>NW_004624972.1:122162-135161 GCF_000247695.1 Heterocephalus glaber | reverse complement strand
ACCTAAACATGTAATGTTCACTTCTGAAAAATGGGGGAAATGTGCTGCCCACCAGGCTTTGGTCACAGTAATCCTTTCCTGATGAGAACACTTCTGATTGCTGAGTTTAGAATACTGATACAGTAAGAAGAATGAGTGGTCTCTCCTCAATACAAATCTTTTTCTGACTAACTACACAACTATCTCAGAAGAGAATCACATTAGAAACAGCAGCCAATTCTTAGCGGTAAAGGGGCAATGGTTTTATCTTTCCCCACTTCTTCTAATTGTAAATTTAGAATTACTGAGCAATTCTATGAGAGGTAGCAGGTTGGGCACAGGCTCTGGCTTCATGATTTTAGGACACAATTTTAAGTCATCACATTTTTCAGAAGATTCATCTGACACTGAACAAAAGAAGGGGCAGCTCACTGGACCTCTGCAAGCAGTTCTGTAGATCAGGTCAGGGCTAAGGATAGGTGAGGAGGAGCTGCGCCGGGCAGTCAGCAGGTAGGAGAGTGCTCACCAAAGGGGTTGACAAGGATCTGATTGCAACAGTGTGTCATCTATAAAGTATACTCTGCTCGTGTCTTCACTTAGCCCACCACCCTGAAATCATTTCCTACACAACATCAGGAGACTGAGGAGGAAAAGGGCCAATGCAGACTGTAACTGGCCAATATCTAAATATGAAGAGAATAACTTACAACTAGATTCTGGTGTTGATCTATTTGGGCTAATTCAAGTTCATTTTCCTAGCTACGCTTCAGATTCTCCGGGAACTGCCAAGAAACTTATCTAAAAAGTTTTGGGACTTGTCAAGTGTCACTAGAATTTGCTGGATTTTTTTCTGAGTGCTATTGTTAAATCAATAAAGGGTCAGAGAGTCCTCTTCAAAAACCTACTAAACAGACAACTTTATTTCAAAACAAAAGATGGCAAAGTTATAAAACTAGAGAAAAATAAGGTATTATTACAGTACTTTAAAAAAAATCCTTGATTGTCTCCTGCCTACAGCACTGTATACCTACACTGTCTGGAGGGAGGGAAAGAGGGAAGGAGAGCAGAAGCTCCGAGGAGGGTCCTGACAAAGCAGCCAGTCCACTGCATGGACAAGGGCTTATTTCTTCTGCCAGCCACTGATTCACAAGTGCTTTCACCATGTACAGAAGTGCGGGTGAACAGGTTGGGGAGAGCAGGAAGTACAACTAGAGGTCAAGCACAGCCCCAGCTCCTGGCCCAGCCCCATGTCCTCCGAGCAATGGGCCCCACCACCAGCTTGGTCTTCACAGCAGGCAGCGTCTTTCTTTAAGCTTTCCTTATTCTTGTTGCTTTTCTTGCCATTCTTGTCTTTGTTTTCTGACATCTTCTTTGCCCTGATTTCTCTCATAAGGTCGAAGAACTCCTTGTCCACATTGGTCCTCATGTTGGCTGATGTCGCCACATACTGCACGCCCCTCTCTTCTGCTTTGCTCCTGGGCTCCTCGACGGGTACCTGCCTCCGCTCCTCCAAGTCAGACTTGTTTCCCACGACCTGCAATGGAATTTTATCCTCTTCAGCCTTCACTCGGAGGATCTGTTCCCTGAACTCAGCAGTCGCTGTGAAGGATTCGTGTTCTGTGATTGAAAACACAACCAGAAATCCTTCCCCACTCCAGAAGTAGTTGTCTCGAATGGCGGCATAGTCTTCTTGTCCAGCTGTGTCCAGAATATCGATCTGGACTTCTTTGCCATCAAGAACCACTTTCTTTCTGTAACTGTCAGCTTCGGTAGGTTCATAGTCTTCTACAAACTCGTCACACATGAACTGAAGCACCAGGGCCAACTTGCCGACACTCCACTGCCGACCATGATCACTTTGTGCAGGGCCAAGCTGCTCTGGCCCTTGCTCTTGTTTGCAGCCATCCTGCCTGTTTTCTGAGGTGGTGACGCACAGACAGAAGACCCAGGTGGAGAGCTGGGACCCCTCCCATGCGACCTTGCTGCCTCACCAGTCTGCACTGGCCCTCCACTCTTAAGCGCGTCCCGCCCCCTCCTGGGCCAGACCCCTTGGCAATTTCAGTCTTAATGATTTACTAGGTAAGCATCACAGGAAATGCTAAGTTTCTGTCATCTGTTGAATTCTTGCCAAGTGTTAGAAGTTGTATGGTTTTCAGTTCCGATTCTGCAATGTAGGTGTTCATTGCTGTTTAATAAATTGGGCTGAGAAACACTTTCCCAAGGTCATAACGTGAGGCCTGAGTCACGTTAGCCTCTGTGCCTCCATTTTCAGTAAAATCTCCATTTATGCATGGCACTGACCTCTGCCTGAATCCCCAGGTAGTTTATCAAGATAAGTGTTGTTGTCAAGATAAGTGTTCCGAGAAAAACTGCAAAATGTGCCGTTCCTGTAAGGGCCGTTCTGCTTCTGTGACTGCGCCTGTCAACCACCCAGAGGGGAGGGGGGAGAGGAGAGAGGACTTCCTGGTTCTGAAACTGCTTAAAAACTGCAGCTGAAAGAAGTCTGGGCTCCTTCTCTGGGGCTGCGTCCTTGAGATTGGACCCTGGCTGGCGAAATAAAAGCTTGGCGTTCAAACTTTTAACTCACTGTCTATTTGTTGGCACAACAATAATTAACTTTGTTCTCTCTTTGCCAGAGACAGATGCCTGGTTGGCCTTAATCAGGAAGAGTAGCCCATGAATTCTGTCCTGCAGGACCTTTATTAGAAGGATAGATGTGCCAAAGTAAATGGGGACATCCATCTCCACATTTATATATGATCAGGAAGATTACTGAAGCTGACATTTCTGATGGAGATTGTGAGACTGAACACCAGTTACTCCATTTTGTAATAGGGCCCCAACTTGTCTGCTTCTGTTATGGATCACCAGGGGGACACTGAGTTGCAGGAATGTACTTGTTGTTGCACCAGGAAGGTCTGTTGAGTGCACAGTGTTCCGTCATGCTTACCCAACTTCATAACAGAACATGTTATCTTAAGAACAACCTGTAAAAAATCCTTCTGTGTTTTGCTCCTGTATTTCTGCTTGCCAACTTCCCTCTAGCATCTCCTATAAAAGGACCTCAGGCTCTGAGCCGGCTGCCTCTCTAAGCTCATTACTTGGAGGGTGCCGTCTGGCCAGACTAATAAAGGTCTGTTTTACTTTCACAACTTGTCCAGTGTGCTCCCTCCTGGGTGATCTTTGCTGTAGTCAGCTCCTTGGAGTGTTTGGTGAGGCCCACAGTCTTGCATTCTGGAGGCCCCAGTGAGATCCCCGGGTAGCAACCCCTGGTTTGGCCGAGACTTCGTGGTGGGATCCAGCAGGAGACTCTCAGGCACAGACCTCAGAAAACCTCTGGAGGTAAGCTTTCAGCCGGTTGCAACCATTTGTTAAGTCAGAAGTGAGGTGGCTGATGAGCTGGGAAGCCTCCCCTGACCCTGAGGTTCCTGATGAGGAACAAGGGAAGATTTAGTTTCATTTTTTCATGGGGCCCATTCATCTTGTCTTTTGTATGTTAGTGTTTTGTTTGTTGTGTGTCTGATTTTACATTTTTTTTCCTTTCCAATCCTATCAGGAGCAAAGTAATGGGAGGAACTTGTTCTACTGGGTCCACTCCGCTTGACTACTTTCTCACTAATTTTAAATTGGCTTTTTCCCCAGAACAAGAAGATGAATAAGGGGTAAAATTTTCTCCCAAAAGACTCCACTCCCTGTGCCAACTGGAATGGCCAGCCTTCAGGGTGGGATAGCCAGCCAAAGGGACTTTAGACCTCAGTATTTGCCAGGTGGTTTGGGGCAAGATCACCAGTTGCCCTGGCCACCCAGACCAATTTCCCTACATAGGCATCTGGGTTCGGGCTTGTAAGGAACCTCCAGCTTGGCTGCAGCACTGTTCCCTTCAAACAGACACTCGCATTTTAGTCACTGCCCCAAAAGGACCACAGGTACTTAAGACCCAGGCTCCCAAGCCGGTACTCTCACAGGAACCTGACCCCCTAGACCCCTTGGGAGGGCCTCCACCCTATGTGGAATCCTCCACCCCCTCAGATGTCTCCTGCTCTAGACCCTGAAATCCTTCCCTTCCTCCATCTGTTCAACATTTGGCTCCTACTCCCCTGTATCCTCTCCCTGAGGGGCCCCAGTCCCCAGACTCTGTGACTTCTCCTCCACACATGCAAGATGGGGCTGTGTATGAACCTTGCGAGGTCCCCACTGGGGAAACTTGTTCGGCCCCTCTCTTGCCCCTTCGGGAGCCAGAACAAGGTCACTATGTTTATATCCCTTTCACTACCAGTGACTTATATAATTGGAAACATCAAAATCCTCCCTTCTGAGAGAAGCCTCAAACCCTAATATCCCTCCTAGAGTCTATCTTCCATGCCCATGATCCTACTTGGTATGATTGCCAACAACTCCTCCAGGCCCTTTTTACCTCAGAGGAGAGGTAAAGGATCCAGGGATAAGCTGTGAGGTCGGTACTAGGTGGACCTGAAGCCCCCCTAGATGACCAACAGCGAGCCCGTCTTGAAGCACAACTCCCATCCACCCGACCCTGCTGGCAAACTAATACCTCGGGCAGGAGAGAAGCTCTCCAGAACTATCGCCAGCATCTCCTGGCTGGCCTGAGGGGAGCCGCTCAGAAGCCTACCAATTTGAGCAAGGTAAGTGAGGTCTTTCAAGGATCAGAGGAATCCCCTTCTGCCCTTTTGGAGCATCTGTTGGAAGCATACCGTACATATACTCCAATCGATCCAGACGCCCCTGCAAATCAGCAGGCAATAAATTTGGCATTTGTTACCCATTCGGCCCCAGACATTAGAAAGAAGCTGCAAAGACTAGAGGGATTTGAGTGAGAGAATAGAGAAAAGTTGATGAGTGTAGCCATGAAGGCATTTAACAACAGAGATCCCCCAGAAGAGAGGATGGCCAAGAGGCTGGGAAAAGTGACCATAGCCGCCTTGGCCAATGGAGGATTTGTCCAGAAAGAAAGACCCGGAAATAAGGGAGGGAACAAGGGAAAGATTTGACCCCTATTAGAGAAAGATCAATGTGCCTATTGTAAGGAAAAGGCCCATTTCTAAAAGGACTGTGAAAAGCTAAAAAGAAAAAGAAAAAAGGAGGCCCAAAAGGAAAAAAGGTGGAATCCTCTTAGTAGATGAAGAAGATTGATCGGGCCAAGGCTCATGGCTGCTCAACCCTAGTGAGCCTATGGTGACTTTGGAGATAGAGGGAACAGATGTTCAGTTCCTTGTGGACACTGGTGCAGCCCACTCTGTCTTGAAGACCCCCCTTGGACTCCTCACTTCCTCAAAAACCTCCGTTACTGGAGCCACTGGAAAAGCAGCCTCCTACCCTTGGACCACTAGATGGACTGTGAATCTAGAAAAAGACACCTTCTCCCATTCCTTCTTAGCTATCCCTGAGTTCCCATACCCATTGCTGGGAAGAGACTTGCTACAAAAGTTGGGGGCTATTATTTTCTTTGAGCCTGAAAGAGGGTCCTTCGAACTTAAGCCACCCTCCACCATTATGGTGACGGTTCCCCTAGAAGATGAATTTAGATTGCTAAAGGAGGGTGCAGAGACCCCGAACAAAAATGGGACTACTTTCAGAAAAAGTTTCCCAGGGTATGGGCTGAAACCAATCCACCTGGGCTGGCCAACCACCATGCCCCAGTGGTGGTCCATTTGCTGGCTTCTGCTGCACCCATTCAGGTGCAACAATACCCCCTCTGGCTGGAGACCAAGGTGGGAATCTCTAAGCACATCCACTGACTCCAAGAGGCCGGCATCTTGGTCCCTTGCCAGTCAGCCTGGAATACACCCCTGCTTCCTGTGAGGAAGCCTGGCACCTCAGACTTCAGACTGGTACAGGATTTGCGGGAGGTGAACAGCTAGGTGGAGACCATCCAACCAACAGTACCAAACCCCTATACTCTGCTGAGTCTCATCCCTCCTGCCCATGTGTGGTATTCAGTACTAGACCTCAAAGATGCATTTTTCAGCATACCTCTGGCACCAGTGAGCCAACCCCTCTTTGCCTTCGAATGGACAGACCCAGACACTGGGACTACTGGACAGCTGACATGGACCCAGCTGCCACAGGGATTCAAGAACTCCCCCATTCTGTTTGGGGAAGCTCTCCGCAAAGATTTATGAGTGGTAAGGAGAGTTTTTCCCCATGCAACTATTCTTTAATATGTAGATGATTTCCTAGTGGCAACTTCAACCAATGAAGAATGTCTTGTGGCCACCGAAGGCCTCTTGGAAGTTCTCCAAGACCTGGGATATTGAGTGTCCTGGAAAAAAGCTCAGCTTTGCCAGACCAAAGTAACCTACTTGGGCTATATTCTTGAGG
This sequence comes from Heterocephalus glaber, assembly GCF_000247695.1. The sequence goes on along the minus strand of NW_004624972.1, from coordinate 128,843 downwards.
AAGGGAAGAGGAGGCTGGCAGAATCACGGGTATCAGCAATTCTCCAGATTCCAGAACCAAGCTCAAAGAAACAGGTGTGTGAATTCCTAGGGGTGATTGCGTATTGCAGAATTTGGATCTCTGGCTTTACTGAAACTGCCAAACCCTTGCATGAAGCCACTGCAGGGGGAGATATGCCCCTCAAATGGACTGAGGCTTGCCAGCAGGCATTCCAACTGCTTAAAACTATGCTTGCATTGGCACCAACCCTGGCATTGCCAGATATAACCAAGCCCTTCACTCTATATATAGCAGAGAAGAATGGGGTAGCTAAGGGAGTGATAACTCAGTCTTTGGGACCATGGAAGTGGCTGGTGGCGTACCTCTCATAAAAGCTAAACCCAGTGGCCCGAGGGTGGCCCACCTGTCTAAGGACTGTAGCAGCAGCAGCTGTTCTAACCCGAGAGGCTGACAAACTGACATTTGGACAGGATTTGACTTTAGTCACTCCCCATGCCATTGAGCCCTTATCAAACAGCTCCCCTGGCAAGTGGCTATCCAATGCCAGATTGTTGCAATACCAAGGACTCCTATTGAGCAGCTGCACATCAAGTTTGCCACCACCGCTAGCCTGAACCCGGCTACCTTACTCTCAGAGTCAGATGAACAAACGCCCATCCATGATTGCCTTGAGAAGCTTGAAAATTTATGGGGAAGGCATCCAGATTTAATGGACCAGGCCCTCCCCCAGGTGGAGGTCACATTGTATACTGATGGGTGCAGCTTCGTCCATGATGGAGTGTGATATGCCAGGACAGCAGTGGTCAACCAGGACCAACAGGTCGAATGGGAACAAGTGCTGCCCCAAAGGACATCAGCACAAAAGGCTGAGTTGATTGCTTCGACCAAGGCTCTGAAAGTAGGTAAAGGTAAAAGGATAAATATTTTCACTGACAGCCATTATGCTTTTGCCACTGCCCATGTGCATGGGGAGATTTATCAAAACAGAGGGCTACTGACCACTGAAGGAAAGACAATTAAAAATACAACAGATATTGACATTGTTACAAGCCATTTGGCTGCCCCGAGGGGTTGCTATCATCCATGTCCATGGGCATCAAAAGGGGGCTAGCCCTGGGGTGATTGGTAATAATGCAGCTGATCTGGCAGCGAAACAGGCTGCCCAAAAATCTGTGGGAAAACAGATGGTTCTGCTCCCCGCACCAGTGCTGCCAGAGAAACCAGAGTACACAGATGAAGAAACGGTGGAAATGACCAAAAAGTGGTGGACCCAAGGTAATCATGGATGGTGGACGACCAAGGACGGAAAGGTGGTGCTCCCAGCTGCTGTAGCAGACACGCTGCTACAAGAACTGCATGGGTCCACCACCTTGGTGAGAAAAGAATGATGGCCACTCTGCAACCCCATTTTGTCAGCAAGGGAATGGCACAAAAGGCCGAAGACCTAGTGAGACGATGCCCCACCTGTATCAAGGTAAACGCAAACCAGGTGACCGGACCTCCCGGGGTCCGACATAGAGGATTAACTCCAGGAGAACATTGGGAATTGGATTTTCCCAAAATGAAACCCAGCATGTATGGGTTCAAGTACTTATTAGTCTTTGTAGATACTTTTTCAGGATGGATAGAAGCCTTTCCTACTAAGAGAGAGACAGCCGAGGTAACTGTCAAAAGGCTCTTGACAGAAATAATTCCTTGTTTTGTCTTGCCCTTAGCCCTGGGGTCTGACAATGGCCCAGGCTTTACGGCTAAATTATCTCAATTCATCAGTAAAGGTTTAGGGATAAAATGGAATTTGCATTGTGCCTATAGGCCTCAGAGTTCAGGACAAGTAGAAAGAGCAAATTGAACCTTAAAAGAGGTACTAACTAAATTATGCCTGGAGACTGAACAAGGTTGGGTAGAACTTCTCCCCTTTGCCCTCCTTCATACCCAGTGTATCCCTAAGCTGCCCCTAAATCTGTCACCCTACCAGATCATTTATGGGTGATCTCCCCCGATCGTCCCTCTGGTTGATTTGGAGTTGAAGGAAAAACTTTCCCACCTCCAACTCCTTAAGTCCCTAAAAGCAGTCCATCAGCTTCAATCAGAGCTACATGACAAATGGAGAAAAACTATGCCTAGTCCTAGTGAAAAACCTTTGCAACCCTTACCCTATAAGCCGAGAGATTTGGTTTTCATTCACAGGTTTGACTCCAAGACCCTAGAACCCTGCTGGAAGGGACCATTTCCCATTGTTCTGGTGTCTCCCTCAGCAGTGAAGGTAGCTGGACACTCTGCCTGGATCCACCACAGCCATTTAAAGGTGGCACCCCGGAGGAAGCGATGTCAACATGGCAGATTGACCAGAACACAAAGGACCCCCTCAAGATAAGATCAATCAAAGACTAGTTTGGACAATATGGGGTTTCTTGGGGGTACTGTTCTTACCAGCCCCAATGGAACAGGGATCTGGATGCCAGCTGGTGGTGTCCAGCCACACTCCCCAGAACTGGACTTGGTCCCTAAAAAATGCCTTAACGGGAGCTCACATTGCCACCATTACTACTGATAGCCCCATTTTATTATAGACCTGTGTGCTCTGGGGCTTTCAATCATTAGTGGTGTGTGGGGGGGCTGGTTCAAAGGGTAAAGTTTCATCTGGAAAGACGGGTAAAGGGGGCCATGGAGGGAGGTGTGGGACAGATGATAAGTTGGAAAAAACCTCTAAGACATAGATATTTATGCCTGCCCCATAGGAAAAAATAAAAGGTGCAATGGGGGAACAGGAAACCACTGTTATCATTGGGGTTGCGAATCTATTGTCCCATGGAAAAATGATGTGTATTTGGCCTTAGAACAACAAACACCAAGTGGTTTATGTTCCAAAGGAAAATGTAATCCCATCAAGCTAACCTTAAAACAATGACAAAATCCATATAAAGATTGGGAAAAAGGAAAATCCTGGATGGTGGCACTCTATGTGGGGGGAAAGGACCCCATGACTGACCTCTTCATCCAGCATAGCCCAGTAATAGTACTGCCTAAAATGGTAGGCAACATCTATAGGGTCTCAGGCCCCCAAGGAAAAAAAAGACAAAAGAAACCTATAATGTGTCATTAGCTACTCCTGAATCTCCAATTCAACCATACCTAAAAACCCTGGATGGCATGTACACCCTGTTGAATGTGTCTAGCTCCAATCTTACCCAAAGGTGTTGGCTGTGTTTGAGTCCACATCCCCCGTATTATGTAGGGTTGACAGTAAACAGCACCTTCTCAGAAGCTGACCAGAATGAGTGTGATTGAAAACAACTGAGGTTGTCAATTGGGGATATAAAAGGAAAAGGGTTATGTGTTAAAAATTCCAAGTGTTACATCTTCTTATCTGGACAGTAACTCCTTGTTTGTCCATGACAGTCCTCAATCAGGAACTTAATGTATGCGTAATGGTCCACATTTTACCCCAAGTCACTATATATGGAGAAGACCAGGGTTGGGAATACCTAGCTAAGAGAACATAAACCCGAGAGAAGCGCCACCCAGCATTGATTCCTGTGTTAACTGCAGCAGGCATTGTGGGATCAGCAGCTCTTGGCGCAACTGCAATAGGACTGCAAGACTCCACTTTCAAGACCCTTGCTCAACAGGTAAAAATAGACTTAGGCCTACTTACCAAGTCAGTGTCTCATTTGGAAAAACAGGTTGATTCTCTGGCTGAGATGGTCCTTCAAAATTGCCGAGGACTCGACCTCAGGTTTATGAAAGAGGGAGGGCTATGTACAGCCCTAGGAGAGCAATGTTGCTATTATGCTACTAAATCTGGAATAATAAGAGAAACCCTGGCCACCATAAATAAACTCCTACAAGAAAATTATAATAGATTGAAAAAACAGGAGGGATGGTTCCAGTCAATGTTTAACTGGTCTCCCTGGATGACTACCCTTTTTTCTGTCCTTGCTGGACCCCTGTTAATCTTGTTACTAGCTTTGACTTTCAGCCCATGCATTATTAATAAGCTTATGGCCTATGTAAGGGCCTGGATAGGATCTGTTCACCTAATGATTCTGAATTAACAGGCCAAATATCATCCTTTAAGTGAGCTAGACGAGGAAGGGCAGAGATGGAGACAAAAATATCAAGATAATGCTGTGTAAGATTACACAGCCATGGAAAAAATCAGTGGGGAATGTGAGACTGAACACCAGTTACTCCATTTTGTAATAGGGCCCCAACTTGTCTGCTTCTGTTATGGATCACCAGGGGGACATCGAGTTCCAGGAATGTACTTGTTGCACCAGGAAGGTCTGTTGAGTCCACAGTGTTCCATCATGCTTACCCAACTTGATAACAGAACATGTTATCTTAAGAACAACCTGTAAAAATTCCTTCTGTGTTTTGCTCCTGTATTTCTGCTTGCCAACTTCCCTCTAGCATCTCCTATAAAAGGACCTCAGGCTCTGAGCCAGCCACCTCTCTAAGATCATTGCTTGGAGGGTGCCATCTGGCCAGACTAATAAAGGTCTGTTTTACTTTCACAACTTGTCCAGTGTGCTCCCTCCTGGGTGATCTTTGCTGTAGTCAGCTCCTTGGAGCGTTTGGTAAGGCCCATGGTCTTACAGAGATAAGGACAGTGTTTCAGAGGCCATCTTGCTCCTCTGCTCCGGAGACCAGAGGAGAGCTGAGGCCTAACTGGCTTCCTCTGTGAGCACAAAGGAGAAAGCCTGAGCTCAGGGGTGACTGCACACTGCAGGTTCTAGAGAAGAGTTAAGACAGCTGAGTTTAAGTTCTTTACCAGAGCAGGTATAATGGGTATTGGAAAGCAGGTGACTCTTGTGCTACTTTGATTGCTCATACCTGTGTTTGGGTGAATAAAAGCAACATGAGCCAGATGCGGGGACTCCTCTGCCTCCTAAGAGGCATGAGCCCCCTGGATGCCCACTCGTTAAGCTGACTGTGACTCTTTGCAGTTCATCCTCCTTCACCCCCCAGTAAGCGAGAAAGAAGTAGTGGGTCCAGCTCCAGGAACAAGGCCTGGTAGGTCAGCCATAGGCGGTGCCCCAACTTAGGGCTTGGGTTCCTGGCCCATCCACTCTGCTCCATGATATTCTGGCTGCACAGACCCTCATCTCCCAGTACATGTGACCAGGATGCCTGGTGCCTCACAGGGTCTGGGGCTTCCTCCAGGCTGCACTGCTGACTCCCTGCTGTTCTGAGGCTCTCTGAAGGGTCAGGAGCACAAAGGAGGCGTCCCCTCTCTCCTGGGCTCAGACAGAGGCTCCAGCCCCTCATTCCTCCACTCACAGCCACTCCTTTATCCTAATGATGCCTGTAAGGTAGGGGAAAGCAAATGACAAACTTGAGATGACATCCCAAGAATCTCACAGTCAGATAAGCCATGGGTGTCTCGAGGTCTGCTGGTCATTGTCCCCTGCTTCCCTAAAGATGATGCCTAGCAGGTCATTGTCTCCACTATGAATTTTAACACAACTGGTCTATTTGAATTCACTCTGGGTAATGCACATATATATGTGTATATGTTTCTAGGGTACTACATTTTTCCTACAATTCTATTTTATTGTCACAAAATACTCTTAATAAATGTCCATTTAGTATTCTTAACAATTTTTAAAAGGGTTTTTTCTCATTGTATTATTTTGCTGTCCAAATCAGGGTTTCATTTTTGGTTTTTGTTTTTTTTGGTACCAGGGATTGAACTTGGGTCCTTGCATTTGCAGAGCAAGCAGCAGAACCACTGAGCTAAATCCCTGGCCCAGGGTTTGATCTAGTTAGTAGATATTTTCAGAGATACAGATTTTGATTATATTTATTATTCTGTCTTGTTCAAATTTCACCATTTTGAAATTTATGTTCTCCTCTTATCCATTTTATTTTCAACTTCTTAATCTGAATTTCTGCCTTGGCAGTGGAGAAGATTTTCCTTTGTATTCAGATAAATTCTGGATTTCGGTAAGCTTCACATGGACACACAGAAAGAGGATGCATTTGCTTTAAAGTGTGCCTCATTTCACATTTACATTTAATCATTTTTTAAATAAATGCAAATCCTCAATATCCAAGCTTTATTTTTCTTTCTCTTGGCCTAGTATATTTCTGAAACAATGAGCACTCACATTTCATAGCATAATTATTTTAACATTTCTCCAAGTTTGTTGTTGGTTTCTCTAGAGGGAAACCGTAGACCCCGGAAAGCACCAACTTTTAAAGAAAGAAAAGGAGACAGCCTGGGGGATGAACAGCAGTTTAATTCCTCTGCCACTATTCCACAATCACAAAGGAAAGAAGCAAGGCTTTTTTTTTTAATACATGTAGGAAAGCAGCTTAGTTATTCTGGCTATTGTCTTTCTGATTTTTACCTCTGATGATAACCAGTTAAGTGACTCATAAAAACTACAGGAGAATTCACAAGTCCCCTGTTTCCATTCACCAGTCCCGTACATCAAAGAGCACACTGCAGCCCTCTTCTTATCAGATAGTATCAAGAGAGCAGGAGGACTTTAGCCAAAAATCAAGCCCACTGACCCACCATAAACATCACAGATGTGCATAGTGAGTACCTCTCTTACCACCCATAGAGTCATTGGGTGGAGGTCCTCTGATCCCACAAAATGGTAAATAAGAAAACTAGGAAAACCTGTTTTTCTCCTGTGAGACTTTTACAAGGTCTCAAAGTTTTCTGGC
>NW_004624972.1:88804-115270 GCF_000247695.1 Heterocephalus glaber | reverse complement strand
TTCCGGGTGTGGGGACCGGCTGAGATTCACTGCCCTAGGAGCCCGGGATTGAGGTGGGGGAGTTTCCTTCCAGGTGCTGTTACTGGCTCACCTTCTTGCCCCTAGGAGCCTGGGATGGCAGTGGGGGACCTTCCTTCCAGGTGCTGGGACGGGCTGAGATTCCTTGCCCCTGATGTTTTTAATTTACTTTTATCAATGGAAATTGATTTGGGAATTATTTATTTATTTATTGGAAATAGCTTGGTGGTCGTACATGCTGATGTATGAGATGTCCACTGCCATGGCCCACACCACCAAGCTCAACACATCCTGCAGGCTTTGTTTGTCTTTGCTCAGCATCAGCCCTACGTGTACAGGCAGCTTCTGCAGCATGCGGCTGTCTGAGTACCAGCACAGCCGGGCCAGGCCAGGCTAGCAGAGCCCAGTGGTGGCACCAGGGGCTCGCCCAATATGAAGCCTAGTGATGCTCGGACCACGGCGGCGGTGGCACAGCAGCAGCACCTCCAGGCCAAAGTCCAGGTGCTGAAGCGGGCACACAGCTGGGCGGACTGTGCGCAGGGCAGGCGGCTCATGTGGGCCAGTCATGTTCAATCTACACCGGGCGCCTGTTACCCCCTGCCACCCCGGCAGGCCATCTTTACTCTGTGTCAGCCCACATAGGCACTTTGGTTGCAAACGCCACACTTCACCCTCGCTGTCATCTTCCCCTGAGCTACTTTTTGAGGAGGAAGAAGAATCAGTATTAAATTTCTGTCTTTTGTGATTTTGGAGACAATATGCTTTTATCATGGGCTGTTTTTTAGATTTGGGTTTTAAAGATTTATTATTGTTTTTAACTAACAGCATAGGCTGATCTATGGGTCCTAAAAGATCTTGTTGCATGGGCATAGTTTTATTAGACATTTTTGCTCCTTGTGCTGAGGAAAAAAGGTTTTTAATTTTTCCTTTGGCTGGAGTTAGCATAGAAGTAGCCAAGGGTGTAACTTGAGGGGGAGGTAAAGGAGCCAAAGGACAAGGAACCCCTTCTTCATCAGATTTATCATCCTTATCCTGAGATATAGTCTGAATTAAATCATTTGTCACATTTTTCTCATCTTTCTCAATTAAACCTTGTTCTTTAAGAGCTAACTTAGCCTGATCTGATAACTCTGTTCATGCAATTAAACCATTAGCACAACGAAGAATAAGCTGAATTGCAATCACAGTTCCCCAAAACCTGTCATCAATCATTACTCCTTTTCTATAAGCCTTTTGAACACAAGCAAGCATTTCATTCCATTTATCCTCAGTCCAACCCTCCTTGAACTGAGCCAAATTACAAAATCTGTTTGCTATAAGCAAACATCATTTTAGATCCTCTTTATGGATCTTAAATCCAAACCTTTTTAACAAAAGTTTAAGGTTAGAAATGGCCTCAAACTGTGAAGACCCCTGTCCCATTTGTTACCCAGAAAATTCCCGAGTCTTAGCCTGACTCAACAGAATGCCGATTGCTCCCTTGTCTTTACAATACCTTGCTGAGAGGATTCGAGGTCCCTGTTCAGGCACCACTTTTCCTTGGTTTCTCTAGAGGGAAACTGGAGACCCTGGAAAGCACCAACTTTTAAAGAAAGAAAAGGAGACAGCCTGGGGGATGAACAGCAGTTTAATTCCTCTGCCACTATTCCACAATCACAAAGGAAAGAAGCAAGGCTTTTTTTTTAATACATGTAGGAAAGCAGCTTAGTTATTCTGGCTATTGTCTTTCTGATTTTTACCTCTGATGATAACCAGTTAAGTGACTCATAAAAACTACAGGAGAATTCACAAGTCCCCTGTTTCCATTCACCAGTCCCGTACATCAAAGAGCACACTGCAGCCCTCTTCTTATCAGATAGTATCAAGAGAGCAGGAGGACTTTAGCCAAAAATCAAGCCCACTGACCCACCATAAACATCACAGATGTGCATAGTGAGTACCTCTCTTACCACCCATAGAGTCATTGGGTGGAGGTCCTCTGATCCCACAAAATGGTAAATAAGAAAACTAGGAAAACCTGTTTTTCTCCTGTGAGACTTTTACAAGGTCTCAAAGTTTTCTGGCGTTCCTTTAACAAACAGACTTGTGGAATTTCCCAGAAACGACTTAATTCTCTTAGTTAACAAACTTCTTATGGTCTATTCTTACAACTAGATAGCTGAATTCTACCATTTCCCACAAAAGTTTGTTTGCATGCCCACAAGTACTTGCACTCAGCATTCTTTGATTGCACTCAGTTCTTTTATTGTTTAATGCATAAGGTTTTGTATATCTTCTTTGTTGATTTATATAGAAGATATTTACATATCTTCTTTGTTGACTGTGCCTTTCATGATTGCAAGTCTAATTTTGTTTTTCAGCCCAGTCTTCCTGTATTAAATAATATCTATACTCATTGTTTTTCTCAGTACCAGGGATTGAACTGAGGACCTTGCACTTGTGAGGCAGGCATGGTGCCACTGAGGTAAATCTCTGGCCCTGTATACCCATTTTTTATTTTATTGTATTGTATTTTATTTTTTACTTTTTGGTACTGGGGATCAAACTCAATGTTGTGCTTGTGAGGCAGGTGCCAGAACCACTGAGCTAAATCCCCAGCCCTGTATACCTAGTTTTTAAAAAAAACTTTATATTTGTCCATGTAATTTCAACATTACCTTGTCCATTGTAGATGTGATTATGTAAAAAGCATTAGCCTGAGTTGTGCTTTTGTTTCCAACCCTACCACTGAGGGAAATGAGGACCCATTGGCCCTCCCAGATAGCATGCACAGTGAGCAAGCAGGGACTCCTCTTGGATGATCCTCTGCATGTTCACAGGACCTGGGATCAGCAGACCAGCGACCTCCATGGCTGGTGGGCCATAGTCCCTCCTGTGCCACAAGAAGTGGCAACACTACAGCTCTGTGCCTGGAAGGGCATGGACCTGGTGCGTGTGGGGTCTCTAGGACCTTTTGACCAAGGAAGGTGACGGCTGACCGAGGAAGGCTGAAGACAGACACTTAGCAACCATCAGGTCTTTCTGGTTTAAAAGCCACAGTAACAGATGCCATGAGCTAGGTAGGATGTGCAGGGCATACACAGCACATATACCATGAGTAGTGTCTGGGAAGACAACTAAAGATGGAATTTTATTGGATACCAGCTTTTAAGCCAGCTCAAAAAGAAAAAGAAACTTATGAAATACACTCAATGAGGTGACTATAAGTCACAGTACCCACAATGGGCTGTGATTTTAAAAGAGGGTAATGGTAGAGACATCAAATGCTGGGGGGGCAGGTGTCACAGCACAGTTCGTAAGTGCTCAGTGGATTAAGCTTCAGAAGGCTGTGACCCACCTTGGACAGAGCAGTTTCTTGAAACAGAGCAGGGGACAGAGTGAAGTGATCTGAGATGTGGACGGAGCGAGGCAGGGATCAGAGAGGGCCACCGCTCAGGCTGAGGCTCACACAAGACCCCTGTGCAGGAAGTCTGCTCTCCCACAACGGGTTTCCAGACTCTCACCACCAGGAAGGGGGATGCCACAGAGCGCAGAGGGGCAAGCCCTGCTCAGGGCCCTTGGCGTGCTTCTGCAGCCCAGTCTCTCCTAGAAACACCCGCACCTCATCTCTTCCCACGCAGGTCCCTGCTGATCTGGAAGAGGCTGTGTCTGTTTCACACTGTTGAGAATCGGGGAAACCATCTTGTCTTTTGTGAGATGAGCAGCGTTTGTTTTATATTTTATAGCACTCTTCATGGGAGAAGGAGGCAATGCTGCACCTAATATATCAGGGAATTTTTATCATTAACTTAAACAATTTTACCCTTTTGTCTTTTCTTAAAACATGTTTAAATTTTTAAGATGTGTCTTCTTTCTAGAGGTTAAGATCTCTGACCTGCAAGAAATCTGTAAGTAGTTCCCAGCAGTGGCTGCTGTCATACTGCTAATATTTCAGAAAACCCTGAGGTGGCACAGGGTGAGTGAGCTCATTTGTCCCTGTCCCAGGGCCCTCACTTGGGTAAGTTCTACCTTTCCATTTCAATCAAGGAAATGCTTTCATTTCTATCCTGCCTCCAGTTCAGAGCTCCTCAAGAGGCTCAAATCAAATTGCTTTAAACAAAAACTTTGAGAGATGGAATGAGATTCTAATAATCATCATATGAAAATTAGTAGTCATAAAATGAAAAGATTAATATAATATACTGTTTAACCAGAAGTTATTGTGTCACTTTTGCTTCTATTTTAATAAGAGAAAATATCAATAATTAAGTTGAAATCCTTTTAATACCTCTTCATCTTCGAGACATGACTGTAATAATCTCTTAGTCCATGGGTTTCTGTATTGCATATATGTAATTGACCCTTGAACAATGCTGAATTGGGAGGCTGAGCCCCTACCCACCAGGTGAAAATCTGAATATAACTTGAGTTCCCAAAAACATTCCTGCATTACGAGCAGCCTGCTATTTCCTGGAAGCTTGACTGACAACATCAATATTTGATTAATACGTGTTTCACATCATGTGTGTTATATATGAGAAAAGCACAAGAGGACTGAGAGAGACCCCACTTCCTTCCATGTCCACTTCACTGCAGAGCCGACCTGCACACGGGGCCATCTGGGTCCCACAGCGGAGACTCAGCACAAGCCCGAGTCCATGGCACCAGGAGGCGGCTGTGGAGCTGTTGCCGTGGAGAGGTGTTAGGACAGCTGATTTTACAGCCTGACGCTGCCTCTGTGATTCCTTACCTTCCTCTTGACTGTGGGTGGTGCCAGGTACAGTCTCTGCGTGTGTGTGTAAATTTTGATAATTTTTAATAATTTATAATATATTTTATGTAGCAAATGACAAAATAGACTATTATCTACATATATTTCACATATTCATAACTTATTTTTGCTTAACATTTTCAATAGTTCTAGTCTAAATCATTTGGAAGTTTTTTTCAAGTTGTTGGAAATCCAAATCTAAAAGGTTTTGTGTACATATAGACTATATATCTACCCATTGTCTTCACTTATAATTGGATTACACCCAAGTTAACTCATTACATGTTGAAAATGTCATAAGTCAAAAGTGCATCGAGCACACCTAGCTTGCAGGACATCCCAGCCCAGCCACATGGCACACCGGAAAGTGCCCATTGGGAAGCACAACTGACTGGGAGCAGTAGCTCACTGTCTCTGCCCAGCATCTTGAGACAATCATCACACATATCACTGGCCCAGGAAAAGATCAAAATTCAAAGTTGAGTAACAGTTTCTAATAAACACACATTGCTTATTTATCACTACAAAGTTGAAGTATTATAAGTTAAATCACTGTACGGGGAACATCTGTATATCGTACTGTGTGCAATAGTACATAATATCTTTTAATCTTCCAGATGTGCCAGGGCTGATGCACATATGCACAGCTCTGATTCTGATGTGAAAATCATGTAATATTCCACTGGATGAATCGACAAGATCCTCTTTGTCCATTTCCTGTTTTTTAAAAGCATTAGCTGCTAATTCTAGAAGACAGGTTAAAGGATTTCCTTTCCATCACAGCGAGTGAATAACTGGATATTTCTCCCCAGTAAGTCTCTCACATTCACACAAGTATTAGCCAGGCTTGGTGGCACATGCCACTCAGGAAGCTGAGGCAGGCAGATCACCTTGAGTTAGAAGCCAGCCTGGGCTACATAGTGAGACCAGTTCTCAAAACAACAACCACCACACACACACACACACACACACGCACACATGCACATGCATGTGCAAGTATCGTAACCACAGACCACACTTGTTAATGCATTTGCTCATATACAGCCTGCAGGGATGAGATCTGTCTCAGTTGATGTCTACCTGGGGCTTATCAGTGCACCTCTTCGTTCTCATCTGCAGCCTTCATCTTCCCATGTGTGTCAGTTAGATTCAGTTACTGTGAGACAATATTGGAGCTCATCAACTAAAAATGGGGAAAGTTTGTTTTGCTGACAGATTTGAAGGTTTCAGTCCATGTATGTTTGGTCCTCTTGCTTTGAGCCTGTGGCAGGACAGTACATCACAGCAGGAACTCATATCAGACACCTGTCAACATCATGGCAGCCAGGTAGCAAAATGAGAGACAGAGAAAGGCTCCCCATACCCCTTCAAGGACACATCCCAATGACTTAACTTCCTCCAACCAGGACCCACACCCTGCTGGTTTCACCACCTTCTAGTTGCACCACAAACTGAGCCTGAAGAAGACACTTGCAACTGTCACACCACCCTTCCTGCCTAGTCCTCACAGTGCTACTTCCTTGCAACCTCCATCCAAGTCCTTTGTGCTCTAAAGGAGTGAATTCTCTTATACCTCTGTTTTTAGGAAGCAGTTGCTTGTTGCTGAAACTGAACCTCCAGTTCTCCACAGAACATCATCAAGGGTCTCCCTAGAAACAGTAATCCCAAGTTTCACATTAACCTGTCTTTTCTACTGTGTAAATCACAATCGCAAATCATCAGCAAAGTGCCATCTTCTTTTCCTTTCATTGTCTTCTTACACTAACTTTAAAGGAAACTACTGGGGTCCCCAAGTCTAGGGGTGAGGCGATGCTCTACCTGCTTCTCTGCTGTTTTAGGCCACACTCTCTGCTACTTCCCCAAACTGCCAGCTTTGAATTCATGAGTCATCAGACTGAAGCACCTTCATAGTTGTGGTATGCATGGGTGGGTGCACACGCACACACACACACACACACACACTTTCGAGCCTTGACCTCTATGGTACCTGAACTCTCCTCCACCAATGACCTTGTCCTCACACCTCAGCCCCTTGTTCCCTCAGTCAGTCAGTCTTCTCACTCAAGAAGAGTCCCCAGATCAGCAGCCTCAGAATGAGGCTTGACAGAAATGCAAAGCTGACCCTGGGGGGTGAGGAGAGAGGATACCATGAGGGATACCCATGTAGCAAAGTGGAAGATGAAATGCACTAGAGAAGGATAATGTGACTGCCTCACTCACTAGATGAGGTACATGCTGATCATCATATTACTTCAATCTTGTGTTCTCCTCTTGCCTCTTTGGATTTGCTAATGAAACCACTGATCCAGCTCTCTACCCACACTCCAGAAAGCTGAACCTGGCTGGAGAAACTAATAAAGCCCCTGTGTCAGGTCTCATGGCATCACATGACCACACACCTCGAGTGGCTACGGCAAGCCAACTTTCCATTGTTATAACAAAACACCTGGCATAAACAACTTATAAAGAGGAAAAGGTTATTTGGCTTACACTTGAAAGGGGTTCAGTCCATGAAAGAGCCATTGCTCCAAGCTTTGTGGTCTGTGGGCCTGTGGCAAGGTGAAAACTTCATGATGGGAGTGCATGGCAGAGGAAACCGCTCAACTCAGGGCAGCTGGAAGCTTAAAAAGAAATGGGGAGGGTCCACGATCCCAATATCTTGTTCCAGGGCACACCCTCCATGATCTAACCTCCTCCTTCTAGGCTCCACCTTTTAAAGATTCCACCTCCTCCCAATAGTACCACAGGCTGTCGCTATTCCACACAGGACCTTTGAAAGACAGTCCAGATCCAAACTATGGTAGTAGCCAAAAACTGCCTGGCATAGCACATTGCCCTGCTCTGGTCCATTCAGTCTTCCACTTTCCTACATGAATATCCCACACTTTCTCCTCTCATCTCAACTCCCAGTGTGTTCTCCCACATTGCTCCCCACCTCCCTGAGAAAGCTGAAGCCATCAAAGGAGAGCTGATTTCTACTCACACCTGCTTGTATACTGACAGCTGCTACCATCTTCCTGAGAAGAATGGGAGAGGAGGCCAGGAACATTCTGGGCATAGAACTATGCAGCTTAAAATCTTGCATAGAAAACTTGACTTTGACCTTCTTCCAAATCAATACAAATTACATATATGGATCTTTCTGCCAATAATTTACTCTGCACAATCATATTTCCTGATATTCACAAGGTAAGTTAGGTATGATTATTTTTTCTTAACAGCGGGTCTCTGGATCCCATAACCTAATCACATAGTTTTCTATGTAGATAGATCTTAAAGATACATTTTGCTTGAATGGGAGCAATATTATATTATACTTCAGACTTCCATTTTTCTCACAAAGGCATTACAGTGACATTAATAAGAGGATATGTTGATCAGCTTTGTGTTGCTGTGACAAAATATCTGAAATAAAAGGAGGTTTATTTTGGGTCACAGTTTCAGAGGCTTCAGCTCATAGTCACGTGGCCCCATTGCTTTAGGCCTATGGTGAAGCAGAAGACCATGGTAGGGAACTTATGGAAGAGCAAAACTCTTCAGCCAGAAAGCAGAGCAAGAGGAAAGGGCCAGAGTCTGACTATCTTCTACTTCCTCCAACAAAGCCGCACCTCGTAAAGTTTCCAACACCTGTCAATAGTGCCATCAGCTGGCACTACTGTGTCTTCATTTCTGGTCTCACTGCTGAGACAAAATACCTGACACCTGCAAATTAAAGGAGAGGTTTATTTTGGCTCACAGTTTGTAGAGGTTTCAGTTCATAGCCAGCTGGCTCCAAGGCAGGGAGGCAGGGCAGAAGGGCATGGCAGAGAGAAACAGCTCATGGTGTGGTGGCAGGAACCTGAGAGAGATCAAAGGAGGAGGAAGAGAGATAAACTCTACTAGGCCATGCCCCCAGCCACCCAGCTCCTCCCACCAAGCTTCGCATCTAGCTGTAAACTCAGCAATGGACTATTTCACTGATGAGTATCATGCCCCATGATCCAATCGCCACCACCCAAGAAGCCCACCTATGAGTGCAAGAGGCTTTTGGGGGGCATCTAGGTATAAATCATAACAGCTGGGCAGCAAGGTTTTAATACACAAGCCTTTGGAAGACATAGAAAATTTGAACTGTAATAGACAAAAAAATATTTTAGCAATAGAATATATGTAAAGATACTCTGGTTTGCATTCATGACTGAAGTAGAAATTCATCCTAAAGTTCACATATCAATTTTTGTGAAACTTTAGGAGAATTTAGACCATCATGGTCCTCTTATTTTATACAGGTTCAAGCCTGGGCAGGTCTACCTATTCAGAGGTTACATAGAAAAATATTCAGATATAAGAATGAATGGACTTGGAAAGTGGACTTGGAGAGTAAACTAATTTTTTTAAACTAGCCATCCAAATCTTAACTACTACTTTGTCATCTTCTGGTAGTATTTTGCAAGTTTCCTAACAAATGATCTGAGAAATAGTGATCAGGGAGTTTGCCTAAAAAGACTGACCATTCATTCTCTCTACACAGCAGAAAGAGAAAACAACAGATTTCCCTTGGATGTAAATTTTCTCCACCTTCTGCAGCATAACTGAAATGTCTTCCCTTATGTCTTTCAGAAGTTCTGTGTCCAAGCGCTATACTTATATTGGTTTTCTTGGGTCCATTTTAACATTATAGGAAAGACCAAATTTAAGAAATGTAAGCCATTTTGAAATGTTTTATATTTCAGATTAAGAAGTCTCATAATTTTCATTAACAAAATGATTTCTCCTTAGTAGGGGTCAGCTGCTGATTCTAAAGTAGCTTCTTAGCTCATACTGTCTTATTTCTTTTTTCCTATTTTAAAAAGACATTTTTGGACTGGAAGTGTAGCTCAGTGGCAGAGCACTTGCCCAGCATGGACGAGGCCATGAGTTTGATGCCCAGCCTCACAAAAAAGTAGCACCTTTTCTCTCGCTTTAAATATTGCAATGGCCAGGAAGACTCCTATCTGGGTTTTCCTGGCTTGTGAAGCCTATTTGCGGCAGCTCCTCTAGAATGTGTGCATGTGTAAGTAACCTTCACAGAGGGCAAGAAGATTCACTGGAACACCTGTGAGTCCCCAGTGGGGATTTGAAATCAAGTATATGGAGCAATCTTATATTACATTCTGCCCCAGGTCTTGTTCTAATTTAATCATATTCACGGGAAGCAGCATTGGTTTCTTTGGGCAGCTTGCACTACTAGAGGTACATTCTATCACTTAGACTTGCAAGCCTAAGCATCATGTGTAACTAATTCACAAAAATAAA
Organism: Heterocephalus glaber; assembly: GCF_000247695.1. Next base: position 105,228 of record NW_004624972.1, on the reverse strand, counting down.
CTGCCATGGGACATGTCGAAAGGCTTTGCTACATTCCAAAAAGACTCAGTTATTTCTAACCACACATAATATACAGACCTGCTGTAAATAATTTTATTAATTCTAACAAAATATAATCAATCCACTTCCTTACATAAGGTGATAAAATTGAATCTTATATTTTATTAGTGGCCAGAAAAAGCCCTTGTGTTTGGAGCTAAATGTAAATTCATTCTTGCTTTCTAGAAGGAAAACTGAGAGGCCAAAAACCCACTATTTTGTCCCTGTGTTGCTAGGGAAAACTGAGGCACTCTGGCTTAAGCTGGCAGAAACTCTCAACACCACCTACCATGACAGTGCTCTAAAATCTCTGCCACTGGAGGGGCAACCTCCCGGTCCAAAATCTGTGGGTCTCATTGCCAAGATGGAAAAAGCAGAGGCTACAGAATGTGCCAATAAACTGGGTTAAGTGTATGCTTTTGAGTTTTCTATGCATTAAAATGGAAATACTCTTTCAAAAGTTATATTTAAAAATACTTTTAAAATTAGTTTACAGACTGTGTGTCTTAGTTCTGAGTCCACATACTTGCATTTTTAATCCAGCTCATTGAGAATCTTGTTATTATATTCTGCTGTGAGGTTTTAACTGAGCAATATCTACAAACTTCAAAGGGTGGTTGAACTAAGGACAACTCAAATGCTTGAGCAGAGTTACTCAGACACGGTCTGGGTCTGACTGAGGCAGCTACACAGGGGTGATGCTGCTCTCTGGGAAAGGAAGCATGGGATGATGTCTGAGACACTTTGACTGCCAAAGCTGTGGGCTAAGGACATGGATAGGTCTTGTCCCTGGAATCTAGTGTGGAGGCTGATGAATATCCTGACCACACAGGCCAATGGTCACAACAAAGAATTACCTGGCTTACAGCGCCAGGAGTGCTGAGCTTGAGAAACTCTGCTGTTCATCCCTTCATATGGCTGGGGAGTATCCTAATGTATATGTGTTTATCTGTTCATATGTTGATGTGATATTGGGTCATTTTCAAGAATTGACTGTTATGAATAATACCACTCAGGACAATTGTGTGAAAATGGACATATACTTTCATTTCTTCTGGGCAAATACCTAAAAGTAGATCTGGATTTTATGGCAAGTAAGTGTTGCTAAATTTTTAAGGAAATGCCAAACTGGATTTTCTTCTCACTGGCTGTGTACAAGAATTCTAGTTCCTATGAATTCTCCTTAGTCTTTCTGTTTCTGCTCATTTTAATAGTTGAGTAATCAAAGCATCTCAGTGTGATTTTAATTTGTATTTGTCTAATGACCTTATATTGCAGTAGTCATTCCTATCTTAAAATATCCCTGCAATTAACGAATATGTTATCATAAATGACATAGGGAATTAAGATTGCAAGTGGAATAGAGGTTGTTAATCAGCTGTCCTTAAAATGGGAATATTATTCTGGATTGCCTGGGAGAAGTTAACATGATCCAAAGGTCCTTAAAAGTGCAAGAGACATAGCAGAGTTGGTGAGAGTAATTTGATGGTGGAAGAGAAGTCAAGCAGGAGAAGGTGTATAGGTCTTGAAACTGGGAAAGGCATGCAGAAGAATTCTCCCCTCAAGTCTCCTACTAAGGACCTAATTTTAGCCCAGTGAGAATGCTGTTGCATTTAGAACCTACAAAAGTGAAAAATACTAAATCTGTTCTTTCAAGCCACTGAGCTACTCATCATTTGTTACACCAGCAATACAAAACTAATAGAGGTGCTGAATATTTTTTCATGTGCTTATTTGTTCTCCATATATCCTTCATTGGCGGTCTATGCCAATTTTGTATAAACTAAATTTTTGTGTGCACTGTGTCTTATTTACTAGCATCCAATATGAAATTCACCCATTGCAATTATACATTTCAATGACTTTTAGTAAATCTGCAGAGTTGTCATACTATCAGGCCATCCAGTTTTAGAACATTTTCCTCATCCTCCACAATTCCTCATGCCTGTTTACATTAATCATTATGCATAACCACTTTAGGTAACCATCAGTCTGTTTCTGTTTCTATAAATATTCTGGATATTTCATATAAATTGAATGCTACTATATGTAGTCCTTTAGGTCTGGTTTCTTTCACTTAGCATACTATTATAGAGATTCATGCAGGGAGTTGTACATTTGTTTCTTCTTATTGCTGAATACTGGTCCACTGCATTTTAATTATGCACTTCCCCATTGATGGCTATCTGGGTGGTTTAGAGTTTGGACCCACTATGAATAATGCTGCTGTGAGCATTTGTTGGCCAAATGTTATGTTTACATTGATGTTTTAAAGCAATTGCCAACCAGTCTTCGAAGTTGAAACCATTTTACACTCTCAGCATCAACAATGAATGAGGAATCTAGTTTCCCTATATCATCGATCGCACTTGCTATCTTTCTTATAATTACATTGAGTGTGAAGTTGGATTTGCATTTCCCTAATGACTGAGAATATTATCTTTTCATACACTAATTAGCCATTTGTCTATTTTCTTTAGTGAAGTGTGTATTAAAGTCTTTTGTCAATATTTTGATTGAGTTACGGGCCTTCATGTGAGAGTTGTACGATGCTTTGGTGTATTTTAGAAACAAATGTTAATCAGACATAAAATTTATAATTTCTCCTGTTCTGTATTTTGTTTTTTCCTTTTCTTACCAGTGTTTTTTCACATGAGTTTTAATTTTTTTTGTTTTGTTTTGCTTTGTTTTTGGTACTGGGGATCGAACTCAGGACCTTGCACTTGTGAGGCAGGTGGCGGAACCACTGAGCTAAATCCCCAGCCCATGAGTTTTAATTTTGATGAGTCTTATTCATTATTTTTTTCTTTTTGATCTTGCTTTTGCTTATGCATCTATTCTTTGCCAGACTCAAGGTCAAGATTATTTTATTTTACATTTCTGCACAAATGTATTAGCTCATACCTTTATGCCTATTACTCATTTTAAGTTAATTTTTGTGTATGGGGGAGTCTAACTTCATTTTATTTTTTGCATGTTGACACCTAGCATTCCCACAATGATTTATTGAAAAAAGATTCTTTCCCTATTGAATTTTCTTGACATCTCTGACCAAAATCAATCCTTTCTTTTAATGATAAGTGCCAGCTTACATCTTTGTGATTGTATTTAAATTTTGTGCAAGTGTATCCATATTTTATCTCTCTTCAGTTCTAAAATTAGCAACATCTACCATCCATTTAAAGATCACAGTGTGGGTGGTCCTCGATAATCTACCAGAACTAAAACTAGAAGAAATATCCATTTAATGCACAATATTGAAAATTTGGAAAATATACTGGGAACTTGAGACTTAATATTTAGAGTACAGCTATAGTCTACTATGGAAATATTTTTATAGAAATTACCTTTTTGGATTTTGTGGTTAATTTCTTGGAAATTAAGGAAACTCAGTACATATTCCATCTTATACTCAACTTGAGCTAAATGCATCTCTCATGGTAAACTACAGGTACATGTATAAACTTCAGAAAAAAATTATTTAAGACTGAAGTAACAGCTAATTGCTACATGATCTTTAATATTTATCCTGATTGGAATATAAGTAGAAACACAAGGAGAGAATGTGACTGAAGAGAGAGCATTTGGTGGGTCAAGTCTCATAAGCAACTTTTCAATTCTGGATGCTGAGATTTTGGAATAAAAGGATCTATTCAAGTCACAACAAAAGCGAAAGCCAGTTCAGTTCTAACTAATAAACAATAGTCAAATGACATCATTCTGTAAATTAATACAAATATTCATTTTTCAACTTTTGCTTTTGAGCATGACTTGAACTAGGGAAATGTCATATTTTTTAAACACAATTTAAATCCATCTCCATTCAAGTCTGAATTACATCTAAGCTAAAAACAAGCTTGTATTGTTTGTGGTTCTTTGAGCAGAGAAACCCAATCTTTTAATAATTGTGCTTTTCTTCCCACTCTTTGAAATTACTACCCTTTGTCTTATCTTGTCCCTACTTATAAATATGTAGTGATGGCCAGGGATTTAGCTCACTGGTTCCACCTCCTCCCTCACAGGTGCAAGGACCCAAGTTTGATCCCCATAATAACAACAAAATAAAATATATTGGTGCAGGTTGGAAAATGTCAGTAGAGTCAGTGTAGGGACTATAATATTATTTATTCATAAAACAAAGCTCTAGAGTTCTCTGATACAAACTTGTATTATCTTAATGTTTTATTATTATATTATTTTTAAATTATCATCTCAACTTGTACAATCTTAAACTATAATAGTTTTCTGTCTTTTATATTTCTTTTTTGGTTTTATTGTTTGTTTTGTTTTTTGAGACAAAGTCTTGCTATGCAGCCCAGGCTGGCCTTGAATTTATGCCAATCCTCCTGCCTCAGCCTTCTGAGTGCTGGGATTGCAGGCATGCACCACCATACCTGGCTCTGCCTTGTCTGTAAAGAGCATCCCCTATTCAAGGATCATATTAATCACAGATGGCTATCAAATCTATATGGATAGAAATATATATATATATATATATATATATATATATATATATATATATATATATATATATATATATATATACACACATATATTTACAAGGAAAACTCAAGCTTTAGGCACTCAAATCATAAACTGAAGATGATAAAAACATGTTATCATTAGAGGTCAGCTGTTATCTTCACAATGAAATCCAAAGTATACATGTCTCTAAGATGCGCCCCCATTTGAGGTCACTAAGCACAAAGGTCTAAGGTATTTTCAAAGCATTCAGTCTTTAACTCTATCACAGAGGAATTAAATGTTACTGATAATGAGACTGAGTGCTTGCATTTCAGTGAACTCCTCTTAAAATACTTACATGTCAACAGATTTTAAAAATATAATTTAAAATGTAAGTTTCTGACACAAAGATAAGTGATACGTCTGGGTGTTTCCCAGCACCAACATCCAGTTTTCCTGATGCCTCATGTGTGTCCAACAATTGAATTTAATTCTTATACTAATCACTTGGAGTCAGCGTCAGGTTCCACTGGTTGAAGGGCTCAGTCCATTACTGCCTCCACCTTAGACTCCAATGGCCCAGAGTATTTCTGGAGTCACCTGTAAATCAGGGGCTCCTCTGGCCCTTTCCTCATGTTTGTGAATTTGCTAGAATGGTTCACAGAATTCAAGAAGGCTCTTTGATTACTACTCAAGGTGACTGCTTAGGAACAGCTAACCGAGGGAGACACATAGGCAGGGTGTCCGCGACAAGGGGCCTTGCATGGAGTGTCTGTCTTCTCTGTGGGTACGGCACTCTTGGCACATTGATACGCCCACCACCCTAGAAGCTCTCTGAACCCCAGAATTTAGGTCTTTTCAAAAAACTCAACCTCTAGCCCTCTTTCAGTCCCAGGATTCATGGGCACATGTGAGAATGAATGAAGGAGTTATTGGTTTTGGCTGATTCACCCTGCAAGAACACAGATTCTACCCTTGCTGAGGGAAAGTAGTATCTTAAAAATTCCATTTGGTTTTTTGAGTATACAACTTTGTACAAATTTTCTGTTTAGTTTAGGATTTACATTGTATATACATAACTTACTGCATTTCACTGGTATCTATATTTTGTCATTCGAAATAGAGAAATCTTATCACTATTTAGATCAGTTTGCCCTCCTTACTTTATATATTTCTGTTAAATATTTTATTTACATACATTGAAAACCATATCAGACAATATAGTAATTTGTGCTTTGTGGAAGTTGTCAGAATCAATATACAATCACTTGTTTCAAATCCTAAACAAATAAATGAGGCCAGGAAGTTTTGAGGGACAAGATTTCATGCATATATGTCTGATAACAAGAATTATCACAAAGTAATCTACCAGAACTATAATCTCACACATGCATGTGCACGCACACACACTCTCTCTGTAAGGTCCCAGACATTGCCCGTCTATCCTCAGGCTGATATACTCCTGTATCTCAGAGAACAACTTATGTAACCATCCTCATTTTACCTGTAAAAACCCTTGTTTCCTTTGCCTCCCTGCATACTTCCATAGTGCACCGTGGCACATATATTCCACATTTGCAAATGTCCTACTCGTTTCAGTTAAGCTCATCATCTTTGGGGGAATCTCCACCTTTCTTTAAGCTGGCAGCTTCAGTCCACAAGCACAATTTGGAAAATTCATCATGAAAGTAATAGCTCACTGTATTTAACCACATTTTCACTCTATTTTTCTGTGTCCATTCCTGATGCTATGCGTTTCCCCCTTTTATCACTTTGCCTCTGATTTAAGAATGTCCTCAGCCACTTTTGGAAGGAGACTGCTGTGTCCATTTCTGAGTCCTGTGTCCCTAGCCCTCCCACAGTGTGGACTTGGAATAAGCGGGACAGGTGCAGATGGTGGGAGATCCTGGAATTCAGGTCCAGGAACCTGCACTTGACCAAGGCAGAGAGCCTGCAGAATAGTATAGAGCTTGATGGAAATCGTGTTTCATAGTGACTGTTTATATTTATGATGATTAATATTTTGGGTGTCTCAGAAGACTGGGAAACTGACTTGGAAGGATTTACAATAATTTTAGTAAGTATTTAAGGTCTACAGTAAGGTGGAGCTGGTGCAGCAACATCTGGCATATTGAGATAATCTAAAGGGAAACAACCTTTTAGATGAGGTTGATTTTGAAGAGTGAAAAGGTATTTTGTGTCTCTGGAAAGAATTATGTTAGACCCAACCCACTCTAATCACCTGTTCTCTCCTGATTGCAAGTGGTCTATGAAAAGAGACACACAGATGGGCATTTTCAGAAAATAGAGAAGTGATATTAGTAGCAAAGCTGCTGCTGATTAGAATAGTACATGTGACTTATCTTTGGCATGGGAGGAACACCACACACTTCAGACCTCTCAGGAAGGAGGCCCTTATTCCTCTGCTATCCAGTGAAGGGTGGGAGGAGACTTGGGGAGGAGTCAGGGCTTTGAACTCAGGTCTGCTTGAATGATCGTGGCCTTTTCTGCCCCCAAATCATCCTAGAACCTCCACAGAGTGGCCAGTTTGCTTCACCCGAGGAACTGCCTGACCAGCAAGGCTGGGGCCACCCCTGAGAGCACAGCCATCACCAGCAAGAGCCTGCCTTGTAGCCTGCCAGGTGAGATGTGCTGGGCCCTGGGCTGCAGCGGGCTGGCTGTGGCTGCTCTGAGGATCTCTCTGACACCACAGCGAGGTCACCATGAGCACCACAGTCCCCATGGCAGCTTGGTGAGCAGAACAGTACCAAGAGACAGGAGGACTCCATTATAGTGTTCTACACCACACTGGGTTGAGTAGAGTCAGCAATAGCGTATATTTTTAAATTATTATAAGAAAGGACTTTGAATCTTCCCAACACAAAAAGTGATACATTTTTGAGGTGATGGGTATGTTAATTATTTGTTCATTATACATTGTTTATGTATATTGAAATATCATGCTCCACTCTGCAATTATATATAATTATCATGTGTTAATTAAAAATAAAAAGGAATGGAGAAAAAAAGGACATATTATTGGGCCATTGGACATCAACGTCAGTTTGAGAAGAAGAGGTGTCTTTTGTCTGAAGTAAATATTCTAGCCCTAAAACCACTTAGGGTTGCAGAGTCAACATGGAAATTCTTAAAATGCTTTGATCATAACAACCATAACTTATTTTTAACTGAGGCTTCCATTTCCATTATGTTTTAGCTTAATGTTGTATTGAAGTGTATTTAGCCAGAACTAGTGTCCATGATGATATACAGAAAAAATTTACTACCTTCTGTGATCGAAAGCTTAAAATCAATAAGTGTGACCAATAATTTACCCAGTTAAAAAAACCATTACCTCTACCACACTGTACTTATTAAAGCAGCCTGTAAGTATGGCTAGAGAAGTTTGAATCCCGTAGATTTTTTGCCCTTCAAATCATTTTCTCATCAGGAACTTTGCAATTTAGAATTTTCACAAGGAAATTCCAATGATAAAACTATTACTATTTGTACTTTATCTGCTCTTCATTTTCACTGAGACCTTTTCTCTCAAATGAATTAGGTATGAAGAGACCCAACCAAGTTGATCAATCAAGTGCCGTTTTCATCATTTTGTTCATAGATTATGGCCCAGTGGAAGAAAGTAGATGAAAGTGTGCATTTCCTGTTAGCTGGGGACTGCAGAGCTAGATCAGTGTGACAGATTTATCACCACCCCTGTTCAAAAAGTAGTGCTACGAATCTTTGTCAAGTAAAGGGAAGGGAAAGACTGAGGGAGAACTATAGCAGTATGAATGAAAAGGGGAAAAGGAGATTTTTAAGGGGAAATTAAATGAAAAGTTGGAATCATCTTTACGTTATGAGGAAGAAGAAAAATATTCAATGTTTAAGTGTTAAGGAAGCCATACTGACCATAATGAAACCACATTTTGCTAGTGACTGTAGTTTTGCAGTGTTCTTGTGTTTCCCCAGGGAAGCACTCTTGCTGTCTTAAATAATTCTATGAAGATTCTAAAGAGCAGAGTGAGTACCAAGCAGTTTTGCTGGGAAACTGGGTCTGAGTCTTATGTGCTGTGTGAAGGCATTCCACACATGGTGAGTGAAAAGTCCATGAAGAGATAAATGCACATGCGGCAAGAACCTCACACCTTTACTACTAAGTCTAGAAGATGAGACCGCTGACATGAGTTGAGCTTCAATTTCTCCAACTTGCATTGTACTGTGACAAGAAATGTGGTTCTGTGTGATGGGCATGTGATACTGACATGCTTCTTCTCTGGCACATCAGGACAATTCAAAGAGGAGCCAATAAAAACTAGCAAAATATGTAATTTGATTCTTTTGAAATATCTGTCAATGTCTGAGGAAGACACAGAGTTGCAGGCAGCACTATGTCATGAGACATCATGACCTTTATCTTTGCTTGGGTTATTCCAATAAGGACATGGTAAGGCACAGTGTCTTCAATGGAAAAACAGATGTCTCCTAGTCTATTTTCTCATTTACTCTTCACAAGGAATATCATAGGTATGTTCTCACGCCGTGGCTATGTGCCTAGCTTTGGGGCCAGGCAAACAGTCTTCAGGTCAAAGCTAAAGATTTTGGAGCTGGGTAAGTTGATAAAATGGGATGAATAATAATTCTTTCCTTAGACTTGTGAAGATTGGAGAAAACAGATTAATGTCTGGAACATGGGATATCACTAAATGAATATGTTATTTTTATTATTAAAATTATTTTCTTAATTAAAAAGGCATCCTACACATCTCTGATCTAATGTGAGTGGATACAGAAAACAGTAATCTGTAAAATTAAGTTTCTTGCCAGGGATTTAGCTCAGTGCTGCCACACTTGCCTTGCAAGCGCAAAGTCCTGAGTTCAATCCCCGGTACCAAAAAAAAAGTTTCTCAAAGTTTTATGCTTTTCAAGATGGTAAAGGTAACCTCAAGAACTAATTTCCATTTTGCACACTAATCATTTGGAGCTTTTAAAAGTGTGGCTCAAAATGATAATAGCTATAGAAAATTTTAAAACAGCCAAACCTCCAAGATAGAATTTTCCTATCAGTGAAGTGACTGAACTTTGCTAGAAACAAGGTATTTGCTGTGCTCGTCACAATTCTTCAGGGTCCTCCTTCTTCTTCCCTTCCTGCCATGGTCTCCAGTTCAAGCCTTGCTGCTCCACTCTGCACCCCCTTCAGTCTCCCCACTGCTGATGGCCTCCCGCATGCACTCCATTGTCTCTGTGGCAGTTTGGATACTGAGCATCCCCCAAAGGCCCCTGTCAAAGGTTGACCCCAGTGTGGTGCTGTTTGCAGGTAGTGCAAGCTGTAAGAGCCAAGGCCCAGTGGGAGTCCCGGGCAACCGCCTCAGTCTCATCCTCTGTCTGCCACTCCGCAGCCAGGAGGTAGAGGCTTTGTTCCACCATGCATTCCAGCCCAAACCCGTTTCTCCACCATGTCATGAACTGGAACCTCCAAGACTGTGAGCCAAAATAAAATTTTGTCTTCATAAACTGATTGTCTTGGCTCTTTGTTATTGTGACAGAAAGCTGACTAACACAATCCCCTAAACACTGCATATACTCTAGGGAGAATTTGACACAAAAGTAACGGATATAAACCTGCTGCTGTCGTACATAGATGGTACCTGTGTGTTCCCGGTCTGGTCTTTATCTCCTCCAGCTCCAGATGATGTCTTCCCCATAATGGGTGTCTTGATTAAGTAAATGTGCTGTATCTATACCATTATTTTGTTTTATCTTAAAGCAAAACATTTACTGGTACATTTTAGATATACATAAAGGTAACACTCCTCATAGGGAATTTGCACCTGTACATGATGTATATTGCTTCTTTTTTCTTCCATTCCTCCCTCTCCCTTTGACCCTTCTTCCCCTCCTTATTTATTTTTTTAAACCAGTGCACCACCTGGGATTCTCAGAGGATTGTACTTGTTTACACCGCAAAGGGCAGGTGTGGTTCTCTGCAGCCAACAAGGGAGGAACACTCCCCAGAAGAGTTCTGAGTTTCACACAGGATCTTCTTGTTCTCTTGAATACTGTCTGAGATTTTAATAGCTCCTTTTAAAAAATCTTTTGAGTTTTTGGTTCCCTCTTCTGGACAGTATATTTCATAACTGCTTCTGTAAAAGAGCAAATGAATGGCAGTGATCTAGGCAAATTGAAATAAAAAAATAAAATCTAAACAGTTTATAGCAATCTTACTTCTCAGGCCTTAGGAAACTGTGCTGTTTTTCCAAGTAACAAACTCTGCAAAACAGGCATCTGCTATTTCCTATTCTTCAGATTATTTTCATTGAGTCCAAGAAAGTAAAAGTTCCCACTGCCATCAGAGGAGGTTTTGAATAATATGGGAGCGAGGCCGCTGATCTGAGAGCATGGTACGGATTTTGCAGCCAGAACTTTGGGTTCTTACTAATGACTCAAGTTTACCCTTCTTTATATGGTACAGCATTCCATTTGGTATAAAATACCACATTTTATTTGACCATTCATCTTCTGGGGAACACATAGGCCGCTTGCAAGATTTAACTATTATGAGTTGTGCTGCTATAAACATGGGTACAACTGTATCTCTGTAATTTGATGTCTTTAAGCCTTTGGGGAAGAGACCTAGAAGGGGAATAACTAGGTCAAGTGGACTCTTTACTTTCAGATTTTTCAGGAATCTCCATATTGATTTGCACAGTGTGTTTTTCCTACTCAATGGCCAAAATAAATGACCATGTAAGAAAGGGTCTACTTCTGGCCTCCATTCTGTTTCATTCACCTAAATGTCAGTCTTTATGGAGTTACAATGCTCTTTTGATTAATTACCTATGAAGTAACTTTTGCAATCAGGAAAATTTTTTCTTTTTTCAGAATTGGATTTGGAGTTATTCTTTTCCTTTCTGTGCAGATTTTAGAAGTATGAGTTATTTTCTCTTAAAATCTTGGAAAGATTATCATCTGGATTTCCCTGAAGCTACCAGTCTCTGCTTTTAGTTTTTTAAAATTTACAATCTATGGTAGATTTCATCTTAACACCTATGTGGTTAGATTTATATACAACTATTTTATCTTTTAGTATTGTTTCAAATTGTTAAATTTTTCTTTCTAATTGCTTGAAAAGTATCAAATTACAGTCAATTTATTTACACACAACAACATCTTATAATATATATCTCACCTTCTTGTAGAATATGTTTTATTCTTTGATGTGTTTTATGTATACAATGATATCATGGATCATTAGTGTTCCTTCCTTAATCTTTCCAGTCTTTAGGCCCTTTATTTCTGCTTCTTTATTGCCCTGGCTAGGACTTCCAATATAATATTCACTAGAAGTACTGAGCTGGTCACCATCTTCTTGTAACTGATGAGAGGGAACAGCAGTCCATAGCCACTAAGTGTGATGTTAGTTAGTGTAGGGATTTTATAAATTTACTAGGTTAAGGAAGCTCTCCTCACTGTTTTTAACATTATCCAGTAGGTTTTGGATTTTGTGCTTACCTGTTTCTATCATCGTTATCATATACTGTTTCCTTTTTAGTTAATACTGTGAAGTGCATTGTTTTTGGAATGTGAACCTTGTATTCTGTGGGTGAATCTCACATTATTATGAAATAGCATCCTTTTTATATATTGCTTGATTTGGTTTGCTAACATCTTCAGATTTTTTATTCATATTTATATACAGTTTCTAAAATATATTCTTCACAATGTTTTATCCTTATTACCTCATAGTGCGGTAAAGAAAGCCTCATAAAATGTGTTAAAGATAGCTCTTCTACAGTTTTCTAGGTGAGTTCATATAGGATTGCTGTTATTTATTATTTCACTATTTGATAGGCTTTACCACAGAACCAAAGAAGCAATGTTTTCTAATGCGAAAGTTTTGAGATGTAAATTCAATTATCTTTTTAATAAATGAATTGCTGTAAAAGATATGTCTTTTGAGTGGAATTTGGTAGCTTATGTCTTTTAAGAATCTGTATATTTCACCAATATGAGTTGAGATAATGGCATAAAGATGTTCATGATATTTTCTCCTTTTACTATCTGTACAGTCTATGGTGACAGCCCGTTTTACCCTTGGTATTAGTAATTTGCATCTTCTCTTTGTCTACTATGTCTGGGTAGAGGTGAGTGTGAAGCAGGTGTGTATGGTTAGAGAAATTATGCTGACACTTGGTTATATTTAAATGAGTCTCAGTCAGAATGGATTTGCTTTTTTCTATTTAATATTGATCAAATCATAACTTTGTCACTTTGATAAAAAACCAAAATCGTTGAATCCTTCATGACATACCTTCTTTGATTTTGACAATTTTTATTGTTGTTCTTGAGAGTCGTTCACGATTTTTGAAATTTATAGAAAGTGTGGGCCCAACATGAAGGTGAGGGTAGTAAAGCACATGTAGAGTGCAATGCTTGAGAAGAGCTATCCCTTTCTGAGCTGACCCAGCTCCTCTGGATGCACAGTCAGGCATTCATCATTCGGGCAGATCACTTGGCCCTCATCACCTTCCCTGCTCTAATGGGCTGAGAAAAATGTGCTCATGTCGCAGCAAGGAATCTTTTATAAAGGCGCGACGAGTACAAAGAGTTGGAAAGTTGCACTTCTGGAGGCTGAGTTGTGAATTGCAGTCCCTGAACCCTTTGTTCATGAAAAACGACACTTAAAATGAGACACAAGTGCATCAAAAGCCTGATCAAGCCTTGCACTGGTGGAGGGCTGCTCACGGCTGGAAAGTGCAACATGTGGAGGTGTAGCTGTGTGGAAATGGAGTGCTAGTGAACAGCAAGGGACTTTCTTGGTGGCCACATACATTTGAAAACTCTGTAGACCACATCCAGTGTTTCACAAAGTAAGTTAGCTCCTAAAAGATATTAAGATCTACACCAATACTGTTGAAGTATATTTTCTAAGAATTTTTATCAAACTCAAATATTGTTAAATCTTTTTGTCCATACAGACTTTATTTCCTAATGGATGGATATAATTGGGGGGAATAGGTGAACCAGTAAGAAGGGAGAAAATACTATAATTAGATGAAGTAGTAAAGGCTCCACAAGTGGGAATATTCCCAGGGCACTGAGGAGCACGTACTGGGGTATGTTTAGAGAAGTAGTCTGAGTAGAGAAAGTCCCCGGTATGTATTTCACAATCACTTGGCTCTTTTAGAAATATAGCAAAGCATAAAGTAGATTGAAAATTAAATCAGAAATTTTTCCCACAGCCTTTGAAAGAAAACCAATTATTTCATCATATGACTTTTAATTAGTTTGCCTCATATTTTTAATGGGTTAAAATACATCAGTACAGCTTGTTTTATCAAATTAAACATACAAATATGTAACTTATCTCCTGTAGCCTCTTCTTATCTTGGAACCATCCATTGGTAACATTAATGGCCTATATTTCCACTCCTTGTCAGTCCTCTGGAAACTTATACAGAAGCCTATTTTAAAATTCAATGGCTTCTGGGCTGGGGATATAGCTCAGGAGCACAAACCCGCCTGGCAAGCGTGAGGTCCTGAGTTCAATCCCCGGTACCAAGAAAAACAAACTTCATTGGCCTCTGTTGGAATATTCTATAGCAGATGACAATTATTTACACAACAGTTTATATGATGCACTTGTGGTCCTATGTCATCACCGCAGCTTTGTTTTTATCTGCCCAGTCAAATGACTGAAAAATACATAGCCCTTACCATCCAGTCAGTCCAGCTTGCTCTTCAATGACAGCATTATGTGGTGAGGAAAGCTGCATAAAACTTTACTAAGTGTTGCCAGCCAAAAGGATGCACATTATTTGTAGCAGAACCAGTCTATGTGGAGTGAAAAGACAATAAAAACACTCTTCAGCTTATACTCAACTGACTTAATTTACAAAAAAATGTTCTATTGCACCTAAACTGTTCTCAAAATATGTAGGAACTTGCTGGAAGCCGGGGGCTACTACCTGGAGAGTAGTAGAAAGAGAAACTGCCACAGTACCATACTTCCAGTTACCCAATCAATGCCTCTGGCCAAGAAGCATGTTCCACACACTGCAGGATCACCAGAGCCCAAGTTTGTACCATCATGGGTGTTTTTACCGGAATCTAGCCTGTTGTGGACAGCACAGTTGGAAGACAGCAGCCAACTGTTTCAAAACAGAAAACCACATTGAGTCCTTAAGATTCTGGAAATAAAGACATTGCTCTAGATCACAAAACAGTCACAAGAACTTAGTTTTCTGCTCCCTTTTTATGCTTTATATAAGATAAGAATCAATGTTGGCCATTTTAAAACAATGTTCAATTTTGTATCCTATGGGTTGTTTGCATTATATTGTGACTTTGTATTTAAAATTTACAAAATGGTGTATTAAGATATGGAAATGATGCAGGAAATGATAGTAAAATGAAACTGGAAGGCATTGTAACATTTCTCAGGAATGAAATACTGTCCCTATCTCTCGAGGTACTGTATATCAGTCCCCAATCATACCACGCTCATCATTCTCATTGCTTTACTTTCCTTTTTCCCAAAAACAAATGTATTGGTAAATAATATATAATTTCATTTTGTATAGTTCTGAACTTCAAGGAAATGGTATTGGGATGTGCAATTCTACTGCAACTGTCTTCTCTTTTCTTAATATTCTGTTAATATTATTTGCTGTTATCATGTGTTAGTGGTACTTCAAAGAATTTAAAACTAGACTGTGCTATTCCAGCATGCTAGGGGATTTACTTTCTACTTAGTTGGACTATATGATATCTCCCATTTCTTCTACTACAAAATGTGGGAATTTATCTACCCCCTCTGCCCCACACTAGAACCACTCTATCAAAGGGTTTACACACTGGAACCATGGGTGGTCCATGACAAAATGTCTTCCAAAAGGATGATAATGTGTCCAAATCACCATGATGAGAATGTCAGTAGAGTCACATCTACTTGTACATCATTCCTTGGTACTGAACCATTTAAAGCTTTTTGCTATTTTTGTAAGTAGAAATGGTTTCTCATGTTGGATTAATTTTTGTTGTCAATGTTATAAGACAAAAAGGGAACATACAAATTTACTTAGGAATGCTGTGATTAAAATATAACATTAGTGCTCTGTTCCCCTCCCAGGAAGGCTCTACCTCCCAGGGCACAGGGAGCCTGAACTTCATTGTAACAAACCAGACCCTGTGTAGTCCAGAGCTCACAGGAGGGGTAGATCTGGGTAGTTAGCTGACTCTCCCTCTGGGGCAGGGCTTCCTCAGTCACTCCTCTCTTCACACTTGAACCCCGAGTGTACCTGGATCCTCTCTGCTGCACTTCCCTGAAACAGGACCTCATAAAAAGGACCTTAGGGGTACAGAACAAGCCAAATCACCCCACTGCAGACAGGCAGGTCTGCCCATGCCCTACCGAGGTCCCCAGTCAAGCAGAAGATGCTGAATCACCCTGCTGCAGACAGGTAGCCACCTGGTTCCACACTACAAAGTCACAGAGGACACCAGACCACCAGACCAAGGTACTGAGTCCCGCTGCTCCTGGCCCAGAGGTAGGGGATTCTGAGCAGCCATCCCACTGCTCTTGGTCCAGAGGAAGGGGCTTCCCAGCCACCATCCCTCCCACTGCTGCCAGCCCACAGAAAAGGGCTTTTGGGTCAGAATTCCTACTGCCATTCCTGGCCGCTGTCCCACCTCTCCCAGCTCAGAGGAGGTAATCCATGCAGACACTAACAGCCCCCCACTGCAGTTGAAATGAGAAAACACATAAATACATCCCAAACCAGACTTCCAGATCACCTAGAGCAACCCCAAAGGGAAATGAGATGGAACACTCTGATACTCAACCACCTGGACTCACTGAACTGGCAACAAAAGGGGATCTGGAAAAAAAGAAATCAGAAATAATTTCTCAGATAACAGGA
>NW_004624972.1:55384-65495 GCF_000247695.1 Heterocephalus glaber | reverse complement strand
AGATACATCATGTTCTGGTACAAACACCCAATGATAAATGTAAATGTATTTTATACCTAAAATGTACCAATAAATATATATATTAAAAAAAGAAAGTTTCTCAATTTCAGCATGCTTGTCGGATGGACTGGCACAGCTCCTACACTCCTCCTAGTGTAAATTGCAGCCTTGCTTTTGCTGCCTCTGGAGTCCAATTTGGATCTAAGCAAGTAAATTCATTTCTTTTACAGTCAAAGGCTCACCCAGGAAATTCTTCTCCTGTGTAGGAGTGGATCATCTCATCTCCACACCAACATCCCAGGGTAGGTGGGGCTGGGACACATGGTGGATGCAGGCTGCAGCCATTGGAAGTCTTGTCCTTCACACATTAGGGCCTGGGTAAGAAGACCCCAAGATGGCCTCTGAAACCCTCTGGCCCTCTGTAGGGCTGAGGCCTCCTCCTGCATGGCTGCCACAGGGCTATCTCCTCACTAGACATAACAGCACTCCCACAGCAAGTGTCCCAGTAAATGACAAGGAAGCCACTCTGGAGATCATCATCCGGCTTCAGGACCGCCACATTATACTGATCAAAATGATTAAGTTACCACTTATATCCATGCAGATGGGACAGAAAGCATGCATCCAGCCAGAGCAGTGGCAACAGATTTGTCACCATTGTGTTTAGAATTATCACCTCCTTCTCCCTGTTCAGCTGTTTCTTCAACTTGTTCTGAGCTTCAGCCTCTCACTCCTAACTTCAGTAGCTCACCCCATTGTTGTTAGACATTTGCAGCCCTCAAGGAGTCCTGTAGGACCCTGCATTCCCCCTTTATTGCCCACTGATTCCTTCTCCCAAATCAAGGGCATGTCCCATCTACTGTCCATCCAGTCCACGGCCTTGTATTGATCCAGAAGCCAGCACACACTGGGAAACACCACCTGCAGCTTAAGAGTGGGTGGTGGTGGCCCAACTGATGGGCAACCTGCAATGCAACAGAACACTGAGGCAGAGAAGCAAGGCCGGAGGAGTGACATGGAGGTTCCCCCCACCTTCTGGGGTGGGAGGGATGTGGATGAGGTGCTGAAGGTTACACGTTAGCCCTGGGGAGAGGCAGGGCCTCAGGCAGCAAAGAGAGCCCTTCTCCCAGGGGAAGAGTGGGCTGGCGAAGGTGCCACATGGGAGACACGAACCACAGGCACCATGGTGCTCAGGCAGGGAAGGCAGCAGCCCAGAGAGGTGGAGCCAATAACATACAGATGCCCCAAGGAGGATGAAAGACTGAGACACAGCCTGTGTGCACGAGTGGTCAGCAGTCTCATCCCAAAGGCCCAAACTGGAGTCCTGGCAGGAAGCATACAGGCCAGGCGTATGAGTGATGCACATAAACTACAGCTGGAGCACTCTGTGGGGAACCTTCCTACAAATGCCTCAAGTTTTTGACACTTTTTTAAAATTTTTGCAATATTTGCATTTACCAAATGAGATATCTTGGTGCTGACACTCACAGCAGAACATAAAATCCATCAGTGTTTCATATATAACTTAGGCACTCAGCCTGAAGGTAATTTTCAATGATATCTTAAGTAATTTTGTGCATAAAACTGAGTGGCATAGTATAGTATTTTCCACTAGTGGCATTATGTTGGCACTCAAAAAAGTTTGAGATTGGGGCCAGGGATTTAGCTCAGTAGTGTCACACCTGCCTCGCAAGTGCAACGTCCTGAGTTCAATCCCCTGTACCAAAAATAAACTAACTAAATAAAGTTTTTTGTGAGACCAGAGTACTGTTTTTAAAAAGTCCCAGATTTTGGAGAAGTTCAGATTTTGGATTAGGGATCCTAAATATTTAGTAAGTGAAAAAGAGAAAACAGAAAGCTCTAGGTGAGCCAAGCCGAATGTCAAAGACAGATGCCAAGTGACACACCGATGCTGCAAATCATAACTGTACAGCGTCAAACCAGCTATGATGAACTCTGCTGTAACCAGTTTGCAAGTTTTCTAGAACACTCATTCTTCAAGGGTACCAGTCACACTAAAAGCCCACAAAGTACCAGATCAATCCTGAAACTGTGACAAAAATCTGTCATCCACAAAACAAATATCAAGACATTTTGTATAACAGCTCATATATTTGAATATTCTTTAAAGACAAGTAACTGCATGTAAAGCTCTCTTTACCTCAGCAATGACAGCAAGCTGTGACTTTCTAGGAGGACATTGAAGGTCTGAATCTGATTCCATCACACTGGACCCTTCATAGGAGCCACACACCCAAGACACACATGAAGGGTACTAGGCAAAGAGCAGTTACTGAAAGACAATTTCCCTTTTGCGCTGATGATTTTGAAAGTCATTTGTCATCATCTTGAAATCTTCACTAGCTGTCAAGGAAAGGCAAGTGTAATATTGAAAAAGCAAGAGGTTATATTTGTGAACGTGTGAGGAAAGGAAGGACAGAATTAAGCACATCACACTCACCTGTCTGCAAAGATATTCAGGTCATAGTAAAGGTGTTTCCACTGATTATATTCCCCATTGTGCAGTTCAATCATTTCTGTATTCTATTCTTCACCCACACGTCTCACCTCCATGCTTCATGATATATATATATATATTCATCTTTAATTCTACTGAAAACCCAATCCGTGCTTACTAAGTGGATTTGCAGATCCTGGTGGAAGAGAAACCATGGCCAGTGTGAAGCTGGATTTTTCCCTCATGAGAGCAGTTCTCCTTGCCAAGACATGATAGGGAATTTGTCTATATTGTACTTACCATGCAGGCCATTAAGTTTACTGCCTGGTAAGACCTGGCTTCTTTAAACTACCCTTTGATTATGAACACTCAACAGCAACCACCATTCTCTCTGATGTCTCTGTGAACATTTCCAGCTATGCAACTTAGCTGCCTATATGTTGCCTTCCATGGGGCCACTGTACATCTAAACAGTGATCAGGTTTTGAAGCTGCTGGTGCTTTTCTCAAGCAAAGGATGTTCAGGAAGAGTGAAGAGTTCATATTTCAAAAATTCAGTAAAAGAAGTGTTGGACTTGACCAATTCTTCTAAAAAGGTTTCTTACTCTTTCCCAACAAATTATTGTCATCATGATGTAAGAAAAAAAACCCAAACTAGTTGCCCAATTATTTTCTCAAGGGCTGTGGAAGGCTTCAGAAAAAGAGACCAAGTAGAGGTACTTGATTGAGCCACCAAATGAAAAAATAAACAGCCTATGAATTGAAACAGTGTATGAAATAATTTAGGATTTAAGAACTGTGAGAGGTTCCTTTTGGTAGGTCAGAATTTATAATAGCAAAGAGCAAACAAGGAAACCCAACAGGCCTAGGTTTGTACCAATGGCCTGAGGAAACCCAGATGAAAACCTCACTAGAGAGTGTGTCTAATACCAAGCAGGGGCAGAGAGACTTGGGAGGCCACCCACACCTTCTTGTTGGCTAATGTACATAATGAGGTCAGATATGTCTTTGTCTGTCCTTCTTGAATTGAACCCTTAAATGCCTTCACAGGAGCTGCAGGACTGTGCACTTGAGTACAAGAGGAGCCCCACACCCCATTCAGACTTAGGGTGGGGATGCTAGGCTGGGAACATGCATGCAGCATCTCCTCACACACTGGGCTGTGGAAGGATGCAAGCAGAGGCTCAGGAATGACAAACATCACCACAGCATGTGCAGAAGTCCGGCCACCTGGCCCTGGAGACCTGGCCCCAACCGAGGACCGGCAGACACATCCAACCCTGAAGACCCCATCTCTGCTTGGCCTGCCAGGGACTCACCTGAGACACAGATGGCCCCACAGGCCCCATCTGCTGTGGCCAGGTCTCAGGACACTGGGGGTCTTGGCCCCCAGATGCCACCCACATGGACAGCCATACCCCCACTGCTCACCTTCCATGTGATTGGCTGCACCAGCTGCTAGATGGGGCCTTCTGGCTTTGATTCTCCTCAGTTCCCAGCATGTGGCAAGCTAGGCCCCCCAAATTGTAAGACCTCCAGGCACACACACAGAGGTAGCGCTTTGATCTCATATGAGCACAGATACAAACGTCACAGGTAAATTGTATTCTACATGTTCTGACAGGTTATCCAGGGGCAGAATGCAAACAAACAAAAAAGCCCAAATCACTAAATGCATCAGTGAGGCTATTTCAAATTTGAAAAGCTACCTTCTGATAAACTCACAAGAGATACTATATTTCTTGCTGTTTCTTAAAGGGTTAGGGTTAGGGTCAGAGTAACAGCAAGTGGGTGACTGTGCAGAGGTGTGAAATTGTGTTTCCTCATGGAGCAAATCAGTACACAGAGGGCATATTCATTGCCAATTGAGACATAGTTCTTTGCTTGAATACCAATTTTTATCTCAGGTTTTAAAATATAACATAGCTTACTAAAGCAAAACTTTAAAGAAAAGGAAAAACAAGTCTCCCCAACCCTAAGCAGTTCCCCCTCAGACTTCACCCCACCCTATGGCTGTTGTTAACTTTGTTCCTGTAAGATTTTATGACCTCTTGCTTCCATAAGATCTATTTTTTCCCATCAAGATATGCTAAGCTGCGAGATTGTCACTACTTGATTAATTGCCTTTGTCCTGCTTTTAGAAACCCGCATGCCCACCCACCAGTGTTGCACAACTAAAGAGACCAACCCTTTCAGTCCACATGTATAAAACTAGAGCCTCTTCTTTGTTTGGGGCTCAGCCTTTGGATACAAATCTGCTGGGCTGGTGTGCACCCAACTAAATCCTCCTGTTAAACCTGTTGGTCTCTTTGATCTCTTAAATTCTGCAACATTCTCACTTCCTGCTGTTGTGGCAAAGGGAGTCAAAATGATCTTTCAGAGACAGGAGAGTTGGGTAAGATAAAAAAGAAGTTTATTGCCAGGCAATGCACAGCCTCAGGAAATGAGTCCTTCTAGGCTGACCATGAGTTAAGACAGTTTCTCCTTTTTATATCTTTTACAGGGTAGCTTAAGTTATGGTTCTACAGAATGTAGCAAGGATGTGGCAAAGCAGCATTAGGCAATTTTCCATGGTTTCAAGGTTGGGGACTTACATAAACAAATCTCATGGATGGATTCTAATCTTTCTGGGAACAGGCTGCCCCACAAGAGGGGCAAGGCCCACCCACAGTTTTCAAACAGGGACAAGTTTCAAACAGGGTTTTTAGCACAGAATTAATTAACAAATATTTTAGAGTAATTACCCATTCCACGTCATGTTTGGCAGCTCTTTCTGACTCACTGCAAGGAGCCCTTCCATTTTTGTGAAAGATGCAATTGCAACTCTCTCCTTCCTGAGCCCCACCATTTTTTATTGATCTTAATATCAAAGGAATACATGTTAATATTTTAACCATAACAGTGTAGAATATATTGCTAAATGGTATAAATATAAAATGTGAGGTAGTACACAATGTACTACATTTCATGAAGAAACAGAGAAAAAGAAGGTATATATATTCGAAAGGCACAGACACAATGCCACTGAAGCAGCTTCACTGAAGAATACTTGCAGTTGGGTTCTGGTCAGAGATGTGGGAGACAGTGGAGCTCACTCTCCTTCTAAGACTCATGGCTCAAGCAACCTGATAAGTGGGTTTGGAGGCTGAGCAGCCACACATGACTGCATGTAGGGACTTGGCTCAGAAACCAGAGCTATGGGCAGTGGGTTGTGTGGGACCAGCTGCTCATCCTCCACTGAGGCAGTTTATTGCTCTGCTCTCTGAATTGGCTTCTCAAAGGGCACCACAGACCCAGATGAGCGGCAGAGCTCAGCATCAGCCCAGCCCTGGGAGTGTGTTGAGTGAATCTTTCCAGAGTAAACTCCCCTTCCATGCTGCCTTTTTACTGGTGAGAGGAAAGCTGATTCACTTCATGCAGCTGCATTTACAAACAACTCCAGGTGGCAGCCTGGCCAGCAATATGAGAGAGGAAAGGGGCAGATGATTCCCATGCTGTTCTTCTCTGAGGGGCACATGAGTCAGGAAGGCAGAGAGAGAAGTGCAGGTTCAACAGGGAGTGGATGCCGTCTTGTCTGCACGTTCAACCGCCTCAGCACAGAGACAGTCCTTTTGTTTCTTATTGGGAATTTGTAACATTTTCTGATTGGTTGATATATGTATGTCTGTGTCTAACATGTGTGTGTCTTTCTTTTGATTTTTTTTTTGATACCGGGAACTGAACTCGGAACCTTGCACTTGCAAGGCAGGCCACGGAACCACTGAGCTAAATCCTGGCCCTTAAATTGTTTTTTGTACACAGGTCTCACTATATAGTTCAGGCTGGACTTGAACTCACCATGTAGCCCAGGCTGGCCTTGAATTCATGGCAATCATCCGGCCTCAGCCTCCTAAGTGCTGGGATTACAGATGTATGTCACCATGGCCAGCTGAATTATTTTTCTTGTTATTCATTTTTATTTTTTCTGGCCCCTTTTTCCTCCTTCTAATGTTTGCATTCTTTTATTCTCTCTTGCTCACATTGGGAAGGCTTCACTTTTTATTTTCTTCTGTTTTCTCACTTTCAACTTTTAATATATTCTTTTACTTTCTTCTCCCTGTTTTCTTCTCTTTTTAATTACCTGTACTTTTGTCAACTTTTAAAACATGCTATTGTGTGTTATTTCTGTCCCTGCCAATCCTGTTGTTAGCATTGTGGATGTTGCAGTTATACTTGGTTTTTACTTTATTACTGTGTCTGGTTTCCTGCTATTTGTTACACTTATGGTTTTTCACTTTCCCATTCCTATGTGGTTTTGAGGCCTGAGCAGGTCAGGTCACTTCAGGTACTTGGAGTAGGTGCTCTGACACTGAGGTACACACCAGCCCAGCTAAGAGACAGGATACCTTGTTCCACTCACAACCCAGCCCCTCTTGAGCCTCACCAAATCTTTTAACTCAAAGAATAGGTATTGAAACCCAATGACGATAGTCTTTTGACAAATGGCTGAGGCTCAGCTAGTTACAGCAACTGGGCTTGTCAGGTGCAGAGTCATGAATTAAGCTGACTTTGTAATCAATGAAGCTGTGTTCATGCCTCAGTTCAGCTCACAGTTGCTGCCCTTCTCAGCACATCCCCTGGCTCTTTGAACCTTCTCTGGATTTGAGAAATGCCAGGTTGGGGAATCCTTTGGTTTCTTTGCTCAAATAAACCACTAAGTTTTACTTATCTAAGGGTTTTTTCTTTTTAATATTAACCATGGGAAAGACACTGAAATCTTATTTCATTGTGATTAGAAGTTGGAGATGTTTAGTGTTTATATTCAACATCCGTCAGTAATCTCCTAATGCTGGGTATGGTGGTGCCTGTAATCCCAGCTGCTTAGGATGCTGAGGCAGGAGGATGACAAGTCCAAGAGGGGCAGCTTCACGACCCTGTCTCATAAGAGTGGGGGGAGGGTAGGGTGGAGATGTAGGTCAGTGTAAGACCTTGGGCTTATTCCCCAATACGACACACACACACACACACACACACACAAATAATGTTTTCAATAAAACTTTTATTATACTTTACAAAGCATATTATATTTTTCCAATTTTGCCTTCAAAACAGTTAAGAATAATTTGAACAAGGATGAAAACAAAAATTCAGCAGTTAGCATTTATTTATAAAATTAAATTTGAGGGAAACAAAAAGCTTGTGTGGTGATCTAGCCTAAGTTATACACAGAAGTCTCACTACTTGCTTTTAAAAATTTGGAAAAAGAGTAGTCTTAAAACAAGAAGGTGCAGAAAACATGTTAATGGCAGTCCCGAGATGTCAAGTCCCTCCACTGATTTGGCCCAGAGAGAAGAGCTGGCAGGAGCCAAGGATCCCCTGCTGGACGTCTCTGCCCAAGACATGATTTGAGGGGAAAAGAAGCAGAGTTCTGTGCACAAAGCAGAGTGGTGCCAACCTCCCTGATGCCAGCAGGTCAAGGCTGCAGAGGGACACCCTAGTGGGAGGTCAAAGGAGGCCCTAGGTACCTGCTGAGGTTGGGGACCTGTAGTCCATGGTGCTTTATGTTCTGCAGACAGCTGCCTGGAGGGGTCACCACAGAGTGCGGGATCTTGTCTCTCCTCAGCAGATGAGAAGCCTCCTTCCATGGCCTCGGCCCTTGTCCAGGATTCAGTCCCTGGGCAGGTTGGGCCATGAGCACCCTCTGGCCTCACCTTCCTAAGCATGCCCTAGGCCTCGCTGAGCCCTGAGCAGCAGGACTATGGGGTACAACAGGTAAGGAAGGGTCCAGATGTGTGAAGAGGGGCCAGGATGGACAGGAGGCTGGTGGGAAGAGGGAAACCAGTCAGCAACCAGGGTCAAGTTAGGGTGAGTGGCGGGGTGTAGCACTGGTGTTGAGTGTTGGATTAGAGTTTAGGGTTTGGGCTTAGGTTTAGACTTTATGGGTTAAGGTAGGGTTAGGGTTAGTTTTACATTAGTTATGTAAGGTTTGTAAGTAAGTGTTAGTGTTGGAGCTTGTGATATGCTTGGCACAAGTCACAGTGTGAGAATGTGCTTCACCACATGCCATCCTACTGAGTTGCTTCATGGGAGGAGGAGGGGCTCTGACCCCATGGCTCAGGTCCACATTTTTGCTGTATACTGGAGAAGAAGCCAGTCTTCTTGCTAGTAAACCAGTAGCCCATGTAGTGCCTAGAAGACAAAAAAATCTCAGGGAGGAGAGGAGTGGCTATAATAATTCTTAGGATGCAATAGTTCTTAGGGCTAGGATTCAGTGTATTGTTAGTTTTATCATTTACAATTAATTTAGGTTAATGCTCTGTCAGAAAAGCAATGAACTTTTTATAGGATAATGCAACCCTTAGGCCCACTTCTCTTTCACCACCTGGCTGTCCTGGGAGAAAAATTCCTTTTCTTTTGGAAACAGCTTTCTTTTTCTGGAACTCACTATGGGACAGTTCATCATTGCCATGACCTTTACAGATGAAAGGTACACATCCATTGTTGTTTGAATGCACATCTTCAGTTCTAGATAGCTACCTAGGAATGGAAACATAAAGCAGTACAGAAAATGCATACTCAACTTTTTGAGGATATGGCAAACTATTTTTGAACACAAACTGCAGCATGTATATGGGCTAGCACTTGTTACTTTAAATTATATTGATGATTGGTGCTGTACTAAGGGAATCTCACTGTGGTTCTCTTTTGCACTTCCATAATGGTGGAGACATTAAGCATGTTTGTACTTAAATTGGTTTTAGTACAACATGTGTGAGATGTGGGTCTGGATTTAACCTTCCACATTGCGACCACCAGTTTTCCCAGCAGTATGTGTTGAAGAGGCTGTCTTTTCTCCAGGATATTGTCTGGGCCCCCTTTGTCCAAACTCAAGTGGGTGAAAGTGCCTGAGATCATTTCTTCATTCTGAATTTCACTGTGTTGATTGACACATTTGTTTTTGATGTTTTCATCACTGCACTTTTGTCATATAACTTTAAATCTCAGATTGTAATGCCTCCTGCTTTGCTTTTGTTGCTCAGGGGTTCCTTAAGGTCTCTAGACTACAAGTTCCTTTTAAATTAAAGGAGTGTGATATATAGTTGTGAGAGTAATACTCATGTTATGTTGGTTAGAATTGCGTTAAACATATTGATCATTTGTGGAGTGTCATCATTTTGACAATGTTGCTTCTGCCTATCCAGAAACAGAGTTTATCTCTCCAGTTTATAGTTTCCTCTTCAATCTCTTTTTTTCCAAACTGCCATACTTTTTTGTTTTTGCTGAAATTCTTTTATTGGTACATTTTAGGTATACCATTCATTTACATTTATCATTGGGTGTTTGTACCTGTATGTGATGTATCTTGGTTATTTTTTCCCCATTCCCTGTGTGCCCTTCACCCCCTCCACCCTTCCCTATTTACATAGACTTCATTTCTGTTTTTGTCTTGTAATTTTTCCTTTCCCTTCTTCCCTTTCCCCTTCCTCTCCCACTTCCTCTACCCCTTTGACATTTTCTTCCTATTTCAAATTATCAACTATTCATTTTAATCATTTTAATCCTTATTTACACTTTCAGTTGCTCACACTGAAGAAGCTATTTGGTATTTACACGTGTTTCCTATTTATTTCACTTAAGACTATGGCCTCAATATGCATCCACTTAGCTATAAATG
>NW_004624972.1:0-12606 GCF_000247695.1 Heterocephalus glaber | reverse complement strand
AAAGGTCCAAAGGGGTAGGGGTAGTGGGAGGGGCAGGGGAAAGGAAGGAAGGGAAAGGAAAAATGATGAGAAATGGAAAAAATGGAAATAAAGTCTTTGTAAATAGGGAAGGCTGGAGGGCATGAAGGGAGGGCTAGGAATGGTGAAAAAATGAGAACCAAGATGCATTATGTAAAGGTACAATTCCTAGTGAGAAATGTAATTTTGTTGTATATCTACAATGTACCAATAAAAGAATTTAATAAAAAAAAATTTGACACTGGATGCTGTTACATTATCACTTAAGTATACACATTTGTACCCTTGTTTAATGATGTGATTTTGATACAATTACTTCTTTAATAATATATTTTGCATGTAAACATATGGAGAAGGTCAGGGAATGTTCCTCATTGGTAGACTGAACGCTTCATAGGAATAGCATCCTGGAATCCATCTATTGCACTGACAGCAACATAAAAATCAAAACAAAACAAAACAAAACAAAAAAACAAGAATTGTGACATTGGCCCTTCTAGGAATTTTCCAAAATTTCTCTATTAAAATCTATATACTATTTATAATTAAGAATGGAAGGAAGATCTCATGTTGTATTAGTTTATTTTGTAAATGTTAGCTGGTTTGAAATAAGCATTTATTCTGTTTTGTAATCATTCTAAGGGTGTGAATACCAAGGCCATAAGAATGAATAATTTAGAAATTGTGTTTCTGAACCCTGAGTTACTATTTCCAACTCCAACACTGTTCTGTTCTTCACCATCTCACCTCTAACACCCTCTCTCTTGCCTTTATTCCTTGGCTGATTGTAGCTTGTTATGCTGATAATGGCTCTCCATATTTCTGAGGATTCGCCTCAGTTAGGTGTTTTCTTCCAGCCCACTTTTGTAAGGTACAATTAACTTTACCTTGCAGTTTACTTATGTAAAAACATACACAAAATATCTGCACTGAATTTAGAAAACTTTCATTCCTTCCTAAATGAATTGCTTTCTTTAACCTGTGCTTCACTTTTCTGAAGTTTTATGTAGCACTAAAAAACTGTTCATCAGTACAGAAACTGCCCACCACTAAATAGGTTTCAATTCTTGCCATTTCTTATGAGGTGAATGATTGAACTCTTGCCTCTATTCCTGTTTTTAAAGCATATTTCCAAGATTTTTCCTTGAATTCAATATCATTTCTTTTGATGACTGTCTAAAATGCTATTCCACAGGTACTTTACATTATTGGCCATTCAGCAATTGATGGACATTTGAATTGGTACTACTTGTTAGCTTTGATGAACAATAAAGTATAAACATTCATGTGCAAACTTAGTATTGAATTATTTCCTCATATAGTTTGTATAAATAGGAGAAGAACTGATGGGTATCATGTGAGTTTTTATGGTTTCTACATGAAATGTACCATCTGAAACATGTGTTGAAATCTAATCCCCTGGAAGATACTAAGGAAATGGAAATTATCTGTGCATAGCTGGTGCGTTTAGGAGATAATTAGACACAGACATGTTAGGTTTGCGAACTTCTATGTTACTGACTACTCAAAAAGAAAAAAGCAGGACCACAATGCACAAGACCACACACACACACACACACACACACACGCACACACCACACTAAGTCTCTTAATATATGATGCTGTGTATGATCTCAGAACTGTGTAGACAGAAAGCTATCACAACATCAAATTTTTCTCCCCTGCTATAAAAAAAAAACCCAAAGTACACCTCTTTTCTTTCTACCTTATTGGCTGTGAAGTACTGTGTTTAGATGCAGGAATGAACTGACCATAACTGTGTGTTTTATTGTCCCAGAAATTGGCAGAGTTTTCCAACATGACTTGCTCTTTATGTTTGTGATAAGAGTTTGTGAGTGTTCTCTATAGCCTCAGCAAAACATACTACTCATCCAGTCTCTGTCCCTGAATGTAGTCTTACTGGTTTCTTATTCTTGCCTGATGCCTACTAATAGATAGGGTCCTAAGAGCTTCCAACACGTGAGTTCTTACTTCCTAAGGATGTCAGAGATATTAGTCTTATTTGAAAGATGAGGAAACAGACATGAGATACATGTGATGTGGATTCATTAGCTGTCCTCCCCTTAAAGGAAAAGTGCACAAATTAACGTATAATTAATTAGAGCCCAGGGAACCAGAAGCTGTGTTTCTAACTCTGATGGGTCGGGGATGCCAGGTCAGACCATTCCATAAACAGGGGCTGTCACAGAGGGGAATAGGACTCAAATTGAATGAGCATAAATATTATGAGCTTGAGGTAGAGAGTGTTTATAGGGCTGGGGATTTAGCTCGGTGGTTCTGCTGCCTGCCTCGCAAGCGCAAGGTCCCGAGTTCGATCCCTGGTACCAAAAAGAAGAAAGAAAGAAAAGAAATAGAGTGTTTATAGATCACGAGGAAGAAAGACTAGTGACAAGGAAGTGAGCTATCTGCTGAGTTTGGCCTGTCAGGACTCTAGGTCAGGCTTTATTATGAGGATGAACATAATAAGGACTGCAGTATTCTTTTTTGGTGGGGGAGGTGAGTACTGGGGATCAAACTCAGGGCCTTGTGCTTGCCAGGCAGGCGTGGCACCACTGAGCTACACCCTGGCCCGAGACTGCAGGATTCTAATATGATGGTTTTTGCCTAGAAAATTTTGAGGCCTAGCACCACAGCTTAGCTGCAGAAAATTTTCCAAATATATGCAAGCACCTGGATTAAATGCCATTGCCAGAGAGAAAGAAAGAAAGAAAGAAAGAAAGAAAGAAAGAAAGAAAGAAAGAAAAAATAGCCAGATGTGGTGATGCATGCCTCTGTTCCCAGCACACAAGAGGCTGAGGCAGGAGAAGCACCATGGGTTCAAGGACAACCTGGGCTACACAATGAGGTCAAGGTCAGCCTCAACTACAAAGTGAGACCATGTCTCTAAACACCAAAAGAAAGACTATAAAAAGAAAAGAAAAGTAATTGTGCTGAGCTTAAATTGCATTACCTAAAATTGGAAGTACCGAATTGTGTGGCAGAGGAAAGCTGGCCCTCTCTTCACAACCAGGGAACAGTACCCAAAGCAGGGCTAGGAAGGGGCCCACTGTGCTAGAGCACAGCCCGAGTGGCCTCCTTCCTCCAGCACGTTTGAGAATCACTAGATGAGGAGGTTGGAAAGTGCGTGGCAAGGTTAAACTCACAACAACCACGCAGCTGAAACCAAGTCTTTGGTGCATGGCCTTTAGAAGACCTTTGATACTCAAATTGGTGTAGGAGAACCATGACACCTGCCCTGTGACATGTCAGACGCACCAAGTTTGTGGGCTCACAATGGTGAGGAATGAACTTTCAAACAAGAGGCAGAAGTTAGAGGACTTTCACTGGAAAGGAGAGAATGGCTCCTGGACTTTCAGGTCACCAATGAGGTGGCCACGGAGTCCCATGGTCAGGGGTGATTTATACAGTGAAGTCACAACACGGGTGCAACGTGGGTCACACTACAATCAACCTTTAGCAGCTTAGCTAACATTGGTCTCACAGGGACACAAGTCATGTAGCAAGGGTACATGGAAAGAACACCGGTATTTTGCTGCAGAAACCGGTCTAGTTGTTCTGATCACCCACCAGAGCTCCCAATTCTGCATTTACACAAAAGGAACCATGTTCCTTTTGGGGGCATGCATGATTTTATTGGCTGAAAATGAATAGATGGAGAGAGAGTGTGTGAAAACCTTGATGATGAAGCCTGGTGCCTCGTTCCCAAATGCTGACTTCTCAAACAGCTGCTCTCCCTCTGTTCCACATTGTGTCCTGGCCTGGCCTGGACGCAGGGTGTTTTCTGACATCAGGGATTGATTCTTCCCTAGCACATTGGCCCTAGAACCTTCTGAACACATTTGTGACCCATTTTCGGGAAGAGCCCACAGAGTCTGCTTTTTGGTACCGGGGATCGAACTCAGGTCCTTGCGAGGCAGGTGCCATGCCACTGAGATAAATCCTCGGGCCTTCCACTGAGTCTTTTAAGAAAACAGGAACAGCAATGAAAAGCCTGGGATACAGCCCTTAAATGCAAGTATCCTGGAGGCGAGGCGAGGTTAACACAGTAGAAGACAGCTGGGCCCGAAGTCTGCGCTGCAACCCTTCAGCTGGGATCCACTCTTGCAGACAGGGGTTCCTTTCTCTCCTTGTTTTTGGCTCCGAGGGAGGGCAATAGATCAGGAGCCAATCAGTGACGAAGGGGCGGGCTGTATGAACTGTCCAATCAGGTGGGCCAAGGTAGGCGGGTTCTTCCGGTGTCAAGGCACCAAAGGGCGGTGCCTGAGGACTGGTCCGCGGGCGGAGCGCTGCCCACCGCCTGCTGTGACCTCTGCTGGCTGCTGCCAGCATCGGAGTGACCCCGGGAGACCCAGAGGCCACGCAATGGTAACGCTGTGGCATGGAGCCCTGAAGTTGGGTGGAATCGGGGTGAGTGAGGTCTGGTTAGAGTGGTCAGAGCCAGCTGTGGTGGCTAGAGCCTGGGTGCTGAGCTCCAGACTCATGTCCTCCTGGACTGGCAGTGAGTCATCCTCTGTCCCTCTCGGCCCTTGCTGGGGCAGGGCTAGCTCCGGGTCCCCAGACCCTTGTCCTCCCCGGGACACCGCCGGCGCACAGTGCCATCTTGGGAACCCCCTGCTGCCCTCGCATCTCCACCAGTCTGGGAGGGGAACGGGCTTGGGGAGACCCCGACTCAGAGTTGGGTGGAACCTGGGTGCAGCTGTGGTGGGCTAGGTCCTGTCTCATTCCTGTCAGCAGCAGATCTGCAGGATCTGAGTTTTACAGATGTCTGTGATGCAGGGTCTCATAGCCATAACTCCTCTCCTCAGACTTCTGCTCTTTCATATTGATGGCGAGCTCCTAAATTTCCAATATGACCTCACATTTCCAAACTCACTGTAGGTATTGACAAAAGTCCTGAGAATTCAAGGAAGTGTGCTGAGCTGCCTCAGTGGTGAACACCTGCCCAACACCCAGTGCACTCCTGGGCTCCATAAAGAGCATGCAAAAGAAATTTGTAATCTTACTTAATCGTTTAGGCGACACCCCTTCTCGCGAGTAGACTATTTAAGGGAGACTGCCATAGAGCTTAGGGTTCTGGGAAAAATGGAAGGG
Organism: Heterocephalus glaber; assembly: GCF_000247695.1. The sequence continues at coordinate 7,476 of NW_004624972.1, read as the reverse complement.
ATGTAAGGGTATTAGCAAGGCCAGGGGAAAGCGTACCTGCTGAGGACGATTTCCAGGAGGGGCTGCCTGTTAAACCCATGCTGAGAAAGAAATGCCTTGAGCTGGGAGTTTTGCGTGGACATGCACATATGTGATATGTGTATGAGTAGAGAGGGACGGGGTGTCATCTCTGAACTAATGGCTACAGATCTTGGCCTGTCTGTAGGCACTGTTTAAATACTGAAATACTCTCTGAGGCAGACTTTCAAAGGAGTCCTAGTGTAGAGCAGAAGCCCTAAGTACAAGTTGTTGCAGGGTTCTCGATCACTAGGCAGAAAGGGTTTTCTGCTTAGGGTGGATGAGAGGAGGTGGAAGAGAATGGCAGGAGGAAGGGTGGCAGTAGCGGCACCTACACCGTAGATCTTCTCTGCAAGTCAGGTTGTTCTTAGGGAAAACATGAAGGGAGAATGTGTGCTTACTTGGTCTGTTGCCAAGGGAGTATTTTCTAGCATATTCGCCACATACTCAAAAGGTAAGTGAATTAGGTGATACGCTAACTAGGTAGGATTTGGGAATCATTTTGCAATAGTCAGACGTTTGGACATACTGTGTACTTTTTTGTTACTACACATTTACAGTACAGGCAGTTTGCAGTCACCTTGTGTAGGGGGTACATGTACATAATACAGCTTGATTCTTCTTTAATTCCGTTCCCTCCCTCATGTCTCCATCCTTCTCTAAATCCCCTCTCTCTGTTTTTATTCATGTTGATATTATTAACCTTATTTCATGTTTATGGCAAAATGTGTACATACATTGAAGTTATTAGGTCCTTTTACATGGTATATCTTTGTTCTGTTTATTTTGTCTTCCCCTCTCCTCTCACCCTCAGTATCCAGGACCACTTTCCATCTGCAAGAGATCGATCCTCTTGTCTCCTTCTATCCATCCTTTGTTGTGGTTTTTATTGTACTTTGCCTGACTCAAACGAGAGTTAGTATGTGGTATTTAAACTTGTGTGTGTGATTTATTTCACTCACTGCTTAATTTTTCAGGTGCATCCATTTCCCACAAGGATCTCAAATTTTTCTTTCTTTGTAACTAAATAGTATTCCATAATGTATGTGTACTACATTGTCCATATGCAGCCATCTGTTGATGGATATGCAGGTCGCTTCTGGGATTTAGCTGTTCTGAGTTGTGGTGCTACAAAGGTTGGTTTCCAAGTATTGCTGAGGTACAGTGTCTTTAGATCTTTGGGAAAGATACCTAGGAGGAGGATAGCTGGGTCATATGGAATTTCTAATTTCAGTTCTCTGGGAAAACTCCATAGTGATTTGCATAATGTTTGCACTAGATGTACATATACACCCACTATGTAGCAGAATTTCTTCTCTCACAGCCTCACTGGCATTTCATATTGTTTGATTTCTTAATAATTGCCATTCTTTATGGAAGCTTAGCGTTGTTCTCATTGCATTTCACTAGTAGCCAGAGATGTTGAACACTTTTTCCGTATTTATTGGCCATTTGTATTTCTTGCTCTATGAACTACTTACTGTCTGTTCATTTTACTTCCCCATTTCTTGATTGAATCTTTTATTTTCGGTGGTCTAACTTTTTTTTCATTTTTAATATATTCTAGATATCAGTCCTCTGTCTGAGGAAAAGCTGGTAAGAATATTTTCCCACTCTGTAGGTTGTCTGTTCACTCTACTGATTGATTTCCTTGCTGTACAGAAGCTTTTCAGTTTGATATAATCCCATTTGTTGATTCTTGGTGTTATTTCTTGTGCAATTGCAGTTTTGTTTAGTATATTCTTTGCTGCCCCTGTGGCTTCAAATATTTTACCTATTGTAACTTCCACTAGGTTCAACATTGCTCTTTTAATGTTTAGATCTTTCATCCATATTGATTTTAGTTTTGTTCATGGTGAGAAGTATAGGTCCAGTTTCAATTTTCTGCAAACAGATACCCTGCTTCCCCAGCACCATCGTTTGATTGGCTGTCATTCTTTCCAATGCTTTTGGCCTCTCTGTCAAGGATGAAATAGCTGAATGTGTCTGGGGAAGTTTCTTAGTCCTCTGTTCCATTCCATTGACTCATGTGCCTCTTGTTGCTTTAGTACAATTCCAGTTTTATCACTGTTTTGTAGTATAGCTTGAATTCGGGCATGGTGATGCCCCCTGCTTTGCTCGTATTGTCCAAGAATGCTTTTGATAGTCTATGTCCCTTCTCATTACATATGAATTTGAGACATGTTTTCATCAGGTTGTGAGGTATGCTGTTGGTATTTTGAGTGGGACTGCATTAAATCTGTGTAACAGTTCTGGGAGTATGGCTGTTTGGACAATGTTGATTCTGCCAACCCAGGAACGGGGTTAGCATTCCATCTTGTGATGTTCCCACCCATCTCTTTTTTCAGAGTTTCCTTTTTTGTGTTTTGTTTTTCAAAATTCATTAACTTTCTTATACATTTTAGGCATACAATACAATGAGATTCATCATTCGTAAGTCGTACCTTTACATGACATATTTTGGTTCTTATTTTTTTCCCCAATCCCCTGCCCACCCTTCTACCCCTGCACCTCTTCCTATTTACAAAGACTTTGTTCCCGTTTTTTCCTTTCCTCATATTTTTTCCTTTCCCTTCTTTCCTTTCCTCTCCCCCCCTCAGTTCCCCTTCCCCTTCCCCTTTGCCCCTTTTCTTCCTATTTCATGTTATCTATTATACCTTTTGGTCCTATTTTACACTTTCAGTTTCTCACACCAGAGAAACTATTCGGTATTTTCACATGTGTGTCCTATTTAGTCACTTAAGAGTATGGCCTCAATGTGCATCCATTTAGCTATAACTGTCTCTAGTTTCTCATTCTTTATGGCTGAGTAATACTCCATTAGTATTGTAGTTTTCTTTGTAGAAGCCTTACACTTCATTTGTTTGGTAAATTCCTAGGTATTCAATTTTTCTTGATGCTACCATGAATATTGTTCTCATATTTTCCTTCCCATTGAGTCCGTTACTGGGGTACAAAAATGCTATTGATTTTTGAGTGTTGGTGTTGTATCCTTCTGCATTTCTCAAGTTGGTTATTAATTTGAAGTGGTTTTCGGTGAGATCCTTTGGGTCTTCCCTGTAGACTATCGTGGCATCTGCAAGTACTGGTAATCTGAGCGTTTTCTCCTGTATGTGGCCCTTTTGTTTCTATCTCTTGCCTGATTCCTCTCGCTAATGTTTTGAATACTACGTTGAATAAAAGTGGTCATCGAGGGCATCCTTGTCTGCTTACATATGTTTGAGAGTGAGTGCTTTTAGTCTTTCCCCATTTAATGTGATACTGGCCAATGGTTTGTCATAAATAGCTTTCTGTCAAATTCAGGATTCAGATTTTATCATAACATGTGTTGGATTGTGTTCAAAGATTTTGTGTCTTTTTATCTGATCATGTGGTTTTGACCTTGCTTCTCTCTATGTGGTGTATTACATATGTTGATTTACATATAATAAACCATCCTTAAATCTCTGGGATGGAACTTACTTGGTCAGGATGGATGATCTTTTTGATTCTGTGCCACCTTGTATTCACGAATATCTTCTTGAGCATTTTTGCATCTATGTTCCATAAGGAGATTGGCCAGTAGTGGATGGGTCTTTAACTGGTTTTGAATCAAGGGTGATGCTGGCTTCTGTACATGAATTTGCAAACACTGCACACCTTTAAGTTTCTTGGAAGAGCTTGAGTATGGGTGTTCCTTAAATGCTTCCTGTCGTTCAGCAGTGAATCCGTCAGGTCCTGGGCTTTTTTTTTTTAATTTGGTAGATTATTACTGTCTTAATTCCATTGCTTGTTATTGGTTTGTTCAGCATATTTGTGATTTCTTGGGTTAGCTTTGGAAATTCGTATGAGTCTAGAAACCTGTCCACTTCTTTGAACTTTTCCAATTTGCTGGAATAAAATTTTCCACAGCAGTTACTGTCGTCTAGAATTTGCCATTGTCTGTTGTGATTTTGCCTTTTTCAGTTCTAATTACAAAGATGTGAGCATTTTCCCTCTTTCTCTTGGTAAGTTTCCCTAAGGGCTTGAGGTTTAAAGAGCTGCCAGAGGTAAGTTGGAATGGGTAATTATTGTAATGTAGTAATAATGCAGTGCTTAAGTACTTTGTGTGGGCTACCCTAAAACCCTGTTTGAAACTTGTGTTTGAAAACTCCAGGTGGGCCTTCCCCCTCTTGTGGGGCAGCCTGTTCTTGGAGAGATTAGAGGCCAGCCTTGAAGTTTGTTTATCTATGTACCCAACCTTGACACCTGGGAAAATTGCTTTATCACACCCTTGCTACATCCTGTGTGATTGCAACTTAAGCTGCTCTTGCCACATTCTGTGTAATCGCTACCCCAGAGCCTAGGAGCAAGGTATAAAAAGGAGAAACTTTCTTATCTCTGGGTCAGTGTAGAAGGACTCCTTTCCTGAGGCTGTCCTTGCCTGGCAATAAACTTTTTAATTTTACCCAACTCTCCTGTCTCTGAAAGATCATTTCGATTTGCCCTCAAGGCTTATCTGTTTTATTTATTTGATTGAATCTTCAATTCATTGTTTGTCTTGTTTTTCCATCTCAATTTCATTGATTTTCATTCTGATCTTCATAATTTTTCTTGTTAAATTCAGTTTGGTCCTCAATTGCTCTTGTTTTTGGAGTATTTAAAAATATCTCAAAGGGTTATGTATTTGAGCTTGCTCTGTTTTTCCTAATGTGAGTGAGCATTGATTGCAAAAAAAACCTCCCTCTTAGCTCTGTTTTCCTAGTGTCCCAGAGGGTCTGGTGAATTGTACAGGCATTGTCCTGAACTTCCAGAAATGTTTAAATTTCTTCCTTGATTCCTTCTGTGCCTCATTGTTTATTTAGTAGTGTGTTTTTAATTTTCAAAGTGCTTCTACACTTTCTGTGATTTCTTCTGTGTTTGATTTATATGTTCATTGTGCAGTGGTCTGAAGGTACACATGGGCTGATCCTGATTTTTTATATTTACTTAATCAGGCTTGTGGATTATGAGGAGCTCTGTTTTGGAGAAAGTACTGTGTGCTACAGAAAAAATGTATACTCTGTTATAGTGGGGTGGAACGTTCTGTCCGTGCCTTTAAGTCCGTGTGTTCAAGGTTGTGGTTCGGCTCTGATATTTTCTTCTTGATATATTTTTTAGTTGATCTACCAGTTTGTGAAAGTGGGGTGTTAAGATTTCCCACTATGATTGTGTTAGTATTTATTTCATCTTTTTTGTTCAGCAGTGTTTCTTTTATGAAGATAGGTGTTCTAGTATTTGATGCCTAAATATTTATAAGCACTGTCTCTTCTTGTTGGATTCTTCCCCTAACTAGTATGTAGTATCTTCTTTGTCTGTTGTGATCAGTTTTAACTTGAAGTTTACCATGTCTGAGATTAAAATTGTTACCACTACTTTTTGGAGATCTTGGTAGATGATAATACTGTTTTCCACCTTTTGATTTTCGGTCTATGAATGTCTCTTTGGTTTAGATGAAATTCTTGCATGCAACAGACTGTTAAATTCAGTTTTTGATCCAGTTTGCTAATCTGTGTCTTTTAATTGGAGGGTTAAGGCGATTAACATAGATATTTCTGTTATGTGTTGATTATTTACTCTCATTTTGCTCATTTTTATTGGTGACTCCTCTTTATTTTCCTGTCTTTTTTTGATGTTTATCTATTGGATTGGCTTGTTGTTTTCATTTCATTGGGAGTTTTAGTTGTACTGGTCTCTTCATTTCTGGGTAGGTTATTCTTATTTTCTCAAGTGCTGGTTCCATAGTCATGAATGTCTTGCATTGGTCTTTTTCATGAAATGTCCTTATTTCTCCACATAGTTTGAAGGAAGACATTGGTGGGCATGTTAAACCGGTTGGAAGCTATTTGCTCTCTGGGCTTGAAATACTTCACTCCAAGTTCTACTGGCCTTTAAGTTTTTTTGTTGAGAAGTCTGCTATAATTGTAATGGATTTATCTTTATATGTGATTTATTGTTTTTCTTTGACTTCTTGGAAAAATCTTTAGGTTGGCAATTTAGAAAGGACATATCTTGCTGAGCATTTTTTCATCATAGTTTGCTGTCTGGAAACCTCGCTTAATTGTATTTCTAACTCTTTCCATATATTTGGGAAATTTTCTGGCATAATTTCTGTAAACATATTAATAATATGATCTGTGTTATGTTCTAGCTTTTCTCTCACTGCAGTAAGCTTTGGTTGGTCTTTTTAGTGTTACCTAGTAACTGCTAGATTGTATTTTCTTGTTTCCTTGGGGGTATTTTTTTTGGTGGCTTCCCTGGTTACTTCTTCATAATTTACATTTTGCTTTTAATGCTGCCTTGTGTTGAATGTGATTCAGAGGTCACAGGCTGGAAAAATCCTGAGAAACTTAGTTAAAGTTAGACTGACAAGACTTGTGTTTATTCCGTTTACCTTATGTCTTATGAGGCAAAAACAAACTTAGGTCTGGCTTTGTTGTGGGATAAAAAATTAGGTGAGCATCATTATCCAAGTGTCGTGGGAAGAGTACCTGTGACTGAATTCAGGACATTGGCTCTAAGCTACATCCATTCTTCATGTTTTAGTATTATTTAGTTTTGATAGTGCATCCCTGTGATGTATAAGCTGGAAGTTACACGTCCTGCTGCTGCCTCATTTTATGAGTGATGTGAGTACAGGTGTGGAAGACCAAGCCCAGCCATGGTGACAGGTTTGCAATCATTTCTGTTTACATGATCATAATGTAAAGTCAAAATAAAAATCAATTATTTGTATTCATGTCCTGAAAATTGTAATTTGTGTCCTTAAAGAATGCTCAGTAATCAGTGTGAAATTAATCTGTGGATTCCCGCACCGTTACATAAGTTTCTATAAATTTCGGACTGGTAGTTCATAATAATTTTTATTGAAATGATAATTCTCCCCAGAGTCTGGAACAAAGAAACAAAAACTATTATGCTTTCCTGAACAGTGTCAGTATATATCCTTTGGAATAAAGACAGTTATTTTTGGAATCGGATCGTGTATTAGACATGGGCTCTGGATTTGACAGAATGGTCATAACTCTGAGTGGTGTGAGCATTGAAGCTTGGCCTCGCCTGTTACTGTTGGAGAATTTCCTAGTGTTCAGCAAAAAACACACGTTTGAATTTTGAAGAGAAACTTGGAAAAGGCCTAGGTCAGCCTTCAGTGAATGGGTGAGTGAGTTGTTGCATCTTTTCAGAATTAATCCTGTAGAAAGAAAGAAACTTTGCCCTGGGAGGATGGATAAGAAACTGTGTGGAAGTTCCCAGTTTAAGTTTCCTGGTTTTGCATATTTTCATCACCAGCTGGGAGGGAGACACCCTGGGTGTGTGGGGCACAAAGAGAGTGATGGGTAAGCTCAGAAACATGTTTAACATTCTGAGTGTGGGTTTTCTTGTGAATTTCTTCCCCATCATTTCTTTCTTTTTTTTTTTTTT
>NW_004624971.1:476087-487313 GCF_000247695.1 Heterocephalus glaber | reverse complement strand
TTATGGATTCCATTTGTTTCCTATGTTGGGATTCCATCATGTTCCTCAGCTCCTCTCTAGATTTATTAATCATGTCTTGCACTATGAGCACAATCTCTGCTGTTATCTGAGAAATTATTTCTGATTTCCTTTTCCTCAGATCCTCTTTTGTTGCCAGTTCAGGGAGTCCAGATGGTTGAGTATCAGAGTGCTTCATCTCCTTTCCCTTTGGGGTTGGTGTAGTTGAACTGGAAGTCTGGTTTTGAGACTTGTTTAAGTGTGTTGTCATTTAGATGGGGGGAGGGCAGTTGGGACTGTGTGTGTGCTGCTGCCGTCCATGCGGCTTACCCCTCTGCACTTGGAATGGTGCTATGGTAGCCTGGAAGCCTCCTCCTCTGTGGTGGGAGCAGTGGTATGGTGGCCCCGAAGCTCTCTCCTCTGTGCAGCCTGGAAGCCACCTCCTCTGTGCTGGGAGCATCACTACGGTGGCCCGGAAACCTTCTTCTCTGTGCTGGGATTGGTGGTACAGTGGCCCAGAACCCTCCTCCTCTGAGTGGCATGGAACCCTCTTCCTCTGCACTGGGTGTGGTGGTTCGGTTTCCCAGAAGCCTCCTCCTCTGCTCTGGGAGTGTGGTATGGCAGTCCAGAGGCCTCCTCCTCTGCACTCTGGCCCATATTTGTAATGCAGCAAAAGGTAAAAAAATTGCTAAGAGATGAACATTTAGCCCAGGTGTTCCTTGTCTACATCCAGAAATATTCATGCCTGAGCTATGTGTTGTCTCTTTTACTCCAATTTTGCCTCACAGGCTACTTTACCCTTGGATTCAAATTAGTTCCTTGTGGAGTGCCAAACATAGGGAATAGGAATGGGGATGTTACCTAGACCCTCTCAGTGGGTCTGCAGTCTTCTATGAGGTACTATAGTACAAGCTGATAAGTGTAAAGAGAGAAATGAGACTTAGAGAGAACTGGATCTTGGGGCTGATCAATGATGCTCTGGGCAGCAAAGACAAAGTATGCCAAGGGCATCTAGAATTTATTATGAGTGTGGGAAGGTGAGCAGGGGATGTTCTGAAGACATCTAGTAACATAGTGTGAAGCATCTAGATACATCCAGCTGGATGCATCTGGCAATGGTTGATATGCAGACAGGGATAGCTGATATGCAAACAGGGATGTAAAGGGGGGAAGGCACTGCTTATCTTGCTTGAAGAGATCAAAGAGTGTTGAGACTGGGTTGGAACTAACCAGAGTCTGTTAATACTGGGAAGAGATGTCTGCTATAGCTCCCTCTTTGCCCTTCTGTGGCATCTTCATCTAGTTTTGGTGTGCATTAGGAGGAAAACAATCCAAAGGGAGGGTCCCAGAAGCCAACCAATGCTCCAGGAGGACCCAAATATGATCCTTTCATTAGGCAACAGAGAAAGGGCTGTGTCAGCATTTAACTCTCCTGTTGTCCAGGTCCCCTTCAGTGCAGATGCAAAGTCTGCAATGAAATTTTTCTGGATTTTAAAGTGACCAAAGCATATCCTTGTCACACAGAGTAACCCAAAAGCCTGACAGTGCTTCCTGTACTGTTCAGGGTATACAGAGCAGGTTTGAGCAGAGAAGGTTGGGGGTAGCAATGAAGCTCTGTATCAATTGTCCAGTGATTGCTGTTTTGAGATGTGCCCACCACACAGTATTTTGAGCCCCTGGACAACAGAGGCCTGACCTCACTGCTCATTGCTGGATCCCAGGCCTGGTAACGTTCCTGGCCCTGGACACTGATCACTAAGTACAGAGAGAACATGCTCTGCACCTCAGACATTGAAAGAAAGGCGCATGTTGTCACTGTTTGAGGTCAGCAGTTTTGGGGGCTGTGTGCAGCAACAGATAGCTGGATCCCTACACCTAGGCCTGGGCCCCTGAAGACAGAGCCCTGGACTTGATTCCCTGTGTTGCTGTATGGCATCCTGTGGGATCTTCTTGAGCTTATGCTGTCCTGTCCTGCTCTGACCTCAGGCAATTGCAAAGGAAAGTGGAGACAAAGAAGTCAGTACACTCTCAGAAGGAGAGCAATATGGGTAATTATGAGCTGCATATGCTGCAGAAGAAATCTGATTTCATCTTTAACAGATTTATTTTTACTTTGTCCATCACTATGTAGGACACAGGCATTAGAAGGGTGATGTGTAAGAAGCTTCCAAGATGACAGTGGTACCCAGCGGAGGGATGCATGATGACTGACTGCAGTACTGAAACATTCTGTGACTTCACTTATATTTATTATCCCCCTTTCATGCCTGTGAGCTTTGTAATGTGTAATTACTGCAAACACAAGTGGAAAATGTAAAGAACACATCTGTTCAAGCTTTCTCAAGAATGATTTAATGCTACATAGGGCTACAAAATTACAAACACAAGAGTGAGTCCTGCTCTAGGAATCTCTAGGAGATGTGGACTTACTGGAAGGGCATTACAGCATCCAGGTGCCAACAGCACAGTTCTTTCTGTGGTCCTGATGCTCCACCACAGTGTAGGTACAGTTCTGATGGTAGAAGATGGCATGACACTCAATTTTGTCACAATCCAGAGGTATAGCAGCTCTGTCATGGTAAAAACACCAAGACCTGTTAGAAGGATGTGACTGAAACCAATGCCATCCTGCAGCCCTGTTGAATGGGAACCTGCCCATCAATGTGGGGCATGCCTTTGCCAGCAGCCCAAGAGCATGGCTGCAGACTTCTGGATCTGTGTCACTCAGAGTCACATAGACATTCTGTTTGGACCAGAGCAGGTCTTCCAAATGCTGGGAAAGGGAAGTCTCACCCAGCCTGGACCTTCCCACCTTTCTCTGTTCAGAAAGTGGAAAGCACTGCCAATGGAGATCTATAGGAAGACAGCTCTGTTCCTGAATGGCATGGTGGCCTGTCATCAGAGGAATAAACTCTCCTAACAGGAGCAAGGAGCCACCCAAGCCAGGGTCAATTCACCCAGGGATATGTTAATCAGATTCAGTCCACATTTTTAGGACCATCTAGTGATCCCTGAGTGGTGCACAGTTTAGGGGTCATTGCCTCCAAAAGCCTATCTCATAGCCCTGGATTTAAATTGCCCTTAGATGACAGGAGCAGCCATCACCAGGGCCCCTCAGGAAAATGTTTTCTTCCATTAGGTGACCTTGGATTTGTATTTTATAAAAGGAGAATGTTCCATTCCTTTTATGAAGCTGTCCTATGTAGTGGAGATCCTCCATGGTTACTGCTGAGTCTCCTGGACTATGGCACTCTTAGCAGCTGTGATTCAATGAGAAGGGGCATAGATCTGATCCCAGGGACCAGGAAAATGGGCAATGACCCACAAGACCAGGTATAGAAGACAACTTTAAATCATCATTTTGTGAATCACAGCAAGTGCAATCATGCCCTGGGCTCTATGGTTCTTGTGGCATCAACTATGTTATGGTTAAATTGCATTGCAAAATATTTTGAAGAGGTATGATGTGATCATATGGTAATGACACTGTCAAGTTAAGTGGATACATTTGACTATACAATAGCAATGTAATATTTCATATGAATGTCAGAAAGAAAAACTGTTTAAGAAAAGAGAAACTATGAAAATAAGTTGAGGGTTATTATTTTTAGGCAGTGAAATTATAAGTCTTTTCTTGTACTTCTTAGTAATTTTATAACTAATGTGTTTTTCTATATAAATATGAGAAAGTGTCCTTTCAACTTTAACTTTTAAAAGCTTGTGTGCAGATGGGGTTTGATATGGTACATGTCCAGTGGAAAAGGCAGTTCCTCAAGAGTTAAGCCCATAGTTCCATAAGGCACAGCAATGCCACTCCCGGTACAGAGCCCCAAAGAATGGAAAGTAGAGACACAAACACACTTGTATGTCCCAGAAGTGTTATTCACTATGGAAAAATAAAAAGAGCTGGCATCCAATGTCCCTCCTGAATGTATAGTCCATGTGTAGGGTGGCAGTGACCTAGAATGTAGCTATGGTGTGAAGGAACAGAGCCCCAACTTGCAGAAATGGGGCTGCACTGTACACAGCTGCTCAGAGAAATAAGTCCACACAGCACACCAGCAACTTGCGTTCCCCTGAAATGAATGATCTTGACACGGCACAGTTACAGAGACAGAAGGAGTAGACTTTAGGGTTCCATGGGTGGGTATGATTGAGGAATGAAAATTACAGTTTAAAAGTTTCACTGCTTTGGTTTGATGTCATTAAACACACTTGGAAAAATCCTGGTACAGTGCTGAAGGACTGTTATTTCCACTCCCTGGGGAGGTGAGGTAGGAGAATTTCAAATTCAAGGATACTCACTCCAGATAGAAATAAAAACAAAGAATACACTACTCTAAAACATTGGAAAGTAATGGTGATGGCTTCAGTATAGTTTGAATATATTTAATATATTTAATGTCATTCAACTGTACAATTTTAAAATGGTTAAAAGCTCATATTATTACATATAATATATATGGTTCCTTTCAAAAAATGATTAAAATACTTTGCAAGTTGTTTTTAGTATATGAACATGCACAACTCTGCCATTTGTGAGCAAGATCAACTTGCTAGGACAAAGGATGATCACTGGATAAAACTATAACTCTACTTACATGTAGCATGGGATTGGATACAGCTTAGAAAGACCCAGCACAGACACCATTTACATTAGGTGGTTAGATGCCCAGAGATGGGGCTGGGTGAAATTGACCCTGTGATTCCCTCACTGCACTCTGGGACCTGGGCCTGGGGAGGGCTGGATCTGGGTACAGCAGAGGCCAGGACATCTCCCTGCCCTGTTCAGGGAGCCCCAGCCTGGGCCTGACAGTCTAAAGACTTGGATATCTGGGCAGTGTCCTGCAGAGGTGCCATGGTGCCAAATCTTGTCCCACAGAAGCTGAGCTAGATGGGTACTGTGCCACACCCAAAATAAAAATGAAAGATCATGAGAAAACAGACATGGTGAGAATTGAGGCAGATCCAGGGAATCAGGAGCTAGTTCTCATGTTGAGGACAAGCGAGCATGTGTGCCATGGTGGAGGAACATGTCACATGGGACAGGAAATACTGCAGAAAGGAAGAAAAGGGTACCTGAAACCCTTACTGTGTACCAGTCACAGCCCTAGTCCTGTGACCACAGACCCGGCCCAGAGGAGCTGCCTTGTTCTTACTGGGTGAATGGATACCTGCAGAATCTCACTCAGTTCTCACATTCACCTGATCATGACTACCTCACAATGAGGAAAATGAGGTTCAGAGAAGTTCAGAAACTTCCTCTGAAACACACAGAGAATATAAAAAGAAAAGGAGATTCAGACTCAGGTCACTGCACCTCCAACATCAATATTCTTTCCTCATCATTACTACCACCAGGCCATACTCTTCTGCACCCGAGTCCCCTGGTACCCACACAGGATAGTCCTATAGACATGCTGGGACGACCCTGAACTGAAGAGCAGAAGAAAGTCTACATACAACAGAGAAGCACTCTCTTGGGAGGAAGCAATGTTCCATCAAACCTGACTGTGATCAGGACACAACCGCACCTTAGAGTCACACTATTAGTTTGCTGCAAAGACATAGTGAAATAGCCAGATCTGAAAATCAAGATATCACTGTACAAGACCATTGCACTGCAAGAGAGGCTCCTCCAGATCCCAGCCTCAGATTGGCCATCAGACTTTTCTCCTTCACTGTGCACTATCAGGCCTCTCAACCCTTGTAGGCAAAATGTTTGAGACACTTAAATTCCTATAGGGCTAGGATGTTCTCATGAAGTCTGTTGTGCACTATTCTATTCAGAGGAGTAAGATAAGACTCAGTGAGACTCCTGGAGAGATTCCAATTTGGAGGTAAAATTGAGAATTGCTACTTTACACCAATAATTCTGGCAGCAAAGATGCTCTTTTGGGGAACAGGTGTAGCTCAGTTGTAGATCACATTCGTAGTATACATGAGGTTCTTGATCTTTCACAACAACAACAACAACAAAAACAACACTCCTCCTCCTCCTGTTTTTGGAATAGTTTAGATGCTAAGGACTAGTATGCATGGGAGTGGCAGTATCTGTGCTCTACCTTAACAAAGGCTACATTGTTGGCATCCATAGAAGCCCAGCCCACAACTTCTGCAGAAATCTTGCCTGCCTGGAGTTCAACTTGAGCCAAAAGGTACACAGAGCTTACATGACAAGGCACAGTATGGATCATCCCTGACACCTCTCAGCTCATCTCTCTAGCTTTGCTCACAACACGTGGTAAAACTGCAAAGTCAAGGATATATAGCCATAAGTACAAATCGGAGAGACCATGAGGTCTTTAGATACACTTTCCCTGTGCACAGGAATCTGTGTGAATGTGGGTATTTCTGAAAAAATTGCTGATTGCATTTCAAAAATAGCTAAAGAAAAAGAAAATGAAGGTTAAAGCAAGATGAGAGTTACTTCAGGGACATGATAAACAAAAAGTGATTCAGCCATACAGTTCAGTATCATAGCTCTTGAAGAGGAAGGACATTCCAACACACTGCAGCATAGATAAATCTTAAGGACACCATGCTAAGTTCAGTTAATTAGCCTCAAAAGGTTAAATGGTGCAAGGTTCTGTTATCTGAAAGCCTCTTAGAGGTGTTATGCTTTTGGATAGAGAAAGGACAATTGGAGTGGCCATGGGCTTGGGGAAGGGGAGGGCAGTGATGGGTGAAATTGTGTTGAGATTTAGTTGTGAAAATGAAACAAATCTGGGCATGTGTGATGAATGTTGCATGGGCATGTGTATGAATGTATCTAATGGAATTGAACTGCAGAAAACACACATGGAAACTAACTCCACCTTACACACTCACACTTCCAGAATGCTGCCTCATGTAAACTCTGGACTGTGGGTGATGAGAGATGTGATCAAGGCTCATGAAAAGCAATGAATATGCCCTATGTTAGAGGTATAGGTGGTAACAGTTGGGGCACCTGGAAATGCATTTTGGTGGAATAGTTGAGAATTTGGGGAATTTCAGCTCAATTTTGCTCTAAACCTGAAACTCTACTATGAAATTTTATCACCAAGAGCATGCAGAGGATGAGATATTGATCAGTGGAGAAGCCTCTTTTGACAGATAGCCATGTCCACCTTGGCCACAATGACCTGAGACTCACATTTTGCAGCATTTAATTCCTCTCTCATTGCAAGTGCAGTTCTCACAGTACTTGGTATTCCAATTTGAATTCATTGGGTATGTGATTCCATCAAGATACTTGCACACTGAAATAGCACAAATGACATAATCAGTGGAGTCCCTAGCTGTGTGATAGGAAAAAAGTTTGTGAGAGGCCAGGGATGTAGCTCAGTGGAGCTGTGTCTGCCTGGCAAGTGCAAAGTCCTAATTTCCATTCCCAGAAAAGAAAGGCTTATCAGGAAATGGAGGCTGGTCCCTCATATGTGACCATAAGAAATTTCACAGTTGTCAAAGGAAGTCTTCTGTATTCTTGAATGGCTATAGTCTAATACTGTGTATTGTTTGTAACTAATAACATTTATCTGCACCAAATTTAAATCTTTCAAGATTATGTTTCCATGCAAGCATTTAGTGAATAAGGAACACCGTCCTCTTTAATGTTATTAGAGCCACAAGTCACTTGTAGTTCCACATTACCCTGCTTGAACATCTCAGAATAATTTTTTTTTGCATTTGTGCTTGTTTTGTTTTGCATCAGAGTATCTCAATCCTTTGTGTGACTGTGAATATCTTAGGGAGTAAATAAAAAATTGTATAGAAGATCACATGCTCAGAATGCACAAAACACTAGATTGCCCAGCACCCAAGGAAACAAACAAAACAATGCAAACAAATTAAGCCTCTGGGACTTCTCCTCCTTTCCATGCCCTGAGCTATGAGATCCAGATCTCTGGTTGTGGACACATTAGACCATGTGTTCAGAATACAAGAATGCTCTTCAAGTGATCCCAGCATTCAACCAAGGCTTAGACCTGCTGCTAAGACCACTGAGGCCCACGTGTACTTGCAGGACTCACACTCCTGCACTGGAAATGCATTTTCACACTTGCTTCCAGCTTCCCTGAGATAGCACCTTCTGGTTTTTAACACTCCCTGGGCTTAGTGGGCACTTCAGTTTATGGATATACCTCTTTGGGTGCTGAAAGCCATTCTCAACCCTAATTGCATGTGGGGGTCAATCGAGGAGCTACATAATGTACAGCTCTGAACCCAGGGACTCTTCTTCACCAGGTCTTTGATGGAGCTTGAGAATTTATGCACTTCAAAAGCTCTGTAGGAAATTCTCAGTCAGATAGAATTGAGAATGTTTGTTCCATATACAGGCCACAGTGGAGACCCTCGTTTGACTCCATTTGTGTGTCTCACTAACCCTCTGCCTAGGTAGATTCAAGCACATTCACCTAGCAGCAGGTCACATCTACCAGGTTGAAGCAACATAATGCACACTGAAACTAGGACTTACCATGTGGGGAACTGACATCACTTACTTTCATGGGAATGAAATAACAAAAAGCACTGCATGAAGTCATGAAGGTGGCCAGGACCATGAGGCTTCCCCAGAGAACTTTCTGTAATGTAAGGACAGTCATGACAGAGAGTGAGTGGACTTGGACCCTCATCCTGGACTGAGACTCACACTGAGGCCTCCCTGCAGTGATCTGGCAAATGGATCTGAAGGGTAAATCTTCTTCCCTCAGGTGACCCAGCCAGGGAACCAGACCTGCCCTCACTGAGAAAATGATGGATGGATTTAAACATGTTTACAGTACAATGAACACTGAGAAATTAGTGAAACAAAGAATAACTCAAATGGAGGCTGCTTAATGCCTTGGAAAATTGGGAAACCACAAATAGCACAGGTTGCAGCTGTCTGAGAACATGGGGACTCAGAAAAGAACCTAGCAGAATCACAGTTGGCAAGGAGAAATGGTATGATCCAAAAATCACTGGATTTCTTTTAGTGACTTGAAGCCAGGTACAAATCAGCCTAGGTGCCATGACAGTTGTGATGAATACAAAGATGCTCACAAACAGACTGCCGGGCTTGGGTCAAACTTCAGGAAGGCATTTTGGGGTAGTATGTTGCAAATATGACAACTTCAAGCTCTTTTTCTTATTTTGTGGATTTTCTCCAATGAAATGCATTAGATCCACTTCTATAAAGAAATAAATTAATGATTTAAAATATTAAGAAAACCAAAGCTCACTACATGTAGCAATACCAGGACTTGGGATTCGCTGTTGCTTTTTGTATCTCATTCTCCATTTTCTTAGTTGAACCTTAGTAGAAATGTCCAATTTTCTTTTTTCCAAACCAGTTTTTCAGATGGAATTTTGTTCTTTGTATAGAGAAGGAGGCTTGCAGTGCCTGTGGAATCTGATGGTCTTCTTTCACTGAGTCACAGAACTAAGCTATCAGAGGAGAAGAGCTAGTGGCCAGGGACTACTACCTTTGCATCTCATCTCCTGGACAGAGCTACCAGAAAGCTGACTGAACCAGTGATGCTTTAACACTCAGGGGTAACCCCAGGGTGTATGGTAAATACGGAGCTGGCAGGCTCTGCCTCGGTATGGCCATGAGCTCGGAGTCTAGGTTCCTGGTAATGTTGGTGTTGATGCTTATGTCTGTGCCCCACCCCCCAATCATAGGTGCTCTAAAGGCTTATCCCACCCATGGATTCCATCGTCATACATTCTTGTCTCTTTATTTACTTCTTCTTGCATCCAGAAAGAATGAGTCCTGAGGTGTGGTAACCATGAGTGTGGGGTCAGGAGGGGCATTTGTCAGGGGTCTTTCCATTGCCCTGTCTTCACTACAGAGCAGTTAATTCAGTGTCTGTGTGGAGTCAGGATCAGTGTCTTTCAAAGAACTCCCTCCCCCAGTGACCCTGCCACACAGTCACATTTGTGAGATCCTTGCCTGGAAAGCGACTCCTGTGTTCTCACCTCAGCTCCCCCAAGTTTGGGATTCAAACCAGGTGCCAGTTGCTTCCCTCTTCTACTTGTTTCCTCCTTTTTTAAAGTGAAAAATTGCAGCTCTGAAATTACATTTAACTCCATAAATCACTATGTAGGGCCCAAGATGTAGAGATATATTAAAATTTATGAAATATCATAATAATAAGTATCTTACAGACTGTTTCTGATATTTCTAATGTCCCAGTGTTCATTGTATTGTACACAATAGATTATAATATAGAAATGATTCAAAACTAGGAAGCATTAAGCAATAAATTCTAGTGAGAAGAAATACATGCAATAGCGTATTCGATAAAAAATACATATTAATTTTATCTTTGTTGACCTTTGTGAATAGAATTAGTCACTTGCCAATGTTAGGCAAGTGTTTTCTCAGTGGTCCCCAACAAAGTTGCTTACCATTGTGATGAGCAGGATTCTGTCCAGGCAGGTGAATCCAAGAACAGTCACCCCAAGTATTTATACAGGGCAGAGTCACCACTCATTGGACATCCTGGAAGAGATAACTGGCCAAGAAGACACCAAGTATTTACAGAGGACTGTTTAATGATGTTTTCAGATGATTTATCAGATTTTTATATATTTACCAGATCCCCATGCAATGTCTTTGACCTTTTCTGCAACTATATGTTTGCAGAAAACCTGAAAGAGCAGAAAAACAAAGAACTGTCTTTCCCTGAGCACTTACTGTACAGTTGGTAGATTCCTAGGGACAGGTCATGTGGACACTTGATTGCACTCAGAAAGATCACACTCCAGTATGCAAGCCACAGGCCAGGTTCTGAAGGTGGTTTTGTGAAGCCATAAACATATCCCAGCAGGTAATCTTGGTGGCCCTCAAGGTC
Source organism: Heterocephalus glaber (assembly GCF_000247695.1). Next base: position 476,493 of record NW_004624971.1, on the reverse strand, counting down.
TGAGCAGAGAGGCTCAGAAGGTCTGGTATGAGAGAGCAGAAATGCACCAGACATCCTCTCCCTCCAACAGGCTCCTGTCCCAGTCACGATTCTCTGTGGGGAGACACTTTCCACTCCCTTTAGTCTTGCATTTGTACACAAACATCTCTCCACCTCTTTCTCCGACATCATAACAAATTTTCTGTGTGTGAAGTGCTGCCAGCTCTTGGGTTGTGTTTTGTCAATTGCATTGCTTTCTAAAGGACCCAACCCGACTAGTTTTCCTTCAGGATCCCAATCCCTCCTATTGCAGACTGCTCTTTCCTTTCTGCAACACACTCACACTGAGGGTACATGGGACAAAGAGTGTCATACGATTCACCTATGTGCTCAATCCTGAGCTTTGCATCTTTCCCCAGAATACTTA
>NW_004624971.1:432107-446248 GCF_000247695.1 Heterocephalus glaber | reverse complement strand
CCCCCTATTCATCCCATGACTCCCTGTTCCTTCCAACTCTTCATCTCTTCTCATTTGAAAGAAAAAAACCTTTTCATTAGGAATCTTTCTGAAAAGGTTACTTTCTCTTACTGATATTTGACTACTTTCTCTTCTGAACCAAGTGCTGACATTCAGGGTAACTGTTGGGGGTCCCAATCATCACAGTGTAGAAGCAGCACTCGTAGATATCTCTTTTATACAAATCCAAGTGAGTCAAAGGTTGTCACCATGAGGTGATAGAGACACCAACCACTGGACTGGAATATATGTTTAAAGCGAGAGTGAACTGTTGAAAGAGAGAAGGAAGGAAAGCTAGAATAAAAAGGAAGGTCACAGCCCAATTTAATTGTTGTTCCCAGCACAGAGCCATAGTATTGGAGAAAATGTTTAAGAGAGTCCTAAGGACTAATCAAGAATATAACAGCTACCTGAAGGTGAAAGAGTTAAGCTCATTGGGGAAGTGATAAGTGAACAATGTAATAATAATTGTGAGACCCAACTTAGCAAAACCAGCACTATGTTGAGAACATTCTCCTCCATTTTGCAAATACGTGACTTACAGCTGTACTCTGTCTCCTGGGAGAAAACTCCACCCCTAACTGATAAACAGAAACTGTGTTTCAGGTGATCTGCAACAAACCGTTACCCAGGGGAATGGGAGGAGGGATTTCTTCTGTGGTTTTTCCCTTTAAATATGCAGTCCTCATTTCAGTTGGGGCTTTTGTCCTCCGACTTGGTTGGAGTGTACATGGGTCCCGGCCAGAAAATAAAGTTCTCCAGTAAGATCCCAGGACTGTGTCGTGCTTTGAGAGATCGTCCCTAATCTAATTCAGAGACGAGGTCCAACATAATGATCATCATAATAATGAATAATAATAAATTACCAAATTCCAAACAAAGATTTTGAAGAACACATTAGAAAAGGGAAAGACATCACTCCTTGAATTTTCCAAATTAATGTTGTTAAATGGACACATTACTGAAAGTGATCTATTCATTCAGTGAAGCCCCTATAAAATACCAACAACATACCTCACCAAAGTAGAAGAAGCAGTCTTGAATTTCATTTGATTTCAGAAAATATTCTTTATTACCAAGGCCATATTCACTAAAATGATCAATGCTGGATGCATCAATACATTGGATTACAAGTTTACTATGAAGCTATAACAACAAAGGATGAATGGTACTGTCAAAAGTATATAAACACAGATCAGTGGATTGTAGTAGGAAACAAAGACAAAGCAGAGCACTCAGTGTATTCTGATTTTTGGCAAAGAGTCCCAAAACTTATATTTATTTTAATTAATTTTATTGGTACATTTTAGGTATGCAATGGAATGACATTCATCATTGGAAATTTGCACCTTTATATAATCTCTCTCGGTCCTTTTTTCCCCCCATTCCCCTGCCCTCCCTTCAACCCATCCATCCCTCCCTATTCACAAACACTTTGTTTCCATTTTTCCATTTCCTCATTTTAATTCCATTCCCAACTTTCCTTTCCCCTACCTCTCCCACTTTCCCTTCCCCTTTGCCCCTTTTCTTCTTATTTCACATTATCTGTTACACCTTTTAGTCCTTATTTACACTTTCAGTTTCTCACACTAGAGAAACTATTCGGTATTTACATGTGTGTCCTATTTATTTCACTTAAGAGTATTCCCTCAATGTGCATCCATTTAGCTGTAAATATCTCTAATTTCTCATTTTTTATGACTGAGTGATACTCCATTTTATTAAGAAAACACATTTTCTTTATCCAGTCTCCAGTTGATAAGCATTTGGGCTGTGTCCAAGGTTTAGCTATTACAAAGTGTGCTGATATGAACATGGGTGCACATAAATCACTGTGGTATGATTCTTTTCATTCTTTGTGGAAGATACCAGCAGGGGAATAGCTGGGTCAAATGGGACTTCCAGTCCTAGCTCTTTGAGGTATCTCCATACTGATTTCCACAGTGGTTGCACCAGTCTACACTCCCACCAGCAGTGGAGAAGAGTTCCTCATTCCACACAGCCCCACCAGCATTTGGTATTGGTTGATTTCATGATAGCAGCCATTCTTTCTGGAGTGAGGTAGAATCTCAGCATTGGTTTCATTTGCATCTCTCAAATGACCAGTGATGTTGAACATTTTTTCATATGTTTCTTTGCTATTTCTACTTCTTTGTCTGAGAAATGTCTGCTCATTTCAGATGTCCATTTTTGGATTGGGTCTTTAAATTTGGGAGGTCTGATGTTTTAAGTTCTTTATATATTTTAGATAGTAGACCTTTCAGGAACAGCAGGTGAAAATTATTTCCCACATTGTAGGTTTTCTCTTCCCACTGTTGGTGGTTTCTCTTGCTGTTCAGATGCTTTTTAGTAAGAAGAGATCCCAGTTGTTGATTGTTTGTGCTAGTTCCTGGGCAACTGAGATTTTGTTCATAAAATCTTTTCCTACACCAATGTTTTCAAGAGTTCTACCTAACCTTTGTTCCAGCTGGTTCAGCATTTCTGTTTTAATGTTTAGATCTTTAATCCATTTTGATTTTAGTTTAGTGTATGGTGACAAGTAGAGGTCTAGTTTTAATCTTTGGCAAGTTGAAACCCAATTTTTCCAGCACCATTTGTTAAAGAGGCAATCTTTCCTCCAGTGAGGGTGCCTGAAACTTTTATTTATTTATTTATTTATTTATTTATTTATTTATCAATCATTTATTTATTAATCGGTACATTGTAGGTATACAATACATTTACATTTATCATTAGGTGTTTGTATCTGAATATGATGTATCTTTGTTCTTATTTTTCCCCCATTACCTATGCGCCTTTCACCCCCACCACCCTTCCCTATTTACATAGACTTTGTGACATTTATATTGAAAAAATACATATTTAAAAAACTGTCTTTTGTCCTATATTCAAATAAAATAAAAATGGATCAAGGGCCTAGGTATAAAAACTAGAAACATTGAAACTACTGGAAATAACATAGGGAAAACCCTTGAATTCATAGCACAGGCAAAGTCTTTTGAATAGGAAATAATAGGAAAAATCAATAAATGTGACTACATCAAATTACAAAGCTTCTTCCTGGCTAAGAAAACAAAGCAGTAAAGAGATAGCCCACTGAATGAGAGAAAATCATTGCTAACCAATTTTATGGTAGAAGATTAATATTCAAAATATATAAAGGACTTAAAAATTTAACTTCCATGCAGCAGTGATCACAATAAAATATTGGCCAAAGTTATAGAGACTTTCCAAAAGAAGAAATTCAGATAACTGAAAAGTATGTAAAGGTGTTCAACTGCTCTTGCCATGAAAGACAGGGAAGTTCACCCTACATAGGGATCCAATCTAACCCAGTTGCCATAGCTATCATGAAGAATACAAAAATGTAAGAAATGTGGTGAGGATGCAGGGGAAATGACCCTTTTATATTACTGTTGAGGATAAAAACTAGTATAACTACTATGAAAATTAGCATGTAGATTCTTCAAAGGACTAAATAGGGAAACCCTTTGATTTAGGGGTACCATTCTTGAGAAGAGTCTTTTAATGATTAAGAACTGCATACTATTGTGATACAAGCATACCTGTTTATAGCAGCAACATTCATGATATCTCAGCTGGGCAAATAGCCTAGGTGCTCCTCAGTGGACAAATGGATAAATAAAATGTGTTGTATATACACTGTGGAATATTGCTAAGCAAAAAACTAATCCAGGAAAGTGCATGGAACTTGAAACTAGTGATATTTGGCAGACTCAGAAAATTAAATATCATAATTTGTCTTATATGAGAAATGTGAAGAACACATATATTAATGAATAGAAAAGTAAAATAAATTAGAACAAGCAACAATGTGATAGACATCGGAAGATGGCAAAGGGGAGAAATAGGATGTGGAGGAAGGGTGGCCTTCCAGTGGATCTAATTCATTGCTCCTCACTGCAAGGTCTTTATGAGCCTTGTGGTCATTCTTAGGCAGAAGGACCCTGTCAGATGTCCTTGCTCATATCACAGGGGACAGCACTGGTAGTGCATCTGCTTCTGACTGCATTAATGCTATGCTTTGTGATGAAGAGATGTTGAGTTTGTTTTTACAGCCACTCCCCACCCTGAACACTTGTAGGGTTTCCCTTTCCTGTGTATAGATTCTGCCATTTGCTCAGGGTTCTGTTGCCTGTACCTTGTTTTCTGGTGCATACTGAAGTGTGCTAATGGACAGGGCATGGCACTCCCTGCAGGAACCCATTCAAATAACTCCCTTTAATGTGCCCCTTTCCAGCTTCCTCTTTGTCCCTCTGTGACATCTTTATCTACTTTGGGTATACATTAGGAAGAAAATGACCATGAGGATCCCAGATACTAAGCAAAGCCCAAGGAATAACTAAATAGGATCCCTTCCTCAGGCAAAGAGAGGTAGTGCTGTGTCATCAGCGCTTAACTCTCCTGTTTTCCAGGCCCTCTTCAGTGCAGATGCAAAGCCTGCAATGAAATTTTTCTGGATCTTAAGGTGACCAAAGCTTGTCCTTGTCAGAAGGGGTGATCATAAAGCCTGACTGCACTGCGTGGACTGTTGTGAGTACACAGAGCAAGTTTGAACAGAGAAGACTGAGTGCAGCAATGAAGCTCTGTGTTAGCTGCCCAGTGATTGCTTTATGAGATGTGCCCAGTATCCACAGTGCTTCGAGCCCCCAGACAGCAGAGGCCTGACCTCACTGCTCATTGTGGGATCCCAGGCATGGTCCCTGCCTGGCTCTGGACACTGAACACTCAGTACAGAGAGGACATGCTCTCCACTGCAGACATTGCAAGCGAGGTGCATGTTATCATTGTTTGAGGTCAGTGTTAGGGTCTGTGTCCAGCAGCAGATACCTGGATCCCTACACCCAGGTCTGGGCCCCTAAAGCCAGAGCCCTGGACTCCATTCCCTGTGGTGCTGCATGGCATCCTGTGGGTTCTTCTTGAGCATATGGTGTTCTGACCTCAGGCAGTTGCAAATGAAAGTGGGGACAGAGAAGTCAGGACACTCTCAGAAGGAGAGCAATATGGGCTGCATATATTTCTGGAGTCTGATTTCCTCTTTAACAGACTTACTTTTGCTTTGTCCACCAAGATGTATAATGCCTGCAGAAGAAGGCTGGTGTGTGAGAAGTTGCAAAGGTGAGAGTAGTACTCTGGGGAGGGATGCATGGAGACTGAATGCATGTGGAGGAACATGCTGTGACTTCACTTATATTTATTATCCCCCTTTCAATGCCTTGATCTTTGTAATGTGCAATTACTGCAAAGACAACTGCAAAATGTAAAGGACACACATGTTTAAGCTTTTTAAAAATGATTTAATACTACCTATGGGTATATAATCACAGACTATAGAAGCCACAGGAGTGAGACTCCTGCTCCAGGAGCTGTAGACCCATCAGAAGGGCATTACACAATCCAGTTGTGAACAATACATTGCTTTCTTGAGTCTTGGACCTCCACCACAGAGTAGGTACAGTTCTCATGGTGGAAGTGGAGAAGGCACTTGGTATGGTCAAATCCCATAGGTATAGGAGCTCTGCTGGGTGAAAAGAGTAAGACTTGTTAGAAGGATGTGACTAAAACCCATGCCATCCAGCAGTCCCATTGGATAGAGTCCTGCTCATCAATTTGGGGCACCCCTTTGCTAGCAGCCCAAGAGCAGGGCTTTAGACTCCTGGATCTGTGTCCCTCAGAGACACACAGACCATCCTTCACAGCAGTATCAAAGTCCACACTTCATGCACAGAACACAGTACATTCTGTCTGGACCAGAGCTGGTCTCCCAAATGCTGGGTAAGGGAAGTCTCACCCAGCCTGGCCCTTCCCACTTTCTCTGTTCAGAAAGTGGCCAGCACCACTGCTGCTGGATCATGTGAAGGCAGCCCTGTCCCTGAACAGCATGGCAGCCTGTCACCAGAGGAGTGGACTCTACCAACAGGAGCATGGAGCCACACAGGCTAAGGTCAAAGCACCCTTTGTGATGATGTCAGATTGGGACCACACTTTAAGCACTGTGTACTGCACACTGACAGGTACACAGATGAGGGGTCATTGCCCCCAAGAAGCCCATTTTATGGTCCTGGATCCAAAGTGCCCTCAGAATACAGGGGCAGCGACCATCAGGGCCCCTCAGGACAATGTTTCCTTCCATAAGGAGACCCTGGATTTGGGGTTTCACAAAGGAGGATATTTCAATCCTTTTATGCAGCTGTCCTATGCAGTTTAGCTTATCCATGCTCACTGCTGAGCCCTTGGAGTATGGCCCCCTTAGCAGATTCATTCAATGAGAGGGGGAAGAGATTAGATCCCAGGGACCAGGACTTTGAGCAACAATCCAGGAGAAGAGGTACAGAAGACACCTTCAAATCATCATTTTGTGAATCACAGCAACCGCAATCATGTTCTGGCCTCTATGGTTCTTGTGGCATCAACTATGATATGGTTAAATTGCATTGCAAAATATTTTGAAGAGGTACGATACTGTCATGTTAAGTGGACAAATTTGACCACAAGATAGTAATCTAATGTTACATATGAATGTTAGAAGGAAAAAAGTGTTTAAGAAAAGAGAAGCTATGAAAAGACTTTGATGCTTACTTTTTAGGCAGTGAAATTATAAGTTTTTACCTTCCATGTGGCCCAGCAATGTAAATCCCAGTACAGAGACCCAAAGAATGGAATGCAGAGACACAAACACACTTGTATGTCCCCGCACTCTTATTCACTGTAGAGAAGTAAAAAGAGCTGGTATCCAAAGTCCCTCCACACCTGAATGCACAGTCCATGTGCAGGGTTGTAGTGCCCTAGCATGTAGCTGTGCTGTGAAGGAACAGAGCTCCAACATGCAGAAACAGGGCTGCACTGTGGGCAGTTGCTCAGAGAAATAAGCCCACACAGCAGACAAGCATTGTGGCTTCCATTGATATGAAGCGTCTAGAAGAGGAAAATCATTGAGACATAAAGTGGATTAGAGAGTTGCAGGGATGAGGAGGAATGGGAAATATCTGGGCAGTGTCCTGCAGAGCTGCCATGGTGCCAAAGAGTGTTCCACAGAAGCTGAGCCAGATGGGTACTGGGTCCCACGAAAAAATAAAATTGAAAGATCATGCAAAAACAACATGGTGAGAATTGAGGCAGTTCCAGGGAATCAGGAGCTTGTTCTCACATTGAGGACAAGCAAGCACCTGTCCCGTGGTGGATCAACATGTCACATGGGGCAGAAAATGTGGCAGAAAGGAAGACAAGGGTGCCTGGAACCCTGACTGTGTACCAATCTCGGCCCTAGTCTTGTGACCATAGACCTGGCCCAGAGAAGCTACTGTGTTTTTACTGGGTGAATGGGTACCTTCAGAATTTCACTCATTTCTCATATCCACCTGATAATGACTACCTCACAATGAGGAGAATGAGATCCAGAGAAGCTGAGAAACCTCCCCTGGAACACACAGTGACAATAAATGGAAAAGGAGACTACTAGTGCCAGGCCATACTTTTCTATACCTGAGTCCCCTGGGAACCACAGAGGAGGGTCATATAGACATGCTGGGATGACTCTGAACTGAAGAGCAAAAGGAGATCCACATACAACAGAGAAGGATTCTCTTGGGAGGAAGCAATGATCCATCAACCCTGACTGTGGCCGGGACAAAACCACACCTCAGAGTCACATTATTAGTTTGTTGCAAAGATGTAGTGAAATAGCCAGAGCTTGAAAATCAAGACAGCACTGTTCAAGGCCACTACATTCCCAGAGAGGCTCGTCCAGATGCCAGCCTCAGATTGGCCATCAGACTTTTCTCCTCTCAACCACTGTAGGCAAAATGTTTGAGACACTTAAATTCCCATGGGACTAGGGTATGCTCATTAAGCCAGCTGCTCACACTTCTACTCAGTGCTGTAAGATAAGACTCTGTGAGGCTCCTGGCGAGATTCCAATCTGGAGGTAAAGTTGATAATTGCTACTTTATACCATAATTCTGTCAGCAAAGTTGCTCTTTTTGTGTGAGGGTATAGCTCAGTTGTAGATCACATTCTTAGCATGCATGAGAATTGCATGAGCACGGATTGTTCACAAAACAAAAACAACAACAACAAAACAACATTACTCCTGGTTTTGGAAGAGTTTAGAAGCTAAGGACTGTTTTTCAGGGGATTGCAGGTATCTGGTCTAGAAAATTTGTGCCTGCCTTGAGTTCAACTTAAGCCATAAGGAACACAGGGCTTGCATGAAAAGGCACACTATGGATCATCCCCGACACCTCTCAGCTCATCTCTCTAGCTTTGCTCACAGCCCTGTTGTTAAAACTGCAAAGTCAAGGCTACATAGCCACAGGGCCAAATGGGAAAAGCTATCAGGTTCTTAGATACACTTTCCCTGTGCACAGGAATCTGTGTGAATGTGGGTATTTTTGAAAAAATTGCTGATTGCAAAAATAGCTAAAGAAAAAGAAAGTGGAGGATAAAACAAGATGAGAGTTACTTCAAGGACCTGATAAACAAAAAGTGTTTCAGCCATACAGTTCAGTATCATAGATCTTGAAGAGGAAGACCATTCCAACACAGTGCAGCATAAATAAATCTTAAGGACACCATGCTAAGTTCAGTTAACTAACGTCAAAAGGTTAAATGCTGCATGGTTCTGTTATCTGGAAGGCTCTTAGAGGTGTGATGCTTTTGGATAGAGAAAGGACTATTGGAGTGGCCATGGGCTTGGGGAAGGGAAGGGCAGTGAAGGGTGAAAGAGTGCTGAGTTTGGTTGCGTGTGATTAATGTTGCCTAACAGTATGAAAGTACTTAATGGAATTGAACTGCAGAAAACACACTTGGAAACTAACTCCACCCTACATACTCAGAGTTCCAGAATGCTGCCTCATGTAAACTCTGGACTGTGGGTGATGAGATGTGTGATCAAGGCTCATGAAGAGCAATGAATGTGCCCTAGGCTAGAGGTGTAGCTGGTAACCTTTGGCACATCCATACATGCATTTTGGAGGAAGACTCTGGAACTTTGTAAATTTTAGCTCAATTTTTCTCTAAATCTGAAATTCTGCTACAAAATTTCATTTTCAAGAAATAAGAAGAGGATGAGACATTGATCAGTGGAGGAGCTTCTCTTGACAGATAGCCAGGTTCATCTTGGCCACTATGCCCTGACTCACATATTGCAGTAACTAATTCCAGAGACCTTGCAATAACACTCCTCACACTTTGGGGTCCTCCATCTTGAGTTCACTGGGTATTTGGTTCCATCAACACTCTCACATTCTGAAACAGCAGAAAGCACATCATCAATGGAGTCCCAAACCCTGTGGTAGGACAAAAGTTTGTGAGGAAACTGAGGCCAGCCCCTGGCAGGTGACCATAACTAATTTCACACTTGTCTAAGGAAGTCCCCTGTATTCTTGCATGGCTATATTCTATCAGTGTGCATACCCAGTCATGAATAACATTTTCAGGCCCCAAATTTTAGTCATTCAAGATTGTATTTTTCTGCAGGCATTTACCAAATAAGTAACACCTTCCTCTTTAATGTTATTAGAGCCACAAGTTACTTGTGGTTCCACATTATCCTGCTCGAGCATCTCAGAACAATTATTTCACTTCTGTGCTTGTTTTGCTTTGCATGAGAGTCTCTCAATCCTTCGTGTGACTGTCAATATGTTGGGGACTAAACACAAAAAGTGTATAGAAGATCACATGCTCAGAATGCACAAAGCCCTAGATTTAATGCCCAGCACACATGGAAACAAAAACAATGTAAAGTAAATTAAACACCTGTGCCCACACCCCTCTTCCACCCCAAACTATGAGATCCAGATTTCTGGTTGTGGATACATTAGGCCATGGATTAAGAACACTAGAATGTTCCTGAAGTGATCCCAGCATTCAACCAAAGCTTAGACCTGCTGCTGATACCCCTGAGATCCACATTTGCTTGTGGGACTCACATGCTGAGCATCACCTGGGCTGCACTGGAAATGCATTCTCACCACTGCCTCCAGCTTCCCTGAGTTAGCACCTTCAGTTTAATAACAATACCTGGGCTTGGTGGGCACTTTAGCCTATGAATACTTCTTTGGATGCAGAAAGTGGTTCTCAATCCTAATTGTGGGAGTCAATCAAGGAGCTACAAAATGTGCAGCTCTTAACCCAGAGATTCTGCTTCACGAGGTATTTGCTGGAGCTTGAGAATTCATACCCTTCTAATGCTCTGTAGGCAATTCTCAGCCAGAGAGAATTGAGAATGTTTGTTGCATATGCAGGTGAAAGTGAAGACCTTCATTTGACTCAATTTCTGTATCTCACTAATCCTCTGTATAGGTAGATTGAAACCACATTCACTTGCCAGCAGGTACCATCTAACAGGCTGCAGCAACATAATACCCACTGAAACCAGGACTTACCTGTTGAGAAATTGTGGAAACCTCTTCCATTGTAAACTCTATAACAAAAAGCACTGCATGAAGTCATGAAGGTGGCCAGGACCAGGAGGCTTCCCACGAGAGCTTTCTGTAATGTATAAAAAGTCATGCTAGACAGTCAATGGATTTGGATCCTCAGCCGAGACTGAGAGTCACACTCATGGCTCTGTGCAGGGCTCTGGCAAGTGGATTTGAAGGGGGAATCTTCTTTCCTCAGGTGACCCAGCCAGGGAACCAGACCTGCCCTCACTGAGAAAATGATGGATGGAATTAATCATGTGTCACAGATCCCACAGCTGAAATAAGAGTGTGATTTCTTATTTCAGTGGAATTTTGGGAAACCTTTGCAGATGTATTGAATATTTTAAGTTGTTTTTCAAATATATTGGTCATAAAAGACATAAGTGAAAGAAATATTGAAAAGTTTTGAAAATAAGGCACTTGTACAAAGACATGGCAGAAAGAAAATCCAGTTGGAGGCTGGGTGGAACTCAGTTGGTCAAAGAAATGACTAGGAAGACAGGTTGAGGCCAGGTTGATAAACAGCCCCTGTAGCTGAGGACTTCAGTTTGCAAATGATAAAGACTTTTATGTTTTCATATTTTAATTTTTAATTTTTTGTGGTTCTGGACTTTTTCCCAGTCCTGATAAGAGGATATCTGCTGACTGTGAGAACAAAGTCCTTAATCCATGTTGAAATTGGTAAAGTTGTAATTTTTACTTTGCACTGAGGAAAGTACACCTGGATAAAATAAAATAACTTTTTACACATGGATAAAATAACTTTTGAGATGAGTGAGGTACACAAGCAAATATTGCAGTGTAATTTTGGGAATCTTTAGAAAGAAGACAGGTGAGGGAAGTCCTGAAAGATGCCTGAAATTAATCATGAAGTGATGCTGGAATGCAGGACATCACAGATGTAAGAATAGAAAGGTGGATATAGAGGATAAAATAGAAAAGCCAGAGAGTATTCGGTAATAATCATGAACTTCTGGTACGTAATATAAGCATGCTCTTTGAGAGCATGGAACCTGATCTGTGGAAAGCGATTGTTGAATATTTGCTTGTAGAACATATGCTGGGCAATTTGCAGTCGAACAACAGTAAATTTCCCTTTGTCTTCACCATGAGAGAAATTCTGCAAGGGACTTCTCCATGTTGGGAGCTGCCTCCCCCCTGCCCGCACCTGGATCTCTGTTCTCCTGCCTTCCTTCCTTCTAATGGCAATGAAAGAGGATCTGGAAAAAATGAAATCAGAAATAATTTCTCAATAATCAGCAGAGATTGTGCCCACAGTGCAAGACATGTGTTAGGCAGGACCTCTTCTTAGTGACCCCCAACCCAGTTACCTACCAGTGTGATAAGCAGGACTCAGTCCATGCAGGTGCAACCAGGAGCAGTCACACCGAATATTCATACAGGACAGAATCACCACACATTGGATATCCTGGGAAAGACAACTGACCAATAAAACACTATTTCCATAGGGTGCTATACAATATCTTTGATATATGATGATATATATAGATGATATATGAGATTTTCATATATTAGATCTCCTCACAATTATGTCCTTGTCCTTTTCCCCACCCATAACACATGTTTTCCTTTGATCTGCAAAAATCAGAAAAGAAATGAACAGTCCTTGCCTGAGCCTTTACCCTACACCTGGTAGATTTCTAGGTATATGGCCTGTGTACACTTGATTTTGCCCACAAAGAGCACTCTCCAGTGTGCAAGTCACCAGCCAGGTTCTCAAGGTGCTTTTGTGCAGCCATAAGAGCTCAGCACCTGAACATGCTGGCCCTCATGGCCTGAGCTGAGAGCCAGAAATTCTAGGAAAAGAGAGAGGAAATGCACCAGACACCCTTTACCTCTTGCCCCTTCCTGGCTGTCTCATGCCTCTCTTTAGGGAGGCTGACTCTTTCCCTACACTGTGGTCCTCATACCTGAATGCTGGAAGTTGCCTGTATACTCATCAACAGACAACTATGTAAAGAAAATGTGGTAACCATATATAATGAAATGTAATTCAGCTATAAAGAATGACATATTTGAGACATTTGTAGGAAAATGGATTCACCTAGAAAATACAATGTTGAGTGAAATACACTAGGCATACAAGCTGAAATACTATATGGTATCTCTTATTTGAATGAGGCAAAGTACAAACAATGAAAATAATAAAGAATGGATAAAAAGTGACAAGGAGATGGGTGTTTTATCATAGGGATTTGTTCAAGAGCACAGGGAAAGGGTTGAGGAAGAAGAAAAGGAACTGAGAGGAATAAAGATGTGCCATATGCAGGAACCTATTAATAATGCCAATGAATGTAAACACTATATGTGATAAAATAAGCTAAAACAAAACATATCAACAAGAACAAAAAAGTGATAGGGATAGGATGGAAAAAAAGGAGGGAGGAAGGGGATTAAAAAAGAAACAAACTGTAATATGTATATGTAACCACTCTATGAGATGATTTAGAATGCATGAGTTGCGGTATCTCCATACTGATTACATGCACTAATTGGAAAAAAAAAACCTTCCCCTGTGACCCTGCCAGATGGTCACATTTGTGAGACCCTGGCCTGGAAATAGACACCTGGGTTCTCATCTCAGGTCTGCCAGGTTTGGGGTTCAAACCAGGTGGCAGGTTCTTCCCCTTTCCCACTTAAGTTTCTTCCCTTTTAAAGTGATAAATTGCAGCTTGGGACTCATGTAGGTCCCAAGATGCAGAGACATATTAAAATTTATGGAACCTTAAAATAACAGCTATCTTAACAGGTCCTTTTCTGATATTTCTAATGTGCCAGTGTTCATTGTATTGTACACATTAGATTATAATATAGAAATGATTCAAAACTAGGAAGCATTAAGCAATAAATTCTAGTGAGAAGAAATACATACAGTAGCATATTCAATGAAAAATACATATTCATTTAAACTCTGCTGACCTGTGAGTATGAAATTAGTCACCTGCCAATGTTAGGCAAGTGTGTTCCTCAGTGACCCCCAATCTAGTTTCCTACCATTGTGATGAGCAGGATTCTGTCCAGGCAGGTGGGTCCTGGAACAGTTACCCTGAGTATTTATAGAGGGCAGAGTCACCACACATTGGACATCCTGGAAGAGATAACTAGCCAAGAAGCCTCCCAGTTTTACAGAGGACTGTTTAACAGCTTATAACTATGCTTTCATTGATTTGTCAGATTTTTGCATATGTACCAGATTCCCCATGCAATGTCTTTGACCTTTTCTGCATGCAAGACATTTACTTGCACTTGACCCAAAAGAGCAGAAAAATGAAGAACAGTCCTTCCCTGAGCACTCAACCTACAGCTGGTAGATTCCTAGAGTTGAGGTCATGTGCACACTCGATTGCACTTGAAAGATTGCCCTCCAGCATGCAAGCCACAGGTCAGGTTCTGAAGATGGTTTTGGGAAGTCATGAACATAGCACATCAGGTGATATTGGTGGCCCTCAAGGTCTGAGCAGAGGCTCAGAAGGTCTGGTATGAGAGAGCAGAAATGCACCATATATCCTCTCCCTTCAACAGGCTCCTGTCCCAGTCATGACTCTCTGTGGGGAGGCTGACACTTTCCCCTTTCTTTGGTCTTGAATTTGTGCACAAACATCTCTTCATCTCCTTCTCCAACGTCATAACAAATTT
>NW_004624971.1:170658-191737 GCF_000247695.1 Heterocephalus glaber | reverse complement strand
GCTGGGACGGAGGTTAGGTAGAACTCTTGAAGACATTGCTGTAGGAAAAGACTTCATGAACAAAACCTCACTTGCACATGAAGTTACACAAAGAATCAACAAGTGGAAACTCTTTTTATTCGAAAGCTTCTGCACAGCAAAAGAAACCACCTACAGTGTGAAGAGACAACCCACAATGTGGGAAAATTTTTTTACTAGCTATTCCTCAGACAAAGTTCTACTATCTAGAATATACAAAGAATTTAAAAAGTCAGACCTCCCAAATTTGAAGACCTAATCTAAAAATGGGCATCTAAAATGAACAAACATTTCACAGACAAAGAGGTAGAAACAGCAAATAAACATGAAAAAATGTTCATCATCACTGGTCATTCGAGAGATGCAAATAAAAACGATGTTGAGATTCTTCTTTCCCCGAGAAAGAATGACTACTATCATGAAATCAACAAATAGTAAAAGCTGATGAGGTTGTGGGGAATAAAGGAACCCTTCTCCCCTGTTGTTGGGAGTGTAGACTGATGAAACCACTGTGGAAATCAGTACAGTAATACCTCAAAGATCTAGGAGTAGAGGTGCCATTTGACCCAGCTATTTCCCTAACAGGTATCTTCCCAAAAGAGTTAAAAGAATCATACCACAGTGATATATGTACACCCATATTTGTAGCGGTATAGTTTGTAATAGCTAAACCTTGGAAATAGCCCAGTTGCCCATCAACTAGAGACTGGCTAAAGAAGATGTGGTTTTTTATAAAATGGAGTATTACTCACCCATAAAGAATGAGAAATGAGAAATTAGAGAAATTTATAGCTAAATTCATTCACATGGAAGCCATCCCACTAAATGAAATAAATAGAACACCTGTGTAAATACCAAATTGTTTCTCTGTTGTGAGAAACTTAAAGTGTAAATAAGGATCACAATGTATAACAGACAATGTGACATAGGAAGAAAAGTTGCAAAGGGGAGGGGGAAGTGAAAAGGGTAGGGTAATGGAAAGAAGGGAATAAAATTAACATTATAAAATGAAAAAATGGAAAGAAAGTCTTTTTAAATAGGGAGGGTTGGAGGGGTTGAAGTGAGGGCATGGGAATTGGGAAAAAATAAGAATTAAGATATGTTATGTAAAGTTGCAAATCTTTAACAGTGAATGTCATTATATTGTATACCTAAAAGGTACCAATAAAATTACTTTTAAAAATTGAGAAAACAACTATGAGAACCCAGAGTCTAACCCGTTTAACTCAAATCCAACTTATGTGGCTGTGTGGGACAATGAAGAATGGGCATTTTTTTATGTGTGTTTATGCTAGGGTGTATCATTGCCCACCTGGAAAAGTCTCTGCGGATTTAATGCTGAACAGATATTGAAATGGAAACTATTTACTCTCAGTTTTGACAGGGGCCCTACATATACCTACTACAGTTACAAAAGTCAGAACCATAATAAGATTTCATGGATCTAAACTGGAAGCGACCCTAGAAATGGGAGGATGACCTCTGCACAAAGCACAAAAGACCTAAACCCATGCATTGACACCAAGGAGTAGTGAGAGCCTGTTAAGGAAAGGTTGATGAGGAGGTAGTGGCCCAGAAGGGAATATCCTAGAGGTCACCAAGACCCCAGGAGAAATGAGACACCATCAACTCTTCTAGCAGAAAGATCCAAGGCTATGTTGTACCCCGAACTGTCTGTCTCCCAGTCCCCCTTCAACTCTCATGAGGACTTTGAAATGAAACTTACTGGGACTGAAATTGCACAAAGCACATTCTATTTCCCCAGAGTGACCATAAAATTAAGGGGTTACCTAGCATGATAAAGGATCCTCATAGCAAATTTGAACATAGATGGGCAGTTTGGGAAATTGTAACACTAAATCAGTTGCCTGTGGGTGGCCTGTTTGATATCTGTCTGTTGCACAGAGTCACTCTAAGTCCCAGGACAGCAAGGATCTGACCTCTCTGTTCACTGCTGGATCCCAGGCCTAGCACCTTGTATGGTCAAGATAATCAGCACTGGATGCAGGGAGCACATACTCTCCGCCACACAAAGGGTAGAGGAGATGCATGATGTCACTGTTTGAAATCACCTCATGTTGGGGGTCCATACCCAGCAAAAGACAAAGAGAGCCCTGTACACAGGTTGGAGTGCACTGTCAAAGCCCTGTCCTTGATTTCCTGAGGGACTCTACATATTTCTGTGAAAAGTTTATCAAGATGTTCTCCTCTGCTATGCCCTGACTTCAGGCATATGCAGAAACATATGTGGGTAAAGCAGATATGACACTACCTGAAACAAAGCTAGAGTTTGAACACAAACGTTGCAAACTGAAGAAAGATCTAATATCATCTCAAAGATATACTTATTTTTACTTTGTTCACAAAGTTACAGGACATATGCAGCAGAGGGTGACGTGTGAGAAGTGGTAGAGGTAGCAGCATTTTCTGTAGAGAGATGCAGGAGAACTAAATGCAGTGTGAGAAATATGCTGCACCTTTTATTTATATTATTTTTTCTCACCTTTTAAATGTCTATGTACTTTATTAAGTACATTAAGTCACTACACATGTAATTAGCAATAATGGAGAACGTATGTATTTGAAGATTTGCACAAGAATGATTTTACTAGTAGCGGGGCTCCCCAATCACAGACTGGTAAAGGCCAAAGGAGATGGTCTAAACGAGGTAGCCCTTCTCTTCTATTATTCCTGTGGTGGTACTACCAACATGGGTATACTGGTTTTGGAAAAGGGAGCAGGGTGCGCTGGGCTTCTTTGAAGACATCACGTATCTTGACATAGAACTGACAGGGCTTTGAATGATCTTGATCCTGAACAACAGTGTAGGTACAGTCATTGATGTTAAAAACGCTGTGGCATTTGGATTTGTCGTACTGAAGAGGTATAGTAAGTCTGTCATGAAGAAAGAACATAGCTGTTAGAAGAAGAATAACAGCAGCCAACCCACCCTACTGCCCAGGCCAGTTTTGTTCATGAATCAGCTCACACTGACACTGCCTTGGGTGCCCATCACCAACCTGAGGCATATCTTGTGTGGGAGCCTCAGTGTGGGTCTCCAGACACCCAGACCTGTCTGTACCATAGATTCAGAGAGATAAGCTCTCACACGGGTCCTACACTCATCTCTGCATGCCAGAAAGCAGAACACTTTCTCACAGGCCAAGGACAGGTTTGCCTCACAATGTGGTTGGGAAGTCTTATCCAGGAAGTTCTTTTACATTCTCTCTGTTTAGGAAGTGGTCAGCACTGCTGCAGCTGAAATGTGATAAAAAGTACTCTCTCTTATGTTATATAGTGAACTATTACCAGACTAGCTAACTCCGCCAACAGAAGTAAGGAGAAAACCCAGGTCTGAATCCAAAGAAATCAAAGAAAAGTGAACAACCTGGGGCCATTTTTTAAAAAAAAAAATCCAACCCACACCCAGTGGTGCACAGCTTAATGCTCTTTGTCCCCTTGAAGTTCATTGAAGAAGGATTTAAAACACAAGTGGACAGAAGCAGAAAACATCAGAATGCCTTGGGAAAATATTTCCTTTCATGAGGAGATGCTGGAATTCTACTTTATTTTTTTTACATTGATATTTTTAGGGCTAGCTTTATTAATGGTGGAATTCTACTTTAAAAAAGAATGATTTCAATCTCTTTCTCAGCTATCCAAAGCATCATAGCTCTTCAGTGCTCACTATGTGGACCCTAACAATGGCAATTATAGCTATTAGTTATACCCTAAAGAAGACAGAAATCTGCTCACTGGGGCCAGAGCACTGTGCACTGACCCAGTGGGCCAGGCATAATAGATACCCCTTAATAGGGCATCTTGTAAGAGAAAGCAAATCCTGGAATCCTGCCTTCAGCTCCAAGGTTCTCTTTAATTAAGACTAAAAATTGGTTCAGTTATACTACAAAATGTTCTGAAGAGTTTTTGCGAGATGAGAGAGTATGATGCTCAACTATTTATTTAACTATTAGCCCCAGAAAATGACTACATAAGTTTGATATCCAGTACACAAAAGCATAAATAAAAGAAAAAGTGTTATTTTCATTACTTTTACAGTGGAACTATAAATAAAAATTTTTGTTGTACTTTCCAGTATTTCTATAACTAATGTGATTTTTAATCACACATATAAGAAAATGTCATTTAAAATATTTTAAATTTCAGAAGTGCTGTATTCGCGTGTGAATAAGAAATGGTTCAATCATAGAGGAAAATAGCCTGATAGGTCATCAAAAATTAAACCCATAGTGCATATGGCCTATGAATTCCACTACAGTTAGAACCTTAAAGACAGGAAAACAAAAGTGTCAACACACTTCATTACTCATTATGAACCAAAGTGCAGGCAATGCAAAGTTTCTCTACAAAGTAGTGGATAAGCCATGTGTGGGGTGTTAATGTGCACAGCTGTCACTGTGGTGCTGAGGAAGAAAGGTCTAACATATACTAACAGGGCTGCATGTTGGGCAGCAGCTGAGATAAGTAATGCAACAGAGGAGACAACTTCATGGGTTCCACTGACATGAACTAGCTAGAAGAGGCAAAGTCATTGATTTCAGGATTACAGGATTACAGATTAGGGGTGGGCGGAAAAGGGGAATTAAAATTATAAATTAGAGAATACATAGTATGGGTTTGGGGTCATTAAAAACTTTTGGAAATAGCCAGGTATTGTGGGACACCTATAATCTCAACTACATGAGAGGGTGAGGCAGTAGGATTGAAATTTCAAGGCCAGCATGGAAGAAAGCCAGGGATCAATCAGAAGTATGGCCGAAGTAAACAAATATTAAAACTACAGCAAAAAATTTGGAAATAGCAGTGATGATTAAACAACAATGTGAATGTACTCAATGCCAGTGAATTTTAAACTTGAAAATGATTCAATTAAAATTTTTACATAATATATATTTTAATCATATAGAAAATAATTATAAATAACCTGGTGATTATTAAAAGATACCTAATCTTATACATATGTTTGGTAGGTAAACAGCATGTATAATTTTGCCATCTTTTTGCAGGATCAAGTTCTTGGAACTCAGGACCCATCAGTGGATTCAACTTTACTTCCACTCAGACTTAGGATGGGAGCATAAGCAGCTGATAGAAATTCAGAGGGGACATCAGTGACATCATGTTATAAGATGCCTCGACCAGGTGGCTGGATGCCTTCTTCGTCTCTCTCACTGCAATCTGGAAACTAGACTTGTGTGGGTCTAGGGCTGTGCAGAGCAGAGATAAGAACACTTCCCTGCCCTGCCCAGGGAGTCTCTGTGTCTCAGAGAAGATTAACAAAGTAAGTATTATGTTACCAAAAATAAAAATGAAAGCTCATAAAAAATTGGTAGCAGGTGAAGAAGTTAAAGTTGAAAAAGGCAGCTGATTCTGATAATTGGACAATTGAGCCCTTGTCCCTAAAGTGAAGCAGTAAGCCTTGTAGGACCAAAAAGATGGCAGGAAAGAATAAAAGGGCACCTAGATACATGGCTCTGAGCCTGTCCCTGTCCTAGGCTCAGGGACAAATTCCAGGCCCAGAGAAACTACAACATCCCTACTACGTGAATGAATAACGATGCAAAATATCTACTTCTCACTTCCTCCTGATAATCTTCAGATTATTGTGAGGAATACAAGACTGTGAGAGACTGAGGAACTCACCAAGGAACCCAAAGGTATCACACAAATTCAAGGGGATTCAGACTCAGGTAACTGGGTTCAGCACTCAGTGTCCTCTCGCTTTACTGCCAGGATTGGCACTCATTCTTTTCTACCTGACTTTGTGAAATAAAAGTTCCTATGGCTGTGCAGGTATGATAGATCATTGATGTATAGGTGATCACTTAGACACAGGTGGCAATGCTACTTTGTGAGGGGGGAAGTTTTGACTAGCACAGGATGTGGTTGAGATACAACTACACTTCAGAGTCAACTGTCACTTGCTACAAAGACAAAGTCAACTGGCAACAGCCACAAAATCAAGAAGCAGCTGTAACAGACTGTTTTCAGTCACTACAGTGCCTGAGAAGATGCACTTAGCACTTGTTTCAGTCTGGTTGTGAGATTTTTCTCTCCTCTTTCTCCACTATGCACTAAGCAAGAGACTACTCAACCATTGTGGGGAGGACTTTCTAGACACTATAATTCTCATAGTACTTGGGCATTCACATTGTCACCTTTGTTCTCTATTCTCTGGAGTGTATGCAAGACTCTCTGAGGCTGTGTTACAATAACATTTAGAGGCAAGTTTGGAAAATGCTACATTACAACAATGCTTCTGTCAGCAAAGACACTCCTCTTGGGCAGGGACATAAGTCTACGGTGGAACAATTGCCTAGCATGTGTGAGTCCTGGATTCATCCCCATGACTGCAAAAATCAAACAAATAAAACAGACACTACTACTATGCTTGCAAAACACTACAAACCAGAGCTGACTGACAGCAAGATATTAGGAGAACTGGAGGTTGTGAGTTGGGTGCTTCATTTGAACATGGCTCAGGTATCTGCACTCTATCCCCCAAGGAATACATCTTTAGTACCCATAGAAAACTGGTAGGAGACATTGGCAGAAGCCTAGGCTGCCCTCAGTTCAATATGAGCAGTGAAGTAACACAGGATTTAAGACAATCTATTCTACAAATCACTCTTGATAACTCCCACCTCTTCATTATGGTTGTGTTTACAGTACGTCTGTTATGGCAGTCCTCCAAGGTTATGTTCCAGTGGCCATGAAGACAAATTATTCAAAGGCATTTGGCCACTGAATATTCTTTTTAGTTACCCAGTAATTATGGGTATATGAGAATTTCAGAATAAATATAATGAGGTAGAGAGGATTAAAATTCAAGTGGAATCAAGCCAAGGTTCCATTCACAGGTGAAAGCGGAACCATAATGTGTCCTGTCCATACAGTGTAATGTCACACTCTTTGCAATAAAAGGACATTCTACCACACATTGCAGCAAGGATAAACCATGAACACATCATTCTAAGCTCAGTAAAGTAGTCTCAACAGTTTAAATATTGGGTGGATGCAAGTGTATAAATATCCTAGAGCATATATGTATGATACTTGTAAATACAGAAGGGATAATGGTTGTGGCCGAGGCCTGAGGCACTAGGGGAGGGGAGTTATGGTTCGATTGGTGCTGAGCTTAGTTGTCTAAGGTAAAAGGACTGTTGGGATAATTGCTGGGAGTGTAGCAGCCTGAATATACTAAATGAACTTGATCAGTACAAAATACAGAAGTGAAAACTAAACCCCTCCACTAAATCCAGAGTGAAGCCTCATGTAGGAGTCTATATGACAATCATGTGTGGATACAGGCTCTCATAGGCAGTAGATGGAACCTTCCCTCAGGTGTTGACACTCTGTGATTCTGTGCATATAGCTGAGCAGCCAGATGGAAAATCTGTCTTCACTCAATTTTAATGTGAACCCAAAAGAGCTATAAAAAAATCTATTAGAAACACCCAAAAGAAAAAATTTTGTATGTGTGAAGAGTTGTTCTTTAGAGACAGCCACATCCTCTCTTTGCCACTACTGGAGGGATACTCACATGCCACAGCATTCCATTTTATTTTTGTAGCAAATACATTTAGTGCAGTCCCCAGTGATCCATGTTGAGTTTATTGAGTGTGTGGTTCCATCAAGATCCCGGCATACTGCAAAAAAATAAGTCCCCATAGCACCATCAGTGGAGACCCTGAGTCATGAAACAGGAGCAGGCCTTTGAGGATATTTTGAGACCAGGCTCTGCTTTAAGAAGATAGACAATTTTGAAGCCATATATGATAGTGCTGATCTATTTACCTTCTAATGAATTATAGCAGTAGGAAGGCCATAAACTTAACATTTTCTAAAACAAACTAAAATCCTTCTGTGTTTAACATCAAAATAAGCATTTGAATTTAATTTAATCCTCTTTAATTTCATTTGGGTCCCCTTTCTCCTAATGGAATAGGACTAAATAAATTCCCCACTGCTGTACTTTCCAATGTGTTTCCTTTCACTTTGGCTCTCAATTCTATACGCACCTGTGTAGTAAACATCATGGGGACTCAAAAAATGATTATTGAACAGCTACAGGCCAATGGATGATCTCATTTTCAGCATTTAAGAATCCAGGGGTTCAATAACCAGCACCACAACGAACAAATACCCAGAAGCAATGTACTACAAACAAAATCTATGTTAAACCCTACCACAGAACACAAAACCAGGATTCCCGGGTATAGGCCCCTGCTGCCGTCAACTTCATAATATTCACCACATGATGCCAGCGTTCAAGCAAGGTTGAGAACAGCTGCACAGACCCCTGGGGCCACATGTGCTTGCTGGACTCTCACCCTCAGCATCACCTGGGACATTCAGGACGTGTAACACTATCAATTCCCTTCATATCCCCAAACCAGCATTTAAAAGTTAACAAGATTCCTCAGGTTGGCATGGACATCAAAGTCTGAGTACCTCTGGACTAAGCAATAGTAATTATCCTTGAATTCATGTAGAAGTCAAGCAACTTCTGAATGTGCAGCTCTGACAACAGATTCGGATTCATCTGGACTTAGGTAAAGACTAACATTGCTAAGTTTGCAAAGCTCTCCAGGCAATTTCAGCCAGACAGAAATGAGAATTACTTTCTTACATACAAGCCACATTGAAAACCCTCATTTAAGTCCAAATCTGTATGTTCCCTTACATAGCTTCATCTATTGATTCAAAGACCTTCACCTGAGAGCAGACCCTATCATTCAGGCAACAGTAACATACTAAACATTGAAAATGAAGACTTACCAGGAGGAGAATCACCTTCACCTTGGACAAAATGTAGGTTATAGCACTGGCCTCTGCATACACTCACAAAGTTGGCCAGGACTAAGAGGCTGCCCAGGAGAGCTTTCTATAATGTAAGGGAAATTAGAGTGCAGAGTGAGTGGATTCAGAGTGTCATCTTGGACTGAGGGTCACACACAAGGCTTCCTTCTGGAATATCCCATGTTATTCTGAAATTTGAGATTCTTCCCTCTGCTTACTCAGCCAGAGAACCAGATCTGCACAGTGTCTGCGTAAATGAAGGACTGAAATATATGTGTATTCGGAATTCCACAGCAGCAACAAGCGTGCTCTCTTTTTAAAGTGGAATGTGGAAAAATCATGAGGTTCAAGAATTTTTAAAGACGTTTTAAAGAATATGCCAAATAGAATAGACAGAAATGAAAGTGGGAAAAGAGGTTTTGAGACTAATAAAACAATGAGAAAGGCACAGAAGGTCCTGAATATGATAGACCATATTTGCAACCCCAGAACATGGGAGCCTGAGGCTAGAGAACCACTATAAGTTCAAGGCAGAATTGAATTACATAGTGAGACACTATCTCAAAAATAAAAAGATACAGGGCCAGGAATTTAGCTCAGTGGTTCTGCTGCCTGCCTTCCAAGTGCAAGGACCCAAGTTTGATCCCTGGTACCAAAAACAAACAAACAAAAAAGAAAAATAAAAAGATACAAAGTGAAAGAATATATAGTTGGAGGCTTGATTGAATTGAATTAATTGGACATGTGAATAGAAGGATTCCAGCAATGTTAGTGACTTTTTAGTTGTTGAGATGCGATACTCAACATTGCATATTAAAGAAGAGAGAGGTTTGAGTAACTCACAGTTTGTAGAGGTTTCAGTCCTTGCATGGTTTACAGCACAGTAGACAGACCTGATGCTGAGAAATCTGCTAATGACAAGGTGGTCAACAGCAGATAGATATAAAAAAGGAGGACCCGAATGGAAGACATACTGTCCCAGGTCACCAAGTAACACCCACAGTGACCCACCTGTTTTGACCAGACACCAACTTGTAACAGGAAGCCAGCAATAACGCCCCAAGCATCCAACCACCTTCCAGAAATTTCCAGCTTTCCATGAATGATGCTTTTTTTATGGGTGGGTGTGGTGGGGAGGAGGACATAGATGAAAAACACAATATTCTGCAGCTTGCCACAAAAAGTCTTGCACATTTCTCTACACATATTATAATTAGTCTGCCTCTGTTACCAAAGCCCTAATAATTTAGCATTAATAAAAAGTAGAACTCTAAGGTATCCTCTGGCATTTAAAGCAAACCATTAGCCAAGAGACACTGTAAAAAGTAAAAAAGAAAGTTAAATATTGCAAGATACAATGAGATAGGAAAAAATATTTCCATTCTAACTAGGAATAGTAGGAAGGAAAGGAATGAATCTAAATCCCACAGGAAGCCCAGCAGAATAAAATTATTTCTGTAGTGCCACGTCCAGCACTCAGGCCAGAAGATGTCAAGATACAGTCTCCAAATTCCTTGTGAGTTTCTACTCCTTGAACATTGATGACAGTTACTGTTCTTATGATTTCTATATTGGGGTGGCTTTACTCAATCATTATAGCTTCCCTCAGATGATCCACTTTCAGAGATTCTCCAACTTCATTGGTCATCACTGAAATTTTGGTGCAACCTCACAGCTTCATGCAATGTTCTCTAAGAAGAACACTGCCAGACCTTCCAGGCCCTATTCTGAAATCTGGACAGAAGCCTCCACAAACCCATAAGTCTTTCATTGTGCATGTTGATAAAACCAGCACCCTGTGGTGATTGACTCCAAGGTCTGCTACAGGCTCTAGCATTAGTCAACCCTATCTCATCATGGTTAAAGGGCCCTCAAAGTGCCTGCATGACTGAGCACTGAGTCAGGAATCCCACAAAACCAGTTTCCAGGCATCCTTTCATCAGCGAGCTATCCTGGGGCTCTGCACTCAAAGTCTTTGAATTTTCCATACTTGTGTCTGCAAAGGATAGAGATTTTTGGATTCCTCTCATGCCTTCATGGTATCCTTTGTATTGTTCCTGATGCAAAGTACGTGGCTTCTTTATATTTTTCTCTTTTAAGCAAACATGCTATCCTCTTTTCCAACTTTGAAGACTAATTTTATCAAAGCTAACTTTCTAGTCAGATAACTTTAAAAATCATTCAGCTGTGCTGCTTGTCCTTGATTCTCAATGTAGAGGTAGCTAAAACATCCAACAGTACTTATGCCACAGCCTCAACATTGGTTGCCTTGAAATTTCCAGCAAAAGGTTAGTTAGCTCATTTCCCCTAATCTCAATCTTCCCCAAAGTCACGGTACATGAACAAAATGGAGAAAAATTTTCTGCTAGAATCCAACACACATGGTCTGAGAACACAGAGACTATGACAGGCTGACAGGAGAATGGACATAAGCCAAAGATCACAGGGTTTCATTCATTGACATGATGTCAGCTACAAATCAGCCCAAGTGGTGTGAATACTATGATGTGGACAGAGGTGCTCAGACATAGATGGTAGGTAGAGCTTGTGTTAAGTTTGAAAAAGACATTTTAGAGAAGAGTTACTATGACAACTTTGTGCTCTTATTTTCTCATTTCTATATGTCTCTAGTGAAATGTATTAAATTGATAACCACAAAGAATGAAGGCTCCTTTTAAAAAAATTGCTAAATTTATTCACAGTAGAACTTAGAATTGTACTTGCTGTCTGAGTTGCCTTTTTCATTTTCATGAGACTCAGTTTAAACCGTGCTGGAAAACTTCAATTTTCTTCCCTCCAAAACCCAAGCTGTTAAGGAAGTTTTTCTCTGTACAGACAGCTGGGGGATTCCAGGGACTGTTCTAAGGCTGAGCATCTGGAGAGTATAGTTTCACTGAGTCACAGAAAGGAAGCAGAGAGTACCCATGGTTTTCAATCAAGTCCTGTGAACCAGATAGAGTCCCCAGTCTCTCCAGCTCTGGTGCAGAGATGTAAGATTCAGTGGCTGGGCACAGAGCCTAAACTCAGGGACAGGAGAGGCCAAGTTATTGTTTGAAATTGTCAACTTGACCATATCTGAATTCTCTCTCTCTCTCTCTCTCTCTCTCTCTCTCATATCTCTATCTCTCTCCCTTCCTGAACCTCAGTGTTCTCACTTGTAAGGGAACATATCTCCCACTTTTTGGGCAACATACTTGCTCAGGGGGCTCAGTTTAACACACACTATCTCTGGTTCCCTGAAGATATGGCTAGGGCTTTGGTATCTGGACCTTGTCTCCTGGACAGATTTGTAGGAAATAAATAAATCAATGGTTCTTTATCATGCATGTGGACCTAGAGGACCTTGGGAAATAAAGTGTTGAAGGTTCTGCCTCAGAAGTCTCCAGGCCCAGATTCCAAGCCCCTGGTCACTTTGCTTTTGATGCTGTTGGTTTGAGGGCCATCCATGAGTATGGAGGTGCTGAAGTTCCTTCCCATCCATGAATTCCTTAAAGTTACCCACCTGAAACCTTTTTGTTCTTCCTGTCTGTATTCAGGAACACTGAACTCCAATGTGTGCTGCCATAGAGTGTTTAAGACAGAGAAGATGTCTTCATTTTTAAAAAATAGATTTAGAAACAGGATTGTTCCTTCATCCAACGGGATACAGCAAAAGGACCCAGGGGTTCACCTCCCAAACTCTTCTTACATTAAAATTTCCTGTGCAGCTTTCATATTTCCCATACATAATGATTACATTCATTATGAGAAGTTGGTACAAGTACAGAACACATCATTCCTTCTATGTCTCCTTCCCTTCACATTCTTTTTCCCTCCTTCCCTCTCTTCATCCATTTACTATTTGCAAAGTACCTATATATCTGTCTCCTAGTGTCTGTCTTTTATTTTATCTTTAACTTATTTATACTTTGGGTTTCTCATATAAGTTAAAAAGTGCAATCTCTATTCTTATGCATCTGATTCATTTCACTTAGCATTTTAATATGAAAGGGTATCCATTTTCCTACAAACTACTCAAATTTTTCTTCTTTATAGCAGAGAAGTACTCCATTTGTGTATAAGTATTACATATTTATTGATTGATTGATTGATTGATTTACATAAAAGCCACATCCAAGATTTAACTGTTATGAGTTGTGGGTATATATGAGTATACATGTACCACTCTGATATGATGTCTTTGAATCTTTCAGGAAGATGCCCAGAAGGAGTACAATTGGATGAAATTAAATTAGTATTTTTATATTTTTGGGAGTCTTCATACTGATTTCCAACGTGTTTTAACTAGCTTCCTTTCCCACAAGTAGTATGGAAATGTTCACTTAACCCCACAGCTTTGTGAGCATTTTTTATTAATTGATTTCTTGGTAATCATTCTTTCTGGAGTAAGTCTGAATCTCAATTTTATTTTAATATGTGTTTCTCTAGTTGCCAGAGATTTTGAACACTTTTTCATGTATTTATTGGTCATGTGTCCTTCTTCTGAGAAGTGGGTATTTATTGCAAAGGCCCATATTTTATAGGGTCTTTTACTTTGAAGGATTCTAATTGTTTTGGTCCTTATCTACTGTAGATATTAGTCCTCTTTTCTATGAGAAGCTGGCAATTTTTTTGTATTCTGTAGGTTATTCCTTCGCCCCACTGTTGTTTGATGTGAAGTTGCTTTTTCATTTCATAAAATCCTATTTGTTGATTCTTGATGTTATTTCTTGTACATTCAGGATTCTGTTCAGAAAGTCTTTGCCTATGTCTATATCTTCAAGACCTTTACCTATTTTCCCTGCCAGTAGAATGAGAATTTCTGTTTTAATATTTATATCTTTGATCCATTTTGATTTTCATTAAGCACAAAAGATAAAATGGGCCTAAAATCAGCATTGTGTATTCATATAGCTATTTTACAGAGTACCATTTGTTAAAGATGTTGTCTTTGCGCCATCATATTTTTGTCCCTCTCTCAATGATATGAAATCTGAATTTGTCTGGATTTGTTTGTGCATGCTCTATTATGTTGAAAGTGGAGATTTTTGTTAAGTGATTATGTCAGGCAATAAAATATGACCTATAGGACCTCATGCACATGTGGAATCTAAAACAGTCATTCTCAGAATACTTGAGAGTAGAATGGTGGTTACCAGCATCTGAAAAGAATAAGTGGAAGGGGGAGGGGGAAAGAATGATCAACTGGGTCTGAGTTATAGTTAGATAAAAATAAAATGCTGGGCTATACTACTGGACAGTGGGGTGACAATAGATAACAGTAATGGACTATACATTTCAAAAAACGTTGTATATATTGAAAGTTTTCAGCATTAACAAATAAGTGTTTTAGGACATATGCATGTAGAAACTTATTTAATCATTACATGATGTAACCATGGGTCAGAACATCACATGATAGCAAATCCATATTTACAAAGCTTATGTTTCTATGTATATTCTGGAAATATAAATCAAATGTTATAACAAAGATTTCTTCAGGAATAAATAGAATGATATTTTTCCAAACATCCCTGCTTGCACACATCATAGTCAGGTTGGTCTTTTATGAGCAGTAAGAAGCAGCACTTCACCATCTTACCAGTGAGCTCCAGCTGTTGGAACCACATACCAGAGATATGGAGACTTGAACAAAAGAGATTTCTTTATCCACCATTGTGGAGACAAGAGATCCAAGGTCAAAGCACTGAGGGAAGGTTTGGCCTCTTTCCAGGCCTCTATGTTTAGCTTGGTGGTATTGCTCCTCTCTTCTTCACATCCTTGTGGTCTTTTTGGGGTGCAAATTTCCACTTATAAGTACTGTAGACCTAATATGTTAGGGTGAACCTAACTATTTTATTTCATGAGTTACATTTTTGTTTTGGGGTTTTTTTTGGTACTGGGGATTGAACTCAGGACCTTGCGCTTGTGAGGCAGGCACCGGAACCACTGAGCTAAATCCCTGGCCCTCATGAGTTACATTTTTAAAAGCCCAACTTTCAAGATACTCACATCGTGAATGACTGGAGGTTAGGGGATCAACAAATGAAATCTAGGGGAACAGAATTTAGCCCCTCACAACTTCTATCCCAAATGCTCCCCACAGTTTGCTCCAGCATTTGAAATCCTATGCTGGGTTCTCCATGTTTCTAGACAGAGGTCTGACATTTTGACCATGGGCGCTAGAAGCTCCTCAGTGCTGAAAAGGTCCTGTATGCCCACAACATTTCCACTACTCCTAAATCCAGCTTGCATCCATCTATGGTGTCCCTCAAAATGTCATTCCTTAGTGTTGCAGTGTTCAGAGGTGGGATCTGGTGGATGATGTCTTTGTCATGGAGGATTCAAGCCTCAGGGGTGGATTTAGGCCTTTCTTCCCTTGCTGAGTTTTCATGTTCAAATTTTTTGATAGTAAAGAACAAAACTGCTTCTCCTGTTTTGACTTTTTGAATGATCCATATACCTTTTGGTTTCCAAATGAGTTCTAATGCAAACATTTTCTAACATTTTCTGATTAACAGTTACATTGTGTTTTGTTAGAATGATATAATGGATACTGTGAAATAGGAAGAAAAGGTGCAAAGAAGAGGGGAAGGGGGGGGTAGGGGAAAAGAAAGAAGGGAATGGAATTAATATGAGAAAAAGAAAAAATGGAAACAAAGTCTTTGTAGATAGGGAGGGGTGGAAGGGTTGAAGGGGTTGGCAGGGGAATGGGGTTAAAAATAAGAAGCACTTTCCAGTTGATGGGCACTTGGGCTGCTCCCAAACTTTAGCTATTACAAACTGTGCTGCTATGAACATGGATGCACATATTTCACTGTGGTATGATTCTTTTAATTCTTTTGGGAAGATACCCAGCATGGGTATAGCTGGGTCAAATGGGATCTGTAGTCCTAGTTTTCTGAGGTATGTCCATACTGATTTCCACAGTGGTTGCACCAGTCTGCACTCCCACCAGCAATGGAGAAGGGTTCCTTTCTCCCCACACCCCACCAGCATTTGTTATTGGTTGATTTCATGACAGCAGCCATTCTTTCTGGGGTGAGGTGAAATCTCAGTGTTGTTTTCGTCTGCGTCTCTCGAATGACCAGTGATGTTGAACATTTTTTAAGATATTTATTTGCTGCTTTTACTTCTTTGTCTGAGAAATGTCTGTTCATTTCAGATGCCCATTTTTGAAATGGGTCAGATGTGAGTTTTCTTTTTAATAAAATGGAGTATTACTCAGCCATAAAGAATGAGAAACTAGAGTCATTTATAGCTAAATGGATGCATATAGAGGCCATACTCTTAAGTGAAATAAATAGGACACGTGTAAATACCGAAGAGTTTCTGTAGTGTGAGAAACTGAAAGTGTAAATAAGGGTTAAAATGATTAAAATGAATAATTAATAATTTGAAATAGGAAAAAAGGACCAAAGAGGTAGGGGTGAAGGGAGGGGAAGGGGAAAGGAAAGAAGAGAAAGAAAAAATTATGAGAAAAGAAAAAAAATGGAAACGATGTTTGTGTAAATAAGGAAGAGTGGAGGGGGTGAAGGGTGCACAGGTAATGGGGAAAATATAAGAATCAAGATACATCATGTACAGGTGCAAACACCCAATGATAAATGTAAATGTATTGTATACCTAAAATGTACCAATAAAAGGATTTAAGAATTAAAAAAAAGAAGTAAAATGGCTTATGTAAAGGTGCAAATTTCCAGTGATGAACATCATTATTTTATATACTTTAAATGTACCAATAAAATTAATTTTAAAAAAGAATGAACTTTTTATTTTTGGATTTGAGATGGACTATTGTTATGCTTCTCAGCCTGGCCCTGAACTCCTGGGATTAGACAATTTTCATTCAGCCACATCAGTAGCTGGGACTACAATCTCACACATCTACACCTATCCAACGATTAAGTGTTTTAAAGTTTCACTTCTAAAACTGACTTCGTAATAACTCTTGATGCACTAAAGGACACAACCTAAATAGCTACATATAATGTTTTGTCTATAGCATCTGTGTTCCAGGGAAAACAAGAATCTGTTTTCATTGGATTAAAAGAGCAGATTTTATCAGTCTGGGAAACATGAGTCTCTTGGTTTAAGTATGAGAAGCTCTATTTTCTGAAAGTGAAGGGAGGCTGGATTGAGATGACTAGAAAGGGTCAGCAATGCACTGGATGAGAGCTTCTGTGCAGTTGCTAGTTTGTCGACCACTCCTGTGTGTGACAGTATGCATTCATCTTTCCTCCAAGGCCCATGTGCAATGTGACAAGAGTGCAGGTAAGTGCATTTAGGAACAATCACCAACCAGGTTCAATGGTATGTCACAAAATATTACACACAACGTACATGTTTACCTCTGAAAATGGCCAATATAACAACTCTTCCATGTTTATAGGTTTTGGGTTCATGTAATTGAATCTGTACTGGACTTTGACAGAATTTTATTATCCTATAATGATCTCTAGAATATCGTTTATTTAACCAATTAATAAACTAGTCAGGGAGAAGATGATTTCACCTCTAAATTCACCTGTGCACATTCATCATCAGTTTTTCTTCTTTTGACTTTCCTTTGGGTCCCTTCACTCTCCTATGCTCAATATGGCCAATTTTCCCCCTCTGAACTTCTTCTCAGGGACTCCTGAGAAGGCCAACCTTCTGGTGACATGCAAACATGAAGGATGGGTGGAAAACTATTTAATACATGAGAACAGCGATGGGCCAGCCAGGAGGAGCCACTTACCCCGCAGGTCTACTGCTCCAGCAACCTTACATTGTAGCACATGTTCCTCCCGATATTCTATGAGAGAATCCATTTCTACATGTGTCAGAATTAATTTAATCTTGATAGAAACCACAATCAAATTAAGTTAGGCCATAGGAAACATTTTTGACACAAGTAGTAAGCCTGGAGTTGGATCAGGTTCCAGACTTTAGAGTTCAAACTATACCTAACTTGGTGATAGCCCTCCACTCTACAGAAGGCTGAGGGACTGAAGCCCATGTACTGCTTTCTGCCTGGATGAAATTTCAGTTTACTTTTAATCTAACTATAAGACAGAGATTCTTCTGTATGCCAAGAGTCACAGAAGAAGTCCTCAATGGCACTCTGTAGAGAAGATGTGGGTCCAGAATAAGAGAAGAGCTGGAAAACAACTATTCATAAAATGAGAAGAGGTGTCACGGAGTTCTGGTCATCTAAGGACCATTTGGATACCATGAGCCACTTCTACTTTGGGTAATACTTCAAAAGCATACAGTAGAAACTGACTGGCCAGGAACCAAGAGAGTGCTATTGAATAATCTTTCTCATTTTTTTCAGGCAATTTGAAATTTTAATAAATAGTACAAATGCAACAGTTAAATACTGGCAAAAAGAAAAAGGATAACATGTCCAGAATTAATCACTTAGAAATTTGAAAAGCAAAATCAGATTTAATCTCAGAGAAAGGATCAACACAACAATGCCCATGTAGTCTCAGAAAATTCTTGCTGTTGTTCAAGCAGGTTAAGGCAGTTTCATCAAGCATCATTTGTTATAGCTTAGAGCAATTGTGCAAAGAACCTAGGAATTGACCACCTCTATGACTTTGCTTGGGATTGTCCCTAACACTTCAACATTTTAAACAAAGCAATGACAGCAAAGTTCTGGTGACAATCTGTTTTTGTCTCTTTCTGAGGATGGCACTCCAAATGTAGAACAAGTATAGTTCAGCTACAATTGGATCAGCCTGCTCACCTGTAGTCAGGTTCCAGGTGCTACATTTCTGGTTTTGGGTCCTGGTGGGGTCTGGATGAATCAGGAGATTCAGTATGTCCGCAGAGTTCTCAGGCAACATCCACACCTCCACCAGTATGTCACAGTTGATCCATAACTATATCACCTGCCCTCATTCCCTCACCTCACAGAGCAGCACCAAGCCCAAGCATATTAGACCAGCAGTCTTTTGGTTCTTAGTGCTATCTGGGCCCACTTAGAAGTGGGAAGCTGAGCATAGGGAGAGGCAAAATCAACATATTGGAGCTTAATCAATTCCCATGACATCACCTCTTGGATTTTCAAGGCAACATGATAAAATAGGTACAGGCATACTTGTACATGTTTTGCTAGCAGCATTCTGTGTTTTCAAACATACCTGCCAAGTTTCAGTTTTGGAAGGTTTGTTCTTAATATGGCAGCATTAAGTGTTTGGATCTTTGTGAGGTCCCTGGAACCTGAAGGCTCTCTCATCAGGACTATATTAATGGGTTATCTGTGGGATGGTTTATTATAAAAGTGAGATTTCTTTGGCAAGTTTGCTCAGTGTCACCATCCACTGCCCTGTGCTATGTTATGATGGAGGAGGAAGTACCTCACTACATAGTAAGAACTTGCTTTTGAACTTCTCAGCCTCCACAACCATGAGCTAAATAAATATACTATATGTATTGCTCAGTCTCAGTTACTGAATTACAGCAGCTGAACATAAGTTAGAACATGGAGTAACTAAAGTTTAGGAAGATTGAAGTTTAGTAAAGTTTAGGAAGATGGTTTTGCAGAGCCAGAATTCAAAGGAAAAGCACCAAGTACTATTGGTCTGGAACAACAAGAAGGCAACATCTAGGATGGAGATTTGGGAGAAAGGGCACCCATGGCCTTGCCCTTTCCTCTCCTCCTTGATAATTTGTTTGAGACCACCATGACCTCAGCAGCAAAGAATTCCAGAAGATAAGCCCAGGAATTTAGAACAAAGTTCACAGCCCTCATGTTTTCATTTATTTGAAACCATCCATTTTTTATGAGTGTTTATTTTAACATAAGTGGCTTTCAGAAATGATCACTAAATTTGCCATGGAAGATGAGTAGAAAGAAACTTATGGAGAACTTGGGCCTGTGAGTTACTGTTGCTGTGGCACAGATTCCACTCTGGAGTTTGGAAAATCAGTTTCATGCGGGTGGATGTGGACATGTGCACAGGAGCACATCAATGAGCACAGCCCAGTGAAGTGGGTGTGATGTTTACTTGATATTAAGCACACAGGAAGAGCCTCACTTCAGGAGGTCAATATATTTTTCAAGTTCCTCTTGAAATTCAAAATCACTCTCTGTCTTTGTATTTGTAGCCCCATTTAATCATGGATATGTGTTTGAGAATTAAGAGCTTACTGTGAGAGGAAATGCCTTAACTTTACTCCAGCCAAAGTTTCAGTGCCTCAGTAATACTAGACTAGTAAGAAATTTAAATTTTACTTCAGCCTCCCAACTTTGATATAATAGCAAATAATTCAATTATTTAAACAAACTAAGTGAAATATATTTGCAAGTTAAATTCTAATTGGGATTTTTGATTTTGTGACAAGGGTATTAGATAATCTCTAAAGCCTTGTCTTTTTTGGTTCTTTGGAAAACAAAGAAATAATTGTCTTTATACTATTTTGGAAACACAATACAAGAGAAGCAAGAGTGAGGGGGCCATGAGAATGGATTCATTTGAATAAAGAATGCAATAAGAAAAAAAAGCAAAACAGTCAAGCGTGGTACCTTGTACATATTTTCTTGGCATTCAGAAGGCTGAAGAAAGAGAGTTTGAGACCATCCTGAGCTACATAGTGAATTCAAGTGTAGCTGGTAACTATATTGTGAGATCTTGTCTAAAAAAAGTAATAAATAAAAGGAAGAGTAGGGGCCTGGGATTTAGCTTAGTGGTACTGTGCCTGCCTTGCAAGCACAAGGTCCTGAGTTTGATCCCTGGTACCAGAAAAAAAATAATAGGAAGAGTACAATACATGACGGTGCCATAGTAAGTTACCTACAACTACACCACCAATGCAGCTCATATTTCTATATAAGATGTCACCTGAATTCACAGGAAACTACTGTCTTAGAAGTGAGACAAGAGACACAAAGGAAGTACAACTGATATATCCAAACCATTCCTCCTAACACTTCTCCCCCACATTAGTAAAATCCAACCCACAGTGAAGTTCATTCAGGCAGCTTTCATCTAAAACTTTATCTTCCTTTGTTTCTTTTCCTTTGTTTTTTGAAAGCAGAAAAATGCCTGTCATACTTTTGGTGACATAATTTCAGAGAAGCAAGAGAGAGGGACAATGAGAGTAGTTCAGGATGAAAGGATTACAGCAGCAGCAACAACAACAAAATAAAACAAAGCAAAAAGTCAAGTGTGGTGGCTCAAGCTTGTAATCTTAGCACTGAAAAGACTGAGGAAAGATTGCAGTGAGTTTGAGAGGAACCTGGCCTACATAGTAAGTTTAGCCTAAA
>NW_004624971.1:149093-160544 GCF_000247695.1 Heterocephalus glaber | reverse complement strand
AGGTCTTGCACAGGTGTAGAAAAATATTAAACAGCTCTTTCTCAATATGTGAGGTTCAAACAATTTCTAGTGCTTAGATTATATTTGAAAGAATTGAGACAACTTGACATTGAGTTTCCTGTCTGCAAAACAGCAAAGAGAAAATAGGCATACCTTTCAATCCCTACTTGATTTTTATATACTCTCAATGCATCCCTTGAGGTGACCTGCTCCAGAGCAGGTGGCTGCCATTTGGAGAATGACCAGAAGATAGGTCAGATCATACCAGGCACCCTACTGACTTGTGTTCCTACCTTTGCTAAAAACTCACACTCCTTACTCTATGTTTCTAAAAGCATGAGCTACAATTGATTCTGAATATAACAATCATGTTTAAAGAAGAAAGCATTGCTAATAAAACTAAACCAATAAACAAGAGACTTGAACAATTGCTTTCCAATTCTTTGAAAGAGAATGAGAGAAAAAAAATCAAAGGGAAAGTTGGAAGTGGTTGGAGTACTTTCCAGCCTGTGAAAGAGATGACCTCTAGGGATAGATAGGGGGAGGTAATGGCTCTGAAAATTTTACCCTGTGCCTTAGGAAAAGGAAGTTCCCAAAATATTAGGTCTACCTAATCACCTAGGCAATCTTCGTTGGCAGCAATACAAGGCTAAGTTTTACTCAAAATCCAATCTAAAATATCTATGTCTCTATATCTGTAATACACTTATGAAACTTAGGTTAAAACCTATACCTATCATTCAGCAACAATTGTACATTAACAAATTTATTTCCCTCCCCCACACACTAAATGATGAGAACCAGCCCTAAGTGGGGAGAAAGAGCCAGGATATTGGGGATTCTCCCTTAACTGAAAGTGTTTTGGTCTCTTAAATTTTGTGCTTTAGGAAATAGCTCTTTCTGTTTTTACCCAGAAGTCAGTTCTTTCCACAGGGTCTCACTTTCAGTTTTCTGTATTTGGGAGACTGTGCCCAGATCGCTAAGTAGGGCCATCACTTTTACGTGTGCTCTCCTGTATGAGCAAAATTCCAATGTTTCATTTGACCCAGAGACAAGGTATGTGTTATTCATCTGATTTCCCTGTCTTTGGTGTTAGCATACATTCATTTTTTTATGGGATCAACTTAAAAGTTTTTAGGACGGAAAGGTTGAGACAGTTCAGGGTTCTTCCCTCTCTAATTGTTATCAGAAACATGCTTCTAAAAAAGTACAAATGACAGGAAAAGATCAGAAATGAGATCAGAAAATTAAAGTCTTTTCTTCTCATGCTCACAGTCCACTTACTGAGACAATTTGCACATGAGTTTTCACTGGAAAGGTGAGAGTGGGGAATCTTAAGAGATAATATCACCTTCTCACCAGGGGAAGATCAGATCAGGAAGGAAACTGAGGCAGTACAGCCTAGACATTCCCCTCTAGAGTGTAGAGGGGGGAATCGGGCTAGACTGTCTCAGTGAAACCCGTCCTGCAAGTCTTAAAAAATGGCTTCCGGCCTATTGCCATTTAACTGGCTGTTGGAATCTCATGATTTACAAGTGGGCATGTATATTCCCTAAATATAAACTATATTTCATCAAAAAGACACATTTTATAGCACTTTATAAATTTACAATTTGGTTAATATCAAAGATCACTCAGGGATGCTCTAACATTACTTTTCCTTAGAGCTGCTATCTAAAATAAGACAATAAACCACAACAGTCAAAACAAGTCAAACAGGTCAAGCAAGGAGCACTAATAAATTTAGCAATTATACATCCAAATAAGCATATATAAATCAAGAATGCAAGATTTTGCCTGCAAAAGTAAAATGTCCCATCAAAGAAACATCATAATCTTCTCATGTTCTCAACTTAAACTTACCATTTTAACAAAAAATAATGCATAAAAAAAGACAAGTCATGAAAATTCAAGACATAAGCAATTGACAAACAAGGATGACAATTTTTGATTATCTAAATGAGTCAAAATCTAGAATCCATGAAGCAAAAGCAAACTCTTACCTCCTTCTAATTTTCTCAGTGGAATCTCCAAGTGATATACAGGAAATAATATAACTCCTAAACTGCTAGATGTCAGATAGGTTGAGGTTGTGTTCCCTAAAGTCAAAGGATGAATCCTATGGAATAACAGAAGTTAACAGTAGAAAAAATTTATTGAGTGATATAGCTCCTGAGAGACAGAAGGTGATCTGAAAGTGGATTGCCAATCAGTCCACTCCTCAAAGGAAGTTTTATAGAGCAAAATCATGAGGTGGGTAGAACATGGGTCAAAACTATGATCAATCAATAAGATTGCAAGTATAGCTGCTTAAGTAATATTGATCCAATAGGGAAGCAGGTCATTTAGCAAGTGTACATGGAAAGAACAAAGACCTTTTTAGGAAGGGATGGTTCAGGAGGTCTTGGGCACCCCCTGAGTGACTGATGTCTGACTAGACCTAATTGGACCAGATAATATCAATTATCTTATCCCTCAGACAGGTATGTAGGCCTGATCATTCCAAGTTTATCTTAAGGCTTGGACTTCAACAAATGGACCTCCAGCCACAGTTGTTATGTGTTTTCATACTCTGCACTTACTCCCTTGAGGGGCTAGCCCTGTCGGACAGCCTATAATATTTCTACCTAAATTAGCTATACGCAACAGTAGGTACAAGTATTTGCTACTAAGTTTTGTCTCCTTCTACCAGCCTCCTCTTCTTCCTGATGTTCCTGAATCTTGATAAAAATGCCTCCAGTAATAAAGAAATGAATCAAAACTCAGGTTTTCATTTGATTAGAAAACATGGAAAAGACAATAGATTCAGAAAAAAGGCTTTAGTGATGTTACCTAATCCAGTTCTTAGTCTGAATGCCAGGCATAAAAGGATATTTCATTCCAACACAGACTGCATGAAGATGCCACAGGTCAAACCTAAGGAAGAATAAGAAAAGGAAGCATTTCATTGCATCACTGATGTGGGCTCCTGAGAGGGAAGAGCATGCCCTGTCCACTACCTGCACTGGATGGAAAGAGGGCAGGCAATGGAACTCCAGATAAATGAAGGATCTGTGTGCAGGAGAAAAGAGAGCTCTGCTTACCTCCTCTCAGTAACACAACCAGGAAGAGCATGAAAGACTTTGATCACACCCTTATCACAGTGCATGGTGACAAGAACAATCTACAATAAAATGAGCACCCATATTGTTTCCCAGATTTCTGAAAAGACCTCTAAAGGCCATACAAAGGGTCTAGAATAGGATGCTGTAAAAGTTCATAGTTGACAACCTGTTGACTATGATGTCTCTGCAGACCCCAAACATACTTTAATGAGGGAAGGGGAAGTAAAAAGAATGAGTATGTGATTTATACATATACCAACATCCCATAATGAATATGTTCACAATCTACCACAGTATGTTCTAATAATAAATTTAGAAAGAATATCTCTTAGTTACTATTGTCTTGGTGTCTTCCACCTTGATAGAGAAGGATTATCAGTTTTGGTTGAACACTTTTTAGATGACTAACCTGTTTATATGGAGAGTTGAATAGGAATCTGACTGAACTTTTTAAGGTATGAAAGG
Organism: Heterocephalus glaber; assembly: GCF_000247695.1. The sequence goes on along the minus strand of NW_004624971.1, from coordinate 156,975 downwards.
AGACAGATGGAAAATGGAGACACAAGCCAAGATTTTTACCATGGCTTCAATTACCCTGAGAAAATCTGCAGGCCAAAATGATGAGTCAGCATTCAACCAAAGCAGCCCTCTCTCCACAGTGAAGGCTGTGTTTGAAAGGTCTGAGATTGAAATGAGATCTCTACTGGGAACTGGACTAAAGGCTGTTTCTGTTGCATTCTGCCAAGAAAATGGTTTACAGTTTTCTATGCCCTGAAACTCTGTGCAAGACTCAGTTTTGAAGATGGAACTTTTGAAGGTGGAACAAGATTGACTTGAAACAAGAAATTTTAAGACAATACATATTTAGGCTGTATTATGTGTATTGTTAGCTAATTTTCAGACAGATTTTCTGTGAGAATTATGAAAACATGAGTGAAAAAAGATTTGAGAACTTTTCAGTTTTCACCAAAAAAGAGCAGATTTAAAGTTATGGTCAGGTGAAGTATGGTTGATCAAAAAAATTGCAAAATTAAAAAGAATTTGAGTACTTTGCAACAGGACAATAGCAAAAATTTCCTGAGGGCATAGATGTCAGGGACACTGACCTGCCAAGTAAAGTTCAAGCAATGAGCAAAACCAGCCCAAAACAGAGGCCCTATGGGTCTCAAAGACCAAGGCCACAGGGCAAGGAATGACCACACTCACTGGAGCTCACATCACAACAATGAGTGCTCTACTTGCTAAACATGGAGCTCCAGCATTTAATGTTTACCCTCCTGGTTTTCCAAGTTGCTTTGGTCTTATTTGGTTACAAAGCCATATTTCTCCTTTTTGAAATTAGAAGATTTACTGTGCCATTGTATTTTTGAAATATATAACATTCTTTTTGATATAACAGGGACTGAATGCTGTGCCACTGTGTCTTTGAAATATATAACATTCTTTTTTATGTAACAGGGACTGAAAACTAATGATTTGCCTTCAGTTTAAAAAAAAAGAAAAAAAAGGAGCTTGGAATTTGATTTCTGAGAAACCCTGAACTTCTTAGATTTTGGGGATTTGGGGCCATCACTTAAAAGAAATTTGCATTATGAAGTAGACCTGTGAATTGAGGGTCTGTGTTTGTGTGTTGTGCTTCAGATTTTAAATGCCATCTAGATGCTAATGTGGATAATACTTGATCCCAATCAACAGTGTCAGAGTTGGGACCTTGCAAGTTGATATGATCATGAGGGCTGTGAACACATGAATAGATTAACCCACTGAACAATTCATATCTTAATGGACTTCATTATCAAAGAAAACTTTTTATGCTTAATCAAACAATCAACCAGGGAGCAGCTTTGCTGGACCAGCATTTCCCTGATAATAAATTCTGGCTCAGCATAGGCCCAAATGCAATAGAGCCAGCCGACCATGGGCTAAGAGCTTGTCTACCCTTAATTTGGTCATCTTAGGTGGTCTGTTAGAGTACAAGTGATCTACCCTATTTACTCACTCTTTAACATGTTGTTAAATGCTAATCTACCATAGTAATGAAAACATCAGCCTATGCTACTGAGGTTTGGGATAGATCCTGAGAAGAAATCCGTAAGTATTAAGATAAGTGAAAATGATAGTAGAATGAAAATATTTTCTGAAAGAAGAACAAGCCCTATTTCTTAGTTACTTTCTTGTTACTGGGACAAAATATTTGACACCCACCTAGTTAAAGGAGGAATGGTTCATTTTGGCTCAGTGTTTAGCAGAATAGTTTCAGTCTACATTTGGCTAGCTCCTATGCAGACTGGCATGGCAGAGAGGCATGATGGATGAGGCTTGCTCATGGCATGGGAGTGAAGCACTGAGGGGTCAAGAGAGGGAGGAGAGATATATACTATTCCAGGCCACAGACACAGTGGCCCATCTCTTCTCACCAGATTTCACCTCCCAATATTACATCCACCTAATCCATTGATCAGTATGACACACCCATGATCCCATCACCTCTTCAAAGCCCCACCCATGAGCATATGAGGCTTTGGTGGGGCATCTAGTGTGAACCATAATATTTTGCTCCTGATCTCCAAAAGACTTGTTACATTTCCCTTTATGCAATGTGCATTTAGTCAACCCCTAGGAATTGCCAAAGTTCTAACAGTTTCTATTAGGTATTCTAAAGCCCCCACAGAGCAAGCTCCCTCCTCCTTCCCCCTGTCCTCCTCTATAATGGCGAACTTGGACTTTCTGCATAACTAAGGGTTGACTTCTCCTAGTTAATGACCTCCTACCAAGTTAGGGGCTTTTCTGCCCCACCAGTTTCATGACCAAATGTTCCCATAAGATAGGGACTTCCTGGAGCCTGTCACTCCATCCCACCAGATGTTCCCATAAGATAGGGACTTCCTGGAGCTTGTTACTCCATCCCCCAACCAGAATGTGTTGCTATATGCCCTAACCACAATCACTCACCCCCATCAAAGGACTATGTGTTCTCCCACATGCAAGAACCCCATATAAGCCTCCAGCTCAGCTCATGCTGCTGGTGGTCTCCCTTTTGTGAGTCAGCCTGGAAGGCAGCACACTGCTGCCCCAGTAAAGCTTGCTGCTTGAACATATGTGTGCCTCTTCCTTTTCAGCGACCCTTTCAGTTTCAACATTGCTGATAAATCCAAGTGAAAAGTCTCCTCAGAGATTTAAGGCAAGCTCATATCTATAAACACCTGTAAAAGTGAAAAGAAAGTTAAACACTTGGAACATATAATGCAACAGGATAAACAGTCCCACTCCAAAAAGGTAGAAATAGGGAAACCAAAAGGAATAAGAACAAAACAAAACCAAAATCCAGCATGACAAACATTAAATCCTATAGTTCCATGTGTACCACCTAGGGTAATCTGTGGAAAGATTTAAAAACCAAAAGGCTTGTGTGACCCTACCACTGAGGTTCAATCAGTGATTGTACCCCTCATGGCCATTCTCTTGAGCTGGATTTGCTCAATCCTTCCAGCTTTCCTCAGATGTTCCATGTTCCTGACTTTTTCAACATCCTGACACCTCCATTGCAGTGGTTTTACCCTCACAGCTTCATAAACTACCTCCTCAGTGAACCCTGTTTGGCCTCCCAGTCTGTCTTCTGAATTCTTGGCGGAAGCTTTCCTGATCCCACAATTCTTGCATTTTGCATGCACCTAAAACCAGCACCATGTGGATGATGCCAAAGTCTATAGCCAGCTGGAGTAGTAGCAGCCAAGTCATTTTGCATCTTGCTGGCATCTGGAGAGGCCTCTGAATACCCAGATAGCTGAGCATGGTGAACTGAATTCTGAGGAATCAATTTCTATCCCTAGGCTGTCATCATTCTGGAGCATGTTGCCCTGGGGCTCTCTTCTCACAGGAGTCTTTCAGTTTTGCAATTTTCAACTTGCAAAGGGTGGAATGTTGCTGGTTCTTGTGATGCCTTTAGGTGAATGGTGGAAAACTGATGGTATGCATGCCACAGCAGGCCGGCATATGCTCTATCAGCATATAAACCAAGTTGTCTCAGCAGCCAAGCATTATATATTCAGATTTAATTGGCACTTTGCAATAAATAAGTCAGTTTTTGTTTACTTGGTGTCTGAAATGTTCACTATCACTGCCTTAGGCCATCTCTTCTATTGTCCGCTTCCAAAGCTTTTAATGTCTATCTTTTCAGCAACCAAGTTCTACTTTGGTCATCTTTTCAGTCTTGAACTTTACCAGAGCTTACTTTCTGGCCAAACTTATCACTTTAAATGCTGCATACTTACTATTAGATGGCTTTTTATTTTAGCTCTGTAGGACAATCATATCTGCTATTCATAATGTTAAATGAACTTTACAGCTACGTGGCAAAAGAGGGACTTTAGCCTCATTTTTCTTTCCCCAAAACCAAATGTCTTTTCAAAAACCACCCTCATTCCATACATTAAAGTACAAGAAGCTCCATTTTCCATGCAGTATAACCTTAAATATTTCCTATAGACTTGTGCACTAAAAGACTTGGTTTCCAGCCTGTGACCCTTTTGAGAAATGCTAAAATGTTTAGCAGGTGAGGTCTAGTGGCAGAAAGTGAGAATATTGGATGTTCATCTTCCGAGGCGTTTTGGGACTGGGAAAACTCCTCACCATCTTGTTTACTTCCTACATCCATAGGGTGGGCATTTCCTCCACTAAGCACTCCCCACCAGAATGTTCTGCCTCACCATGGGTTCAAAATTAATTGACCCAAACAAACATGCACTGGAAACTGATTTTGTATGACACAAAATTTTTCCTTTTTTAGTTAGATAATCTCAGGCATTTTGTCAAAGTAATGGGACTCTGACCAACACACACATACACTATTTACAGTGATGCCCCCAATTTCACATAGCAATGAGGAAAGTAAAGTTACACACATCAACCCATGCCAAAGATACATGGTGGACCCTAAGGAATCATAAACTAGTTTTCATAAAAGTGAAGATGCACTAGAAAGAAAAGTTTCCCTGGTTGATGACAACTCCTGCTCATTGCATCTCCTGCTCATTGCCATTTACAGTTTGGATGAGTTGAACAATGAGGAAAGCATCTCCTTTCTCTCCTTTGAATGTCCCACAGTTTGAGCAACGCTATCACCAATTCCCAAGTTTTGTAAAAGTACTTTCTTTTGGGGTCTAGGCATTCTGGTATATGAGGTTCATAGAACATCTCATCATAGGCTTTAAGCTCTTATTTCTATTTCCTGCCACATTAACATCATCTCTCAATACCTTTCTACTTGCCACACCAACAGAATAAATATGGAAAATTATACACAAATATTTCTGATATGGTTTAGATAAAAGTCAAAGAGAGAAAAGATTAAAGAAGAGAAATATTTTGTATTTAAATTGTCCTGTCTTCAAAGGAGAAGTGATTATGGTAACGGCAATACTTAAGACAATAAACTTGCTGTTATGTTCCCAAATTCAATGCTCAGTAATTGAATGGCATTTACAAGTATTTGCTAGTGAGTTTTGTACTCTCCTTCCTCTTCTCATCTATGTTCCCTGACTCAGTACAGGATGCTTCCCCCAGAAATAAATAAAGAAAAAACACCAAGTCAGCTTTTTATTTGGTTGGAAAGTAGGTCAACAACAATAGATTTAAGAGGAAAAGGCTTTAGGGGCATCAGATAATCTATTTCTTAGCCTAAACAGAAGGCATAGAAGAATACCACACTTCAACCAAGTCTACATGAAGATGTGGTAGGGCAGCAAAAAGAAAGAATAAAGGGGGAGCCATCATATTGTGTCACTTATGTGGGGTTCCAAGAGGGAACAGCATGCCCTGCCCATAACCTGCATTGAGTGGAAAGAGTCCAGACAATGGAACCACAAATAAATGACAGGATTCATGAGCAGAGGAAAGAAAGATGTGCTTGCCTCCACTCAGGGTGAAATCCACAGAAAGCATGGAATTTTTAAAACACAACCACAGCACAATGAAGGGGAAAACAGTGATGTTCATGTGCAACAGACCCAGCATGTCACATCTGCTCTCTTGTGGGCATTTGAAGAATACCAAGTGCCACTCCAGGGGTCAAAATCTGGTCAGTGGTAAGTTGATAGCTGAAAAGATGTTGACTATGATGTCCTTGCAAACACTGAAAATACTACATTTGAGAGAATGAAAGTAAAAGGATTAGGATATGACAATGTACATATGAATCAGGAAACTGTCAGGACTCTAAACAGACCACTCTTAACATGAAGATAAGAGCAAAAAGTGGCTTTTAATCCCAGTGGCTCAGGAAGTGACATATGTCAGTCTTGAGAGCCCTGAATAGAAGTTTGTACTTCTTTATATACCTCTTTGCACATCTACAACGGTTAATTCCATTGCAGTTTCCCTGGGAACATAGCAAGCAGGATTTACACAAAGCAGAACTGTGGGGCTGGAGAGCAAAGAGTTCTGGCAGGACTTTCTGAGTCCATTATGCTCCTTTGGTGACAGATTACAGAAGTTGTCATGGGTGCTCAGGTACATTCTACAAAGAACATAGTTACCTAGTTAACCCATAGATGCCTAATAACACAGTTAACCCACGGTAGCCTAATTACACTATTAACCCATATTTGTCCAATTCCACATGGAGGGGTGGTTTCCTCTATCACATGTACAAACTCCCCACAATGAATGTGTTCATTATGCATATTATGCTCTACTAAAAATACATTAAACAAGAAATAGTTATTAGGAATAACCATTAATAACTAATTAACATTAACTAATTAATAATTATTAGTTATTATTGTCTTGGCATCTTCAGGCTTAATGGGTAGTGAGTATGTTTTGAATGAACATTCCTTAAATGATTAAGATGTCTTATGTGCAGATTTGAACAGAAATCTTAACCAATGATTAAGGCATCGAAGATGACAGATGCAAAATGAATGTAGAGATCTATGCTTTTAATCCTGTATTTAGTTACTCAGAGGACATCTGAAGGTCCAAGTGCAAAGTCAGCATTAAGCTACAGCAGCCTCTAATTTTTTTAATCCTTTATATATTTTAGATATTAGTACTTTGTCTGAGAAATAGCTGATAAATATTTTTCCCATTCTGTAGTTGTCTCTTCCTCTGTTAGTGGTTTCCTTTGCTGTGCAACAGGTTTTTAATTTGATGTGTTCCCATTTGTTAATTGCTATAATTATTTCTTGTGCAACCAGGGTTTTGTTTTGAAAGGTCTTTGGGCATACCTATGTCTTCAACAGTTTGACCAATTCTGTCATTCAGCAGATTGTTTCTGTTCTCACATTTAAATCTTTGATCCATTTTGATTTTAGTTTAATGTATGGTGAGGAATATGAGTCTACATTCATCCTTTAGCATGTAGATAGCCAATTTTCCCAGCAATATTTAATAAAGAAGCTATTTCCTCAAGTAAAGGGATTCGGCCTCTTTATCAAAAGTAACATAGCTGAACAAGCCTGGAATTGTTTCTCTACCTTAAATTTTGTTACATTGATTGAAAAGTTTGTTTCTTTTGCAATACCATGCTGTTTTTATCACTGTAGCTTCATAGTATAATTTGAAATCTGGGATTGTGATGCCCCCTGCATTGCCCTTGTTTCCCAGTATTGCTTTTGCCACTCACAATCTCTTCTGACTCCATATGAACTTTAGGATTGGATTCTCCAGTTCTGTAAGAAATGTTATTGGTATTTGCATTAGAATAGATTTAAATCTATTTAACAATTTTGGAAGTATGATCATTTTAACTCTATTAGTTGTGCCTATCCCCCAGTAAGGAATATCTTTTTATTCACTGGTATCTTCTTTAATCTCCTTTTTCATAGTACTATAATTTTCACTGTAGAGAGTTTTCCCTATCTTCTTTAGATTAATTCTCAAGTATTTCATTTTTATTGATGTTATTGTGAAAGATACTGTTTCCCTAATTTCCCTTTCAGTGAGTTTCTTATTGCTGTACAGGAACACTATTGATTTTTGAGTGTTGAATTTATATCCTGCTACACTGCTGAAGTTGGATATTAGCTCTAGGAGTACTTTGGTGGCATTTTGCGGGTATTCTATATGAAGGATCATGTTATTAGCAAATAATGATAATTTAACTTCTTCCTTATTTATATCTTTTTATTTTTCTCTTGTCCTATTGTTGTAGCTAATATTTCCAGACATGTGTTAAACAGAAGTAGTGATTGTGGAGATCCTTGTTTTGTTTCTGATTTTAGAGGAAAATCTTTTAGCTTCTCTCCATTTTGTATGATGTTGGTCATTTGTCATAGATGGCTTTCATTGAGATTGAGATAAAGGCTTTCTATTCCTATTTTCTTCAGTGTTTTATCATGAATGGATTTTGGACTTTGTCAAATCCTTTCTCTGCATCTATTGAGATTATCATGTGATTTTTATTCTTGCTTCTGTTTATGTG
>NW_004624971.1:30839-62042 GCF_000247695.1 Heterocephalus glaber | reverse complement strand
TCCTAAAGTGCTCTTTGTCATGAAAGTATCTTATTTCTCCATCAATTTTGAAAGACAGTTTTTCAGGGTACATCAATCTGGGTTGGAGATTATTTTCCTTTAGGTCTTGAAATATGTCACTCCAAGCTCTTCTTTCCTTGAGTGGTTGTGTTGAGAAGTCTGCTGTGATTCTGATGAGCTTTCTTATTTATGTTATTTGTTTCTTTTCTCTGACTGCTCATAGAATTTTATTCTTCTGTTGGGTTTCTGGAATCTTAACTATTATATGCCTATGTGTAGATTTTTTTTGATCACAGCTAGTTGGAGTCCTATATACCTCACTTATCTGTATGTCAAGTTCTTTTCCCCTGCTTTGGAAGTTTTCTGCCATCTCTTGTGTGAACAGTTTTTTATGTCATCTGCACTGTCTCCTGTTTTTTCATTGACTCTGATCAGTCTTATGTTATTCTTCTTCACATCATCTAGCAGGCGCTGGATTGAATTTTCATGGTCCCTTACTACTTTAAAGAAATATTTCTTTTCCTCATCACTAATTACAATCTTATCTTCTATATCTGAAATTCTGCCCTCACATTGGCTCATTCTGTTATGTAAACTTTCAGTGGAGTTTTTAATCTCCTGGAAATCTGTTTGCATCTCTTTTATGAATTCCATTTGTTTCTTGTGTTGGGATTCAATCATGTTCCTTAGCTCCTCTATTTTTTATCTCTGTTCTCTCTAGATTTATTAATCATGTCTCTGGCGTTTGGGCCTGGTTGTAGTAGAGGCGGTGGGACAGGAGCAGGTGGAGCTGGGGTACCAGCATGGATGTTTTGGGGCAGGAGACTGACTGGCGGAGTGCCGCTTTCAGACAGAAGCTGGTCAGTCAAATTGAGGATGCCATGAGGAAAGCTGGAGTGGCCCACAGTAAATCTAGCAAGGATATGGAGAGCCATGTGTTCCAGAAGGCCAAGACCCGGGACAAATACCTTTCCCTTGTGTCCAGGCTCATTATCCATTTTCGAGACATTCATAACAAGAAATCTCAAGCTTCTGTCAGTGATCCCATAAATCCACTGCAGAGGCTTACTGGTGGACCTGCCTCGGGAGCAGCCAGAATTGGCATGCCTCCTCAGGGCCCAGGACAATCCCTGGGTGGGATGGGTGGGCTTGGTGCCATGCGGCAGCCAATGTCCCTCTCTGGGCAGCCACCCCTGGGACTTCAGGGATGACTCCCATGGCATGACTGTAGTGTCTACAGGAACTCCACAGACCCAGTTGCAGCTCCAGCAGGTAGCACTGCAGCAGCAACAGCAGCAGCAAGAGCAGCAGCAGCAGTTCCAGCAGCAGCAGGCAGCACTACAGCAGCAGCAACAGCAGCAGCAACAGTAATTCCAGGCACAGCAGAGTGCCATGCAGCAGCAGTTCCAAGCAGTGGTGCAGCAGCAGCAACAGTTGCAGCAGCAGCAGCAACAGTTGCAGCAGCAGCAGCAACAACAGCAACACCTCATTAAATTGCATCATCAAAACCAGCAACAGATACAGCAGCAACAGGAGCTGCAGAAGATGGCACAGCTGCAGCTGCAGCAACAGCAACAGCAGCAACAACAGCAGCAGCAGCAGGCTTTGCAGGCCCAGCCACCAATACAATAGCCACCCATGCAGCAGCCACAGCCTTCCTCCTCCCAGGCTCTGCCCCAGCAGCTGCCACAGATGCATCATCCACAACATCACCAACCTCTACCACAGGCTCAGCAACCCTCAGTGGCTCAGAACCAACCATCACAACTCCCACCACAGTCACAGAGCCAGCCTTTGGTGTCACAGGCTCAAGCCCTTCCGGGACAGATGTTGTATGCCCAACTGCAGCTGAAATTTGTCTGAGCTCTGATGGCGGTCCAGCAGCCACAGGTACAGCCTCAGGTACACCAGCAGCCAGCAGTGCAGACAGCACATGCTGCTCAGATGGTGGCTTCTGGAGTCCAGGGAATCCTAGCAGACAGCAGTAGACACTGCCCTTCCCTGCGAGCCCACAAACAGGTCAGCCAGAGTGGCCTCATTATGCTGTCTTCACCATCGCCTGGCCAGCAGGTGCAGACTCCACAGTGGATGCCCCCTCCCCCGCAGCCATCCCCACAGCCTGGCTCACAGCCCAACTCAAATGTTAGCTCCAGTCCTGCCCCCTTCCAGCAGCTTCCTGCCCAGCCCCTCACCTCAGCCTTCCCAGAGCCCAGTGACAGCACGCACCCTGCAGAATTTCAGCATCCCTTCCACTGGACCATTAAATACCCCTGTGAACCCCAGCTCTGTCATGAGCCTGGCAGGCTCCAGCTAGGCTGAGGAGCAGCAGTACCCAGACAAGCTGAAGCAACTATCCAAGTACATTGAGCCCCTGTGCAGCATGATCAACAAGATTGACAAGAATGAAGACAGAAAAAAGGACCTGAGTAAGATGAAGAGTCTTCTGGACATTCTGACTGACCCCTCAAAGCGATGTCCCCTGAAAACCCTGCAGAAGTGTGAGATCGCCCTAGAGAAGCTCAAGAATGACTTGGCGGTGCCCACACCCCCACCACCCCCAGTGCTACCAACCAAGCAGCAGGACCTATGTCACCCACTCCTGGATGCCGTCCTGGCCAACATCCACTCACCTATCTTCAATCATTCCCTGTACTGCACATTTGTGCCAGCCATGACAGCCATCCACGGCCCCTCCCATCACAGCCCCAGTGGTGTGTACCCGGAAGCACAGGTTTGAGGAGGATGAGTGGCAGAGCATCCTCAATGTGCTCCAAGGGGAGGTGGCCAGATTAGACCCCAAATTCCTGGTGAACTTGGACCCTTCTCACTGCAGTAACAATGGCACCATCCACCTCATATGCAAGCTGGATGACAAGGACCTCCCAAGTGTGCTGCCCCTGGAGTTCAGCGTGCCTGCTGACTACCCTGCCCAGAGCCTGCTGTGGATTGACTGGCAGTGGCAGTATGATGCCATCCCCTTTCTACAGTCAGTGCGCCAGTGCGTGACCTCCAGGCTGCTGCAGCTCCCTGACAAGCACTCAATCACAGCCCTGCTCAACACCTGGGCACAGAGCATCCACCAGGCCTTTCTCTCAGCTGCCTAGCCAGGAATGGCAGGGACAATCAATAGCCTCCTCCATTCTGTGGATCCACACCTCATATTGGACCTTTCTAGGTGTTGGCTTCCTTAGAGAGCCTGGGGTTAGGTTAGCTTTCCTGCTTTTCTCTTCTGCCTTGGGGTCTTCCCATACTTGTGTAGTACTGGGCTGTGGAGCTGAATGAATCTGGAAGGTGCAGGGAGGGGTCTTCCTATAGAAGATTCTCCATACAGCACCCTCCAGGAAGTCAGACCATGGACTGTGTCCCCTGTGGCCTCTCCAGGCTCCTTGTACACTTTCAGCAGCATGAGGGAGAACTCAGGGTCTCATCCAAGTGTCTTGTGAGTTAGCATATGTTCCACTCATTTCCATAGGAGGATGTGGAAGAGGACATAGGATATCCTGACAGTACAACTCTCTGAGCAGTGTTGGGTTCAGGGCATGCTGCTTGTGGCATGTGAAACGTAGCCCAGAGATGCTCTGGGACTTGGGTCCCAGGCTCCATTTCAGAGGGAAGGCCAGCCTCCAGGCAGCAAGGAGACCCCTGCTGCAGGTGGGCATCAGGCTGTGTGCTGTGAGGGAGCAGGGGCTGGGGGTCATAGGAGCCTGTCCCTGGCTCACCTGTGTCACTCTTGAACAAGGGTGCCAAGTTCCCATTGTGAGGGATGAAGACCAACCAGTTGGGTACTGTCCTCTCGGGACCCGGCATCCTCAGAATACTCTGTTCTCTGCACCACCCCTAGAGAGTGGACTCCCAGTGGGATGCGGCTATGCAGCACCTCTGTGTGTTGCCTGCCATACTGAGCAGCAGCCAGCAGTCCTCTGGTGACAAGAAGTTCCCTTTTTATATGTGCACTACCCTGTCATGTGGTTCATATAATAAATTTATTATTCCTGTGGGAAAAAAAATCATGTCTTGCACTATGGGCACAATCTCTGCTGATTACTGAGAAATTATTTCTGATTTCATTTTTTCCAGATCTTCTTTTGTTGGCAATTCAGGGATTCCACGTGGTTGAGTATCAGACTTTTCCATCTCGTTTCCCTTTGGGGTTGCTTCAGGTGGTCTGGAAGTCTGTTTTTGAGAGTTGTTTACTTGATTTCTCATTTCAACTGGGGGAGAGTTGTGCTGCTGATGCATGTGTGGCTCACTTCCTCAGCACTAGCAGTGGTGGTATCACGACCCAGATGTCTCCTCCTTGCACTGTGGGGAGCTCTCTGTTGTTTGGATCTTGAAAATATGTCACATGGAGCTTGTACTGACTAAATGGTTTGAATTTCACTGGGGAGAAAAGAAACCCATGACCATAACCTGTCTCTCAACCTAAGTGTGTATTACATAACTGATATGGTGAGCAGGAACTATGCTCTTGCCAAGGAAGTTTTCTTTTATGTGTTTTTGTTTTTGTTTGTTTTTTGTCATTTCCACTCCTCTCAGAACTTAAGGATCTCTCCTCAGCATCTTTCCCTGACATAAGTAGCATGATCTTGATCTAGTGCTGACTTGGGGAAATTTTGACTTCAATCACAGGAAATTTATGAATTAGACCTGCTATTACTGGAATCCAAGATACCTATTGTAGAGAATGACTCAGAGGAGATGATATTCAGAAAGGCAAGATGCTTAGTTACTTCAAGTACAGGGAAATGAGAAGACTTCTAATACTGCCCAGGGGGTCTGGAACAAGACATTGTAAAAGTTGGTAGCTGATAATTTGTTGACTATTAGGTCCTTGCAAGTATTTAGACTGCCCTAGATAGGGGAAGGGGAATAAAAAGGATTAGGATGTGATGTGTACATCTACCTACTCTCCACAAAGAATGTGTTCATTATGTGTCAGAAATATGTCCAAAGGCAAAAAATTGAGAAAAAGAAAATATCTTAGTTACTATTGTCTTGGTGTCTCAGACTTGATAGTCTAGGAATGCCAGTTTTTGGATTAATACTTGTTAAAAGATTAAGATGTTTGTATGCAGAGTTGAGCAAGAATCTGTCTCAGTGTAAAAGTATCAAGAAAGAAGCAAATGGAGCCAGGGATAGCAAGGTTTCTATCCATCTTTTAGTTACCCAAAGGACATCTGTAGGCCCAGGGAGGAGTCAACATTCATCCTAAGCGGGGTCTACATCTCTGAGACAGCTGTGCTCATGAAGATTTAGAAGGAAAGGAGGATTTAATTGGGAACTGGACTATAGATCATGCCTGTTACATTCTTGCAAAAAAATTGACTGCATTTTTTCCATGGTTCAAGAATTTGTACAAGGCTGAATTTAAAGGTGATAGAATAATTAATCTGCTAGAGAAAATTTTAGAACAGCTCAGTATTCAGGCAGTCATGTGTAGTGCTGACCAATATTAAGTCTGATTTAGTGTGAAAATTAGCAGAATAAAAGTCGAGGGACTACAGAGCAAGGGTCCACAAAATAAGTTTGAACAAGGAGGTTTAGTGTGAGGGAATGAAGCTCTGTATCAGTTTCCCACTGGTTGCTTGTTTGAGATCTGTTAGGCCCACTGAGGTGTTCTAACCCTGAAACAACAGGACCTCTCTGCTCCCTGCAGGCTATTAGAGCCAGCTCCCTGCTTGGTCTAGAAAATCAGCACAGGGTGCAACCAGCATAGTTCTACACCACAGGTATTGTAAAGGAAAGGCACCTTGTCATCATTTGAAGTCATCCAATACTGGATGTCAGTTGGCAGCAACAAACACCAGAAGCCCTATACCCAGGCTCGGTCCCTCTCAGCCAGAGCCCTGGCCTCGCTTCCTGGTGGGAACTTCTTCAGTTAATCCTGCTCTATCCTACAATGACTTCAGGCAAACAGAGAGAGAGAGATGTGGCAACAGAGCTGTCAGGACACTCACTGAAGAAGGAAAATGATGAACATGAACACCACAAGTGAAGAAGGGTATTTTATCTCAAAAATACACTTATGTTTACCTTCTCTAGCAGGTCACTGGACACAGACAGCAGAAGTCTGATGTGTGAGAAGATACAAGTACCAACATTCCCATGGGAAGGGACACGTGATGACTGAGTACAATGCTGGAAGCTTTTTAACTTTTCATTTACATTTATTTTATCTCCTCTTTAAAATTTTTGTGTTCTTTGTAATGTGCATTCAATAACTACAAACACAATTAGTAAATTTAAAGAATACACATGTTCAAGGGTTAGGTCAGGCTACATAATCACAATCTGACATTTGAGATGAGGAGGAGGAGCCATGCCAGCAGAGTGTTAAACCAACAGGAGGACATTACAATATCGAGGCACCAACAGAACTGGTCTTTCCTTGATTTTGGTACTCTGCTATTCTGCAGGAGCTGTTTTTCTTGTGGACAATGAAATGGTCCTTTACTATGTCACAATATAGAGGTACAACAATTCTATCATGGAGATAAAAACAAGACATGTTAGAAGGACAACAACAGCAATCACCCTACCCCACTGCCTAGGCAAATTGTGCACAAAAGCAGCTCCTAATTCCACAGGTTGGAGGCTGGCCACTAAATGTTATACTTTGGCTGGCAACTTCTGGGCTTGTCTCCTGACACCTGAACCAGTTCATACTATAGAGTCACATAGATTAGCCCTCACAAGAGTCCCATCCTTCTTCCTGCATGCACACAAGGGAGGACACATTTTCACAGGCTCAGGGAAGGACTGCCATACCCTGAGGCCAGGAAGCTTTGTCTAGCCAGGCTCTCCCATCCACCATCTTCATAAAGTAACAGCATTGCTACTTCTAAAGTGTAGAAGGAAAGTGTCCACATCTAGCATGGAGGATTGATAGCCGAGGAGCTAACTCCACCAATGGGAGCAAGGAACCACCCTAGAAAAGGTCACACACCCAAGGGAGATGATCTAATTGAGGACACTTTCCCAAGGAAATCCACCCCACTCTCTGTGGTACACAGCATAGTGCTTATAGCCTTGTTTAAATCCATCCTTGGATTTTAAATGACCAAAGAGCACAAAAGCAGTCACCTGCAGTGATACTTGGGTCAATATTTCCTTGCTTTATGTGATTCTGGACTTACACTTTGATATGCTGGAATAAAGGATCATGACTGATTTTTGTGTATTGATTATACATTTTGCTGAATTTATCAGTTCTAAAACCTTCTAGCAGTGTTATTTTGAGAATCATCAATTTAAAAAATCAAATAATCTACAGAGAGTAATAATGCCTTCATTTCCTATTCATATCCTTTCCATTTATTTCTCTTGTTTGATTTCTTTGGCTAAACTTTCAAACTCTATATTAATCAGGCATGATTAGAATGAGTATCCAAGTCTCAGTTCAGATTTTAGAGGGGATTCTTTCAGTTTTTCCTCATTTAATACTGTTTATGGCTCTGTCCTATAAAACTATCATTTGAGGTTAGGTTTTCACACCAATTTTTAATAGGATTTCTCATTAATCACCAGGGCATGGTGGTGCACACCTCTAATCTCAGCACTCAGGAGGCTGAGGCAGGAGGTTCACTGTGAGGTTGAGGCCAGCCTGGGCTACATAGTGAGTTCAGGACCAGTCTGCAGTATAAAGTGAGACCCTGTCACAAAAAAACCAAAAACAAACAAACAAACAACAACAAATAAATATCATTAATCATTTTGGGGTTTTGTCAAAGGTTTTTAAGCATCTATTGAGTTAATCACTTGATTTTTATTTTTCATTCTGTTTATGTGATGTAATATATTGACTGATCTGTGTTGGAGCATACTTTAATGCCTGGAACAAAATCAAGCTTGTCAATATGTATGGCCTACTTAAAATTATATTAAATTTTTATGTGTCTTATTGAGAATTTTTCATCTGAATTTTTTTCTTACACTTTCTTCCGTCTCTGTCCAGTGGACAGGTAAGTTTGTCTGGTCCACTACTCACTGCCTTTATCCTTGAATCAGGCCCTTAAAACTCTAATCTGTGGTTCCTGCAGGCCCTGCTGACAGGGAGATTAAAGGGTGAGTGCAGAGATGATCATATCACTCCACCCCTGGAGTCCCCACTAGTGGAATTTAAGTAACCCTCCATTTTTCAGACTGGTTTGCAGCTCAGAAAACATCATGAGAGGGGAGGATCTCCCCTGTTATTATTTGTGATTCTTATCTTTGTCCTGGTGGGAGAAACACTCAACTGCACTAGCACTGAAGACAATGGGACTGGGATAAACACCACATTGCATCTGCCCTTGAACACTGGCTTCTTCCCATAATTAATTCGTGCATTTCACAGAATGTTTCTGTCTCCAGACTGGAACTGAGAACAGAGCTCATGAACACGGAAGCACTTTCCTGTTATTTCAGCCTCTGGGCCAGGTCCCAGTGACAGGAACCACATGCCCTGGCCAACACTGTAGGCACAGGCCTGTGAGGTTAATGTCCAAGTGTCACCCCCTGGCTTCTTCCCCTAAAAGGTTTTATGTGTTGCACCGAATGGCATGATCTGTGGCTCTGTTCCGTGAACAGAGTATATTTTGGGTCATGGCCTTCCTTTTTATTGTGCCTTTCCTTGTTTCTCTATTTCAACTCTTTGCTATCGCATTCAAGGTATATCCCAATTAGTGGTTGTCTCTACCCCCGATGTAGTCACACACTGACTGACCTTGATGCATATGTCAGTGAAACCTATGATTGCTGCTTCTTCTGCACTGTGATAATTCAGACCACCTGACAGATATGTTGAATGCTAGGCCTGGTTCAGAAAGAGATAGGACTCAAAGCTCAGTAATGGTAAAAGCCACATGTCCAGGTCAGGTCTGTTGCCTCATATTATTATTTCAAGTGACCAACTTTCTACCTTTTGGAATGATGGAAATGGTCTTGATTTTTTGGGTGTTGGTGGCTACTTTACATATTTTTAAAAAATCATATGGACATTTAAAATGGGGGAACTTTATTGTATATAATTTATACCTTAAAGCTGATATTGTAAAACAGAGACAGAGTGATTAAAAGCTTAGTGAGGAACACAATATTAGACCATTTCTAAATATCTCCTACTGGCACATTCTTAATTAGGAAGTAGTAATATGAATTTGTTAGCTATATCCTTGGAACCAACAGATAATGGTAATACACAAGACTTTAGCCAAGGAACTAAGTGCTTCAGCAATGATAGGGCCCAAAGGAATTTTCACTAGATTGCCATAGAAAGGATGCACTTTTGCTTTTAAAATTTTCAGATAAATTCATTTTATAAAATCATTGGCCTAACCATTAGAAAATATCAAACCCTTTCGTGATAATTAACTACTGTGTCAACTTGAGTAAGAAAGACCCATATGATTGTATTAGTGTAGTTCAGGGTGCATCTGAATGGATTTACTGAAGACAGAAGATTGATCCTGGGTGTGAGTGGCACCAACCAATAAGCTTGTGGCCTGGAGGGGACACAAGGGGAATGAATAAGGAAGTCTTACTTCTGTTTCTTTGGAGAAGCTCATCTTTACCTTTGTCTGGCATGTTCAGCAAGGCTTTTCAGCCTTCCACCCTAGAACTCAGCTTCCTGATATGAACTTGCTTGGGACAATACAGTGAGCCCCAGGCCTTCAAACGTTGACTGGATCCTTCAAATCTCTAGTGGGCAGTCAGCACTTTTGCACTGTTCCACACCTGACTCTGTATACAACCCTTATAACTCTACCTTATAAATCCTTACGTATTTATGTACCTCATATTAAATATGCTTCTCTAGTGAGCACTGACTGATACAGATTTGAAGTTCACAAAAGGCTGATCGGTGATTTCTGATTAAAAGTAGTTGAAATAATCTAATGCCTAACTCCAATATAGAATATGGAAAAATGATGATATTGATATTTGAATATGATATATGGACAATATTATGTTATCAATATTAGATTTTTTTTACAAGGCAAGTATTATTTGGCTTTTTCTCAGATGTAGAAGTACATATATTATGATAAAACAGAACATGTAATATTTGATTTCAATTATATACAGTATCTGAGGTAGTCAAATTGTTTTTTACAATATTCTTTAAAATAATTTGCAATGTGACTTTTCAATACTTATATTTAAGTTGTGATGATCAGATCAGGTTCACTGGAATATGCACTACCTTTGGCATCATTTTTTCATTATGTCCAACATAGAATATACCCTCTCCTAGATATATGAATATCTTAAATTAGTTACTGTCAAAAATAGTTGGCCAATTATTCTAAAGAACACGAGAAGTCATTCCTCTCAACAAGACATTGTCCCCTGCTAATAGTACAGTTAAATTCATATGTATAGAAACAGAATGATGGCAGCCACAGGATGGAAAGATGGGGTGATTGTCTATTAAGTACAGAGCTTCTGTGTCTGTGATGAAAGTTTAGCGGGTCGATGGTGGTGACAGCTACTCAGAAGTGTGAATGAACTTGATGCCACTGCACAGCACACTTGGAGAGTGTTATAAACATGCAATAAATGTGGATGAAATTTTGATGAAATTTTTATGAAGATTCCAACCCATGTCACCTAAATTAACATATGTGCTTGTATGTGGTAAAGCACAACATGCAGTTTTCTACATGTGCACCCATGTGACTATTCCTTCCTAGTACTACTCCCAGGTGGCATTAGCCCAGTGGAAATGCTTCTGAGGATTTGCTGCTGAACATATATTTATAAAGGAGGCAGTTAGTCTCAATTTTGACAGAAGACCCACATACACCAACACTTTCCCTAAAATTCAAATGGTTAAGAACATAATAGGTTTGCATGGATCTAAGTCAGCTGTGAGTCTCCAGGTGGGAGGGTACCCCCAATACAAAACACAGGAGACCTAAATTCATACACTGACACTATAAGAAAAGTGATTGCTTGTGAGGAGAAGGGAGTTGACAAGAAAGAGCATTGGATGTCAATGTCTTAGAGCCCAGCACAACCCCCCAGGAGAAAAGTGACATAATCGACATAATCATTTCTTCAAACAGATGAAGCCAGGGTTATGGTGGACCCTTCACTATCTGTCCATAAATTCTTCTTCAATTAAGAGTAGCACATTGAAGTGAGACTTTGTGGAACTGGAGTTGAACACAGGATATACATATAACCCAGAATCACGACAAAGTTGGGGGTACAAGGATACCAGAGGGTCCAATTAGCAAGTTTGAACCTGGATGCTTTGTATGGTAAAATAAAACTCTGTCAGTTGTCCACTGACTGCTTATTTGAGATCTGTCAGTTACACACAATCTCTCTAAGCCCTAGAACAGCAGAAGCCTGGCCTCTGTTCACTGCTGCATACCTAGCCTAGCATTCTGCTTAGCATAGGCAAATAACACTGGATGGAACCAACACATGCTCTGTCCCTCAAAAACTGTAAAGGACATGCATGTTGTCACTGTTAGAAGTTATCTCATGCTGAGTGTCTGTGTACAGAAGTAGAAACCAAATATCATGTACTCAGACTGGAATTCTGATGACAGAGCCCTGAACTTGGCTCCCTGTGAGGCTGTATTGCTTTCTGTGAGAACCTCTTTGGCCTGTCCTCCCTTTCTTACTCTGCCCTTTGGCAAACAGAGAGGTGTAAGGACAGAAGGGCCCACCCACTGGAGAGGGTTAAAAGTTCTTTTCAAGGTTATGAAAAAGCAGCCTCTGGGTGACTATGAGCAGCAAGGAGTTTTCAAGCAGCTTTGTGGTCTGAAGCTGACAATCTGTGCTTTTGACATCTGCCTCTGTGTGGGCAACACTGGCCTTCCTAGTGCAGGTTGCCATGCCTACCCAAGTTCCCCTATTAGCCCACAACGCCAAACAAAGCCCTAGCAATATCCAATCAAGCAAGTGTAGACCCTCATGAAGGTGAAGATGGGACCCTTACCCTATAAGACAGGGACAGCTCCAGAGTCAGCAGTGTTCCATCTCTGGCCCCACACTCTCTGTGGAGTGTCATTGTACTACTTCTTCTTGCAATAACTATAATAAAGTACTTTTGATTTGTACCAGTCTTCTCTGAATTCTCTCTCTATGTTGGAAAGAGAGACAGGCCCAGCAAGGGTGAGTTTGAGGACCACTAGATCCCAGACCCACCAGATGTAACAGTGGGATGTAGTGACAGAGCAGGCAGGATTCTGCCGAATAAAAGCCAACAGTTGAACATAGACATTGAAAAGGAAAAAGGATATAATTTAATCTCAAAGATACACTTACTTTTACGTTATCCACCAGGTCACAGGACAAAGAAGCAGAAGTGAGATATGTGAAAAGTGGCAGAGGCAGCAGTGGTTCTCTTGGGAGGGATGCATGATGACCAATTGTACTGTGGGAAACATGCTATAAATTTCATTTAGATTATTTTTAAAATTAATTTTATTGGCATATTTTAGGTATACAATATAATGGCATTCATCATTGAAGATTTGTACCTTTACATAACATATCTTGATTCTTATTTTTCCCCATTCCCCTGTCCTCCCTTCATCCCTTCCACTCTTCTATTTACAAAGACTTAGTTTCCATTTTTTTCAATTTCTCATGTTAATTCCATTCCTTCTTTACTTTCCCCTATCCCTCCCACTTCCCCTTTACACATTTTCTTCCTATTTCACTTTATCCATTATACACTTTGATCCTTATTTATACTTTCAGTTTCTCACACCAGAGAAACTATTTGGTATTTACACATGTGTGTCCTATTTATTTCACTTAAGAGTATTGCCTCAATGTGCATCATTTAGATTATTTATGTCTCCTCCTTCAAATATTTGTGTGATATGTAATGTGCATTAAATCACTGTACACAGAATTAGTTATATTAAAGAACATACATGTTCAAGGGTTTGTGCAAAAATGATTTTTTTGCTAGATAGAGCTACAGAATCTCAGACTTTCAGAGATTTAGGCAGAGAAAGAGTGGTCTTGGAGGCTGGGCACACAGGAGAACTTTATAGTATCTAGTAACCAACAGCACAAGGTTTTCCTGAGTCTTCATTGTCCACCATGGAGTAGGTGCAGTTTTCCCTGTAAAAAATGGTATGACAATTTTCTTCATCATAATGTGTAGGTATAGCAATTCTGTAATGGAGATAAGACTGTTAGAAGAACAAAGCACCTGTCAACTGACCCTGTTGCCCAGGCCAGCTCTCAGCATGAAGCAGCTTATATTTCTACTGGCTGGGGTGCTACCCACTAATCTATGGCACACCGTGGCAGGCAGCCCCACAGATCTCTTCCTATTTATACCCTAGAGTCACACAGATCAGCCCTCTCGTGGGTTCCACACTGCTCCTAACAGAAAGCAGGAGACATTCTGGCAGGTCCAGGCCAGTTCTGCCACATTCTGAGATAAGAAAAGTTGACTAGCCCAGGACTCCTGCATCTATGTTTAGAAAGTGACAGCAGTTCTGCCATTGGAATGTGGAAGGGAAGGCTGTCTGTGTCTATTACACATAGATTGATATCAAAGAACCTAACTCCACACAGAGTTGCAAGGAGCTATTCAGGCCAGGTTCTCTGATCTCAGGGAGATGATCAATGTGGGGTCTGATTCACAAAAAAATCCATCCCACACTCAGTGATGCACAACTTAGTGTTCATTTCATGCTTAAATCTCATTGTATACTCCTCAACTTTATGAGTCTCCAGTGGACAAAGGCATTCAACTCCAGGGCTACTTGGGACAATATTTTCATTCACAAGGTGATGCTGGATTATTATTTTGACAAAAGAAAATATTTTGAACTTCTTTCTCATCCACCCAAAGCAATGTGGATTTTCAGTGCTTATTATGTGGCCCCAGGACACTGACCCTTGCAAATCTTGATGCACTAAAGAGAAGGGCAGAAATCTGCTCATGGGGACCAGGGCACTGGGCACTGGAACAGAGGATAAGGCATAACAGACACCTGTGGGAACACTGTCTTGTGGGTGGAAACAAACTCTGGAATCATACCTTGGGCTCTAAGGTCCTGTTTTAACGAAGAGCAAAGATTCCATAAGTTGGACTATAAAATTTTCTGAAGAAATTTTGTATGATGGAAGAGTGATGATACTAAATTATTAATTAGAGAAGTTGTACCATAAAAATATAAAGCTTTATATCCTGTACAGAAAAGGATGTATAAGAAAAAGTTATTGAAAATATAAGTAATTGCTACTTTAAGACAGTGGAAATATAAATAAGGTGGCATTATTGATGTACATTCCAATAGTCTATTAATTAGTGATTTTTATTGCACTATAAGAAAATATCATTTAAGATCATTAACAATTCAGAGGTAGTCGTTTCCAGTTGTGAATGTGAAATGGTATAACCACAGAGGGAAACATTTCAATATTTCCTCAAAGTCAAACCTTAGATCCATAGTGTCCACCTAGACCACTTCCAGTAAGCTCATTAAAGATAGTAGAGACAAAAACACACATACATGTGTCTACCAGTGTTATTTGCGTAAACAAAAGTGAAGGCATCCCCAAATACCTCCACAAAGAAATGGATAAACCAAGTAGATAAATGAAGTGTGGGGTGTCAATGCCCAGGGCTATCGCTGTGGTTTAGAGGAAAGAAGCTCTGACATGGAGCAACAGGGCTGGACCTCAGGAAGCTGCTGAGAAAAATAAGCCCACACAGCAGACAAGTATTATGGGTTTGGCAAAGATACTGAGATCAGAATTAGATTATAGGATCTCAGGGATGGACAGAAGATGAAAATAGAAATTAAAGATTAAAGGGTACACAGTTTATTTTTGCAGTCTTTATAAAGTTTTGGGAAATGCCAAGTATTGTGGGAAACAGCCATAATCCAAGATACTTGGGAGCTTGAGGAAGGATTGGCTATTGAAGGCCAGCATGGAGGAAGCCCTGGGATCAATTCCAAAATATGGAAGAAAGTTCAATTATAAAAGGTCTTCAAAACAGTGGATACAGTTAAACAATACTGTATATGTAGTCAATGCCAGTGAATTTTAATATGGAAAAGAGTTAAATCTAAAAACTTCATGTAATACTATTTTATTCCAATAGAAAATAACTAAAAATAAAGTAGTGATTATGGAAGGATATCTAATCCTTCACATGTGTTTAGTAGGTAATAAACATGCATAATTCTGACATCTCTGTTGAAAAGTATGTTGCTGGGAAACAAGGCCCATCAATAGATGCAAATGTAATCCCACTGAGACATAGCATGGGAGAGGAAATAGCCCAGGGGGACTAAGCAGGGATACTACACACATGAGTTGATCAAATGCCCTGAACTGCTGTCTGGATGACTTTCATTCTGTGCCTCACTCATTGCAGTCTTGGAGCTGGGCATTAGCATGGATGGGGGCCAGGACACTTCCTGTTATGGTTTGGGTCTAGATGTCCCCCCAAAATCTCATGTGATCATAGGTGGCTAAATCTAGAGTGAGTGTTGCTAGGATTATGGATGTGTGATTAGTAAGCCACCACAGGTACCTGATTGGTTTGGCACTGCCCTAATCCCAGTAGTCTGAATAAGATAAAAGGGGCAGAAAGACAATGTAAAGGTCCCATGTTGCTTTGCTACCTTCTGGCCACCATAAACTATTTCTCCTCTGCCAAAACACCCTGCTTTGGAGCCACCTGATCATCAGCTGAATCCTCTATGAACTGTAAGCCAAATAAACCTTTCCCCCTTTTAACTTTGGCTGTCAAGTATTTTGTCTCAGCTATGAGAGAAAAGTAACTAAGGCAGAACTTGGTACTAAAGAAGTGGGGTCATTGCTGTGCCTATACCTGACCATCTGATTTAGAAGCCTTTAGAACTAGCTTGTGGGAAGGGGAAGAATTAGAAAAAGTTCAGAGATGCTGGCTGTAAAAGTACAGCAGGAATGCCTTAGGCTACACTGTATGGGAGATTCTGGTCAGAGCTCAGAAAAACAGAAAGCCAATAAAGACCAGACTCAGGAGATTTCTTCTGAAAAGTACTGCATTGGCTGTTGGACTCCAGGCAATGTGTATTATGGATTGGCAAAAAGTTTGTCGGCATTTTGCTCATATCCAGAGACTTTGCCAGAGACTGAGATTAAGGATAGTGGACTAATTAATCTGGCAGAAGAAATTTCAAGGCATTCTAATATTGAAACAGTGACATGGCTACTGTTGGGGACTTTTAGTCAGATTTATGGTGAGAATCATGAACAAAGAAGCCAGCAGAATAGTTTAAAACTTTTTGAGTTTGGCCACAAATGAAGCTCCAGTAAATCAGTTGACTGCAAAGATAGAGCAGAGGAGATCTTGATTGCTGAGAAGGAACAAGAGACTAGAAAGGATGGCCTGAAGGCATTACAAGAAGCAGCAGGAATCCACCCTTTGAAGACTCAAATTTGCAAAAAATAAAAGACTTTGCTTTGAGAAGAAAGCCCCAGAGCACAATATTCCAGAATGGTGCCAGACTAGAGAATTTATTCCTCAGAATTGGGTTCAGAGTGCTCAGCAATCCAGGCACTTGACCTCTACAGCCAATAAGGAAAGAAGACTAGCTACTGTTCCAATTGGCAGCAGATCTTGGCATTTATGTGGCACTGGTTTTAGGTGACTACAGGATGGAAGAGTTCTAGAATCAAGAAGGCTTCCAACCAGATTTCAGAAGAAGGCCCAAAAGGCCAGGTAATGTGCCCCCGAGAGGGCAATGTGTGAAACTGTGAGTGTGAAGCCAGGGATACAGTGGAGATCCCAGATGTTTGGAGAGAATATGAGTCATCTGAGGAAAACTGCAAGGAGGGAGCAGAGCTAGCCCCAGAGAGACACCATGGGAGCTACAATCACAGCCTGTGCCATAGGGGTGAAGCCACCAAGCCCTTTGAAGTTCACAACTTTCCACAGATTTCCAGGAATACTAGAAGTGGAACTATGAGATTTAATGATTTCCCTGCTGGGTTCTGGACTTGCTTTGGTCCCATTCCCTTGTATCCCTGTTTGTAACTTTTGGAATGAAAATATCTATCTTATGTCATTGAATGTTGGAAGTGTTCAACTTTCTCTTAATTTGTACAGGGGCTTACAACTAAGAATTTGCCTTAAATCTCAGAGGAGGTTTTGGACTTGGACTTTTCAGCAATGCTGAAACTGGTAGGACTTTGGTAACTCTTAGAGATGGACTAAATGCCTCTTGTGTAAAGGAATGTACATGAGTCTTTGGAGAACCAGGGACAGAATGTTATGGTTTAGAGCTAGATGTCCCTTCAGAGCCTCATGTGGTCATAGGTGGCTGAATTTAGAGTAATTACTAAACCACTACACAATTGATTGGTTTGGAACTGGCCTAATCCCAGTAGTCTGAATAAGATAAAAGGGACAGAAAGACATTGTTAAGGCCTTTTGTTGCTCTGCAAACTTTTGGCCACCATAAACTGTTTCTCCTCTCCCAATTCACTCTGCCTTGGAGCCAGCTGATTACGGACTGAAACCTTTATGAACTGTAAGCCAAATAAACTTTTCCTCCTTTTAATTTGGAGTGTCATGTATTTTGTCTCAGTAATGAGGGAAAAGTAACTGAAACACCTCCCTACCCTCCCCAGAAAGCCTTGGCCTGGGCCTCCAGACACTGAGCACATGGAAATTTGATCAGTCTCCTACAGAGGGAGCCATGTATTCCAATATTGTCCTAGAAAACCAGAGCCAAGTCAGCCTTGCTCTATACCCAAAATGAAAATGAAAAGTCATAAAGAAGCAGATGTGGCAGGCGTGGAGTCAGTCCCAAGTAAGGAGAAGCTGGTTCTGATCAAAGGGGATAAATGAGCACATGTTCCCAGGATGAAGCAGCATGCTACATGGGACAGGAGACACAGGAAGAAAGAAACGAGCACCTGGATGCCTGACCTCCAGCCACTACCTGTCCTAGGATTGAGTCTAAAGACCTTACCCAGAGAAATCGTTACTTCTCTTCTACATGAAGAAATGATTGAAAACAAAGATTGGTTCTCATTTCTATCTGATGATCCCCAAGATATAATAAAGAAAATGAGACTGAGAGAGACTCAAGCATCTTCCCCAAGGATTCACAGGTGCACAAAGGCAAAGAGATTCAGAATGATGCAAATGAAACTCCAACACTGAGGCTCCTCCCACTTCACTGCTAGGACCAACAGTCACTCTTTTATACTCAACTTTCAAGAATCACTGAGGAGAGTACTATGGATAGGCTGGGATGACCAAGCACTGACAAACAGGGCACCCTTTAACAACTAGGCTACAGTGCTCCTTTCTGTGGGAGAAATTGTTGACCAGCCCAGAACATGGTCAGGACATGGCCACATTGAACAGTCAAATGTCACTTGGTTAAAAAAAACACTGTCGAGAGCCACTAAAACATTATATAGCTGTAGCAGGTGGTGGTTGGCCATTGCAATGCTTGGGAGGCTACTCCAGGAACCCACCCTCATCTTTGAGTCATATTTTTTGCTCCCCTGTGCACTAAACACCAATCCATTCATGATTGTAGGCAGAATTTTTCAGACATTGCAATGCTCTTAGGATTCATGCTTTCCATTTAAGTCACCCTGCTACTCTACTTACTGGAATTCACATGTGATTCTCTGAGATTTGCTATATTCAGATTCAGAGATAATTTGGGGAAATGCTATTTCATGCAAATGCTTCTCTCAACAAAGATGGTCCTGTTGAACAGGAATGTAGCTTGGTGTTAGAGCACTAGCCTGGCATGCCTGCATCCTGGATTCATGACCAACATCACAAAAACCAAACAAATAAGACCAATACTACTAATATTCTTGGGAAACACTGCAATCCAGAGCTGACTGACAGGAAGACATCAGATGGATCCAGAGATGGAAACGAGGTGCCTCATTTAGAGATGACTGCAGGTGTCTACATTCTATCCTCCAAGAGATAAACCTTTGTCATCTCTAGAAATCCAGCAGAAAACATTTGAGAAACACTTGGATTCTGTGATTTCAATGCAAGCAGTGAAAGCACACAGGTATTACAGGACAAGGCACACTACAAATCACCCCTGATACTTTCCAATTCTTCCATCTTCTTGTGTTTACATCACTCCTCTTCTTAAAATCCGCCAAGATCTAGAATATAGTGGTTTTCAAGACTAATTCTAGAATAGCATCCAACCATTGGGTATGATTTTCTGTCCCCAGGAAACTAAATATACACATTTCAGAATAAATATAATGAATATGTATATATAAATAAAACAGTGTACAATCAAGCCAAGTGCCCATCTACAGGTGAATGAATAATGGATAAGCATAATGTGTTCTGTCCATAAAGTGCAATATTATAAATATTGAAATGGAAGGACATTATAACACACATTGTATAAAGGATAAACTTTGAGGATAGCATGCTAGGGTTAGCAAAGTAGTCTCAACCAGCCAAATACTTTGGGGATGAAAGTAAATGAAGCTACTAGGACAGTGACATTTGTAGATGCAGAAAGGAAAATGGTGGTGACCCTGGGTTGGAGAACAGGAGGAGAGGAGTGAAGGTTGGAAGGGTGTTGAGTTTTAATTGTGTAAAATTGAAAGGAATGTAAGGATGATTAGTAGAAATGTTACGCAACAGAATAAATGTGCTTGACCTGTACAAGATACAGGAGTGAAAACTAAACCCCACCACCACATCCAAAGAAAATCCTCAAGTAGACTGCAGAGTCTGGTTGATGATCAGAGGCTCTGTCTACACATGGAACATTTTCCATAGAATAATTTCTGGGGATGTTGACAGTTTGAGATCTTGTGCACTAAGTTGAAGAGGATAAAAGGGAAATTTGTGCCTTTATTCAATTTTACTGTGAATCTAAAATTGCTCTATAAAATAAAGTTTATTAGAAAGTTGTAAAGAATTGAATTTTTAATGAGAAAAAAGCTGCTCTTTTGAGACAGCTAGGTCTCCTCTCAGCCACTCCTGGCATGATACTGAAGTAGTGCAGTGTTTCATTCCATTTTGATCACAAGAGCAAATCTCACAGTAACCATTCATACAATTAGAGTTTTTCTTGTATGTGACTCCAAGGAAATAACTGCATACTGAAAAATCTACACAGCACCATCAGTGGAGTCCCCACCTCATGCAACAGAAAAAACACTGGGGCCCAGCCCTTCCATGAGATGATAGACAATTTCTAAGTCATATATTACAGTGCTTCTCTATTTACCTTCAGCTGAAATACAGTGCTGAGCAGTCTTTGCAACTGGTAACATTTTCCAAACCCAACCCAAATCTTTCTATATTTTCTTTCAAATATACATTTCCAGAATAACTAAAGCCTTCTTCTTTATTATTTTGTGCCCAATTTCTCTTAATGGACTATCTCTTAAAAATTCCTTATTTCTCTATTTTTAGCTTACTTCTTTTAACTTTGGTTCTAAATCCCACATGCACCTGTAAGTGAAGATCTTGGGTACTAAAAAGTAAGTATATTGAACGGTTGTAGGTCAAGGGAAGATCTCATTTTCAGCATGCAAAAAGCCCTGGTTTTAATCAACAGGACCAAAATAAATAAATGTACAATAATAGTAGAGAAAAAAATCTATGTTAAGCCCTACCACAGAAAATGGAATTCAGGATCCCTGAATGTGGGCAAATGCTGCCATGACTTTAGAATACTCACCAAATGAAGTAAGTCCTCAACCAAGGGTGAAAACTGCTGCTGAGACTCCTGGACACACATGTGCTTGAAGGATGCCCACATTCAGAGTCACCAGGGCTGCCCTGTTGGTGCAAATCTTACATCTACCTTCTGGTCCCCTGAATCAGCATCTACTTGTCAGCAAGAGTTCCCAGGTTTGGCATGAACATCAAAGACTGAATACTTTTTTGGATTAAGCAATAGTTCTTAATTTTGAACACATGTGAGAGCCAATTAAAGAACTGAGAAATGTGCAGCTCTAACAAGAGACATTATAATTCATCAGGTCTTAGAGCCCAAGCACTTGTACGTTTCAAGAGCTCTGTAAGTAAATCTCAGCCAGGCAAAATTGAGAATGACTGTCTTATACGCAGGCCAATTTGAAGACCCTCATTTGACTCCATTTCTCTATCTGTCCTCACCTACTTTCCTGTATTTAGTCAAAAGTTTTAACCTTCCTGATCTACCAGGCTATAGTCACATAATCAATATTAAAATCCAACACTTATCATCAAAGTTATCACCTTCACCTTTTTCCACTTGTAAGGTGTAACAGTGAGGGCTGGCTGAAGTGCCAAAGCTGGCCAGGAACAGGAGACAGCCCAAGAGAGATTTCTGTAATGTAAGAAATGTCAGAATAGAAAATGAATCAATTCAAACTGTCATCTTGTACTTTGGGGTCCCACATAAGATTCCCCTCTAGTCTCTAACAAGTGATTTTGTAGGTAGAGTTTCTTCCCTCTGGTTACCCAGGCAAGAAGCATGGTCTACATAGTTACTGAATAAATCAAGCATGGAACCAAATGTATGTCAAGAATCTCACAGTTGCAACAACTATGAGCTTTCTTACAGATGATGTTCAGAAACTCTAAAATATAAAAGAAATGAAACAAGTGTTATTGAAATTAATAAAACATAAGCAAAACATAAAGGGAAAGTATAGATAGTGAGAGACTGGCTTTAACAGTGTTAATTGAATATGTAACTAAAAAGATTACAGCAATGTCTTAGTCACTTTCCTAGTGGCTGAGACACAATATCAAACACCTGCAACTCAAAGAGGAGAGGTGTATTTTTGTAGAGGTTTCAGTCCTAGCATGGTCAGCAGCATGGTGGAATTGCCTGATGCTGAGGAAATCTGCCGATGTCCACGTGGCCAGGAAGTAGAGTTAGATAAAGGGAAAAGCTAGAAGAGAGATATATCTCTCCATGCCATACCCACAGTGACCCACCTCTTCTGACCAGACACCACATCCTAATAGCAAGTCAACAATAACTTCCCCATAATCCAAGCATCTTCCAAAAGCTCCAGCTTTGAATATGTGTGGCTTTGATATAAATGTAACATTCCACACCTGGCCCTCCAAAAGATTCACTCACATCTCTTTATGCAATCTCCTTTTAGTCTAATTGTTACTAAAGTCCTAACAATTCCATTCTTGCTAAAAAGTCCATGTCCAAAGTTTCCTCTGAGATTTAAAGCAAAGTCTTAGCTATAAGCCCAGAAAAAATAAAAAAGAATGTTAAAAAGTGCCACCATAAAGTGGCAGAGGGTAAATGTTGTAAGTCCAAAGTGAGGAACAGGAAAAGGGAAAAGAACATGACCAAAGGAAGACCAAACCCAGCAGGGCAGAGAGTAAACCCTATAGCTTCAAATCCAGTGCCTGGGGGAAGAGATGTCAAAATACAAGCTCCAGATTGCTTGAGGAGCCCCTCTCTTAGGGCATTGCTGATGGTTGTATCTCCTATTACTTTTATCATGGGCTGGCTTTGCTCAGTAATTTCAACTTCCCTCACACATTCTAATTTCATGGCTTCTCCAACTTCACTGGTCACCACAGAACTTTGATTTTTACTCACAGCTTCACACAGTCATCTTGGTAGCAAACTGACCTCTAAGTCTTTCCTTGCAAATTTGGATGGAAGCTTCTATAACTGGATAATTTTTGCATTTTTCATGCCCTTAAAACCAGCAACACTGTGATAATACCAAGGTCATCCTTGATGTAGAGTACTTGGTTATTTTTATATTTGTCTTTTCAGCAACCAAGCTCTCTAGTGCTCCAAATTTGCAGGCACAAACTTTATTAAAGCTTTTTTTCTGGCCAAACTCAACCATTAAAATTAGTCAACTGTATTATTTGCTGCTGATGCTCAATAGGAAACGGGGAAGGAGACATTGCCCGAATACCTGCAGTGGGTCCTGTCCTCTTGTGAGCCACTACAGCAGAAGGCAAATTAAAGAATAAAGACAAAGCTACACTTAGAGAGGAGATGAGTCTTAGGACCTATCAATGCTGCTCCAGGCTACAAATATAAAAGCCCCCAAGTACATCCAGTATTTATTGAGTACAACCATGGGAAGGAATGGTGAGCAGGGTATGCTTTGAAGGCATCTGGTGAAATACTACCAAACACCTGGCATGATGGCTCCAGGTGGGGCTCTTAGGGAGTAGGCAATGCTTATCTTGCTTCAATAGAACAGGTACTGGGTCAGGGTGCAATTAGCAAGCAACCCATCAATTCACTGAGTTGCCATAACTCGGGAAAGGATTTTAATTGGAGTCATGGAGATCTCAGCTGCATGTAACTCAGCCAAGTCCAACCACTTCACAGACCAGGACCTAAATTTCCATGGCAGCCATTGGGGAAGGGGCTGTCCTTGCCTAGTCCACCATCTGACATGTCCATTTGAGTCAAGTAGAGCTTTGGTCTAAAACAATGTAGCTGAATTATGGAAAGCAAGAACTAGGTGCCACTCAGAGCCTGCTAATACAGGGCAAGGGTGTATACTTCATCTTTGGTGCTTCCTACTCAGGAGCAAGGGATATCTTTCAATTTTCTGATATCCTCTTCAATCTCCATTTTTAGAGTACTGCAATTTTCAATGTAAATATCTTTTGCTTCCTTTGTTAAATTGATTCCTAAGTATTTCATTTTTTGATGCTATTGTGAAAGGTATTGTTTTCCTAATTTCTCTCCCAGTGAGTCTGTTATTTGTGTAGAGGAATGCTACTGGTTTGTGAGTGTTGTCTTTGTATCTAGCTATGTGACTGAATTTAATTATTAAATCTTGAAGGTTTTTGGTGGAGTTTTTGAGGTCTTTTATGTAGAGTATCATGTCATCTGCAAATAATGACAATTTAACTTATTCCTTTCCTATCTTTATTACTTTTATTTCTTTCTCTTTTCTAATTGCTCTGGCTAATGTTTCCAGAACTATATTGAATAGGAGGACTGATAGTGTACATCCTTGTCCCTGATTTTAGAGTAAATGCTTTTAGTTTTTGGCCATTTAGTATGATGTCGTCTGTTGGTTTATTGTAGACGACTTTTATCAGGTTGAGATTACAGCCATCTATTCAAATTTTCTATGTTTTTTTCATGAGTGGGTGGTTGGGCTTTGTCAAATGCTTACTCTGCATCTATTAAAGTGGTAATGTGATTTGTGTTTTTGGATCTATTGATATGGTGCATTACATTTATTCACTTGAGTATGTTGAACAATACTAGCATCCTTGGGAGGGATCCTACTTGCTCATGATGTATAATCTTCTTGATGATTTGCTGCATTCTGTTTTATGGTATCTTATTATGGATTTTTGTGTTTATGCTCATTAGGGAGATTGGCCTTTACTTCTCTTTTTTGGTTGGGTTGTTCTCTGGTTTTTATATCAGGGTAATACTTCCTTCCAGGAATGACTTTTGGGAGCACTGCTTCCCTTTCTAATTCATTAAAGAATTTTCAGAGTAGTAGGATTAGATTTTCTCTAAATTTCTTATAGAATTCAGCAGTGAAATAATCAGGACCTGTGTTTTTTCTGGTAAGTTTTTAATTATATTTTTCAATTTCACTGATTGATATTGGATTATTATTAATTTTTATAAATTCTTGATTCAATTTTGGTAATTCAAATGTGTCTAGGAATCTGTCCATCTCTTCCTTGTTTCCCATCTTGTTAGAGTAGAAGTTTGCAAACCAGGTATTGATGATTGTCTGGATTTCCACTAGATTTGTTGTGATTTCACCCTTTTCATTCTAAGTTGCATGAATTTGAGTCTTATCTTTCCTTTTTACAAGGTTTGATAAGGGTTTATCAATTTTATTTAATCTTTCAAAGAACCAGCTCTTTAATTCATTGGGAATTGTTTCCATAGTCTCAATTGCATGAATTTCTGCTCGGATATTTATAATTTCCTCTCTATATAAACTTTGGACTTGATTTTGTCTTTTTTTTCTAGGAGCTTGAGGTTCAACATTAGGTTGTTTACTTGAGTTTATCCTTTTTTCATGATGTGAGAATTTACCACTATGAATTTCCCTCTTAGGACTGTTTTCATTACTTCCCATAAGTTCCAGTATGTTTTATTAGCATTCTTATTTAATTGTAGATATAGTTTAATTTCTTCATTAATTTCATCTGTGACCCATTGATTGTTCAGGAGGGTGTTATTAAATGTCCATGTGTTTGTGGAATTTTTGTAGTTTCTTTTGCAATTGATTTCCAATTTCATTTCACTATGGTCAGATAATATGCATGGGATAATTTCAGTTTCTTTGCATTTACTTAACCATGTTCTATGGGATACTATGTCTATTTTAGAGAATATCCCATGTTCAGCTGAGAAGAATGTACATTCTGATGCTGTGGCATGGAACACTCTATTGACATCCACTATGTCCTTTTGTTCATAGGTTTGGTTCACAGGTTTGGTTCAGTTCTGATATCTTTTGCTGATTGTTTGTGTAGTTGACTTGCCTATTTGTGACACTGGGATATTAAGGTCTCCCATTACAATTGTATTAGTGCTTTTTAGACTTTTCATGTTCATTAATATCTGTTTTATATAGTTGGGTAAGTATGATACTTGATGAATATGTATTTATGATTGTTATCCCTTCCTCTTGGTTTGTTCCCTTTACATGGATGTAGAAATCTTCTTTGTCTCTTTTATGTGCTTTTCATTTTTTGGTACTAGGGATCAAACTCAGGACCTTGCGCTTGTGAGGCAGGCGCAGTGGCACTGAGCTAAATCTCTGGCCCTTCTTTGTCTCTTTTGAGCAGTTTTGGCTTGATGTTTAAATTGTCTGCAAATAGAATAGCCACCCCTGCTTTTTGCTGAGTTCCTGTCAAATGGAATATTGATTTCTATCCTTTGACTTTCCATCTATGAATTTCTTTTTGAGATAAATGTGTTTCTTGTATGCAGAATATTGTTGGATCTTGTTTCTTGATCCATTTCGCCAGCCTGTTTCTTTTGATTGGTGAATTCAGACCATTTATATTGATTGATAGAACTGATATGTATTGGCTTATTCATGTCAAATTATTTTCCTGCTGTTGATTCCCTGTCTTTTCCTTTTGTTTAATTCCTTGCCATGCCTAGTGGCTTATTTCTATTATTCTAGAAATTGTGGTCTTTGTTATATGTTTCTAAAATATCCTTCAGGGGATTTTGTAGAGTTGATTTCTTAGTTGTGAATTTCTTCAGTTGTTCTTAGTCATGGAGTTGTCTTATTTATCCATTGAATTTGAAAGATAGTTTTGTAGGGTACATCAATCTGGATTGGAGATTATTTTCTTTCAGGACCTGAAATATTCCACTTCAAGCTCTCATTGACTTAAGTGTTTGTGTTGAGAAGTTGGCTATGATTCTGGTGAGCTTTCCTTTATAGGTGATTTATTTCTTTTCTCTAAGAGTTTTTAATATTCTGTTCTCATGCTGTATTTCTGGAATCTTGATAATTGTCTTGGTGTAAATTTATTAGGCTCATGGTTATTTGGAGTTCTATATGCCTCACTTATTTGTACATCATGTTCTTTTACTATGTTTGGGAAATTTTCTGCCATTACTTTTGTGAATAATTTTTTATGGAATTTGTGGTGTCTCCTTCTTTTTCATGGACTCTGATCCATCTTACCTTGTTCTTTGTATCATCTTGCATCTGTTGTATTGATTTTTCATGGTTTCATGCTGTTTTTTAGATGTCTTTCTTTTTCTTGTCTTCTAGATTGAAATTCTGTCTTCATTCAACTGGTTGCATATACTTTCAATGGAATTTTTAATCTCTTGGATGTCTGAATCTGTTTGATGTATTCCATTTCTTTGCTATGTTGGGCATTCATGTTTTCCATCATTTTCCTTAGCTCCTCTTTTTTATCTATATTTACTCTAGACTCATTCATTGTGCATGTCCTTCATTTTGATTATCATTTTTTTAATCTGAGAGATTTTTTTCCTCTATAACCTCATTCATCTTTTTTTTCTTCTTTCTTCTGCGGCTATCATTTCAGAAAATTCAGATAGTATCTTCTTATTTCCTCTGTCTTGCTGTACCCTGGATGTGTACTAGGTAGGCTGGGGTCTTGGATTCCATTTTGCTTCTGCATCTTGTCATTTTCTATTTTTAAATTTTATTTTGTTTTGTGTTGATTTTTATAAATTTCTTATGGCAAATAGCTTCATCACTAGTATGGAGGTTTCTCTAGGAAATATCTATTCCTCAGAGATGACTTCTGGATATATGTTGTTCTTGGTCTTTGTGTCTGTCTCAAGTACCTACCTTCCCAAATTTATTAAGGATGAGAGGTTGCTACCCAGTGTTTTGGTGGTGCACAATGGTGATTGCTATGACCCCAGATAATTGTGGTGCTGTCAAACAAGAAAAAAACAACAGATTACAACAAGTATGACATCCTGGCTAAAGTAGTACAATTAGCAATAACAGTAGCATCAAGCACAGTCTAGAAACTAACAAGCTCTCATAACTATTAATTTGGTACCATTAACTATAGGAGCAGGATCTACAGTTATATAACTAAATCAAACATAAACCACTAACTTGTATATAGTGGATATCCCCTTAGTGGAGTGATTTTATCCTATGGGGTGATTTAACAGGGAGAAGAGGCAAAAGAGAGACAGATAAATGAAGATAAATACAGGACCACCAAGGCTAGAGGACAAAAGATGTTCACCCAAGCTTTGGGAACTGGAGAAGAGAGCAGGAAATAAATAATGAAGGACGAAACAAAAGAATATCAAACTGAACCTGAATTACAAGAAACAATTTTCACTCACATGAAAATAGCACAAAATCAAGACAGATAGTTGAGGAAAGAGAGAAAGAAGATGAGTAAAATAAAATAAAAACAAACAATGGCAAAAACCTAAACAAAGTAAAAAAAAAAAAACACACCAACCAGACTGAAAAGGGAAAATGCAACAAAGAAATAACATAATACAATTCCCCTGGTGTCCACAGTTCTGTGGTAGTGTCCAAGATGGGTAGTGTCCCAAAGTGTGCTGTGTAAACTGCCAAGTCTGCAGTAGGATTTGTGCTGGGTACCAGCTGAATTTGGCCTGAGGGCTAGGGCTGGTCTTCAACCAGCAGCTTTTTAATGTTCTTTGATAGGCTGCCCACATTCACTTACCCACATGGCTCTCTCACATTTGCTGTTGGGCCTTCAGATAGGGACAGCCCAGGGCTTCTTCCAGTCTTCACATAGCCTTTTCTGTTCCACCTCCATTGGCCAGTCTTTATTCTGTCCCACCACTTGTGGGGGTAGGTGAGTAACTGTTGCTGCCACAGAGACAGCCAGTGATTCTGTCTTTCTTTTAAGCCACTGGTGACCACTCACTTCTTTCCCCACCTCTGATGTGCTGGGGTTCCTAACTTTGCTGTGGCTAGGGTTTCCAGTTAGCTGCTAGGAAACAGGACAGAAAAAAAGAAAGAAAAAGAACTGCCAGCCTTTTGGGGTGGAAGCAGTTCACTCTTGTGTGTATTGGTAAAGTTTGTTGCCAGTAGCATCTTCTGCATGGAGAAAGGCAAAAGAGGCAAGGGGCCTTAAATGCCAAAGCTAACCTGTGTGGCTTGAGTTAGCCACACATTTTCAGTCCATCAGTTTCTTGGAGACTTCCCAGTATGGCGATTCTTGTTCAGTGTGCCAGTGGCATTACTGCTGGTAGCCTTGTGGGGCTGGTGTGATGTTTTATGAAGTCCTGTGCCTATATTTTGTTTGATTTACAAGTCTCTTATTTCATATTGATTTTGGCATCAGGATGTATGTCCCTCCCTTTTGTTCAATTACCTGTGTTTTTAGTTTATTTTTCTCTGAATAGCTCCAATGAGGCTTCTCCTCTATTCAGCCATGTTGGATACTTCAACTTTTTTCTTTTTGTTCAAGAATTTAGTGCTTTTTTGGGGAGGTACCAGGGATCAAACTCAGGACCTTGTGCTTGCAAGGGAGATAGCAGCAACACTGAGATAAATCCCCTGCCCCAAGAATTTACTCCTTTATGGTAAACAGAATGGAAGTTTTTCATAAAACTATATACAAAAGTACTGTATTATCTCTTTTTCATAATCCTGGTTGTATGTACGAAGGACATGAACCAGGATATCAAAGAAGTACCTGTACTCTCATGTTTTCTGCAGCATTATTCACAATAGCCAAGATATGGTGTCAACTTAATTACTTATTACCTGATGATATATAAAGAAACAGTCATATGTATATACAATGAAATACAAAGTAGTAATGAAAATGGTTGAAAACATAGCATTTGTGACAAAGATAAAATGGAGTTTTGGGGGAAACAGTTTATTTTTCATTTGTTTTTTTAAGTTTAGAAAATTTAGTCCATGTTTTCAGTATATAATGATAGCATTCATCATGGAGAGTTGGTAAAGGTACAGAACACAGCTTAATCATTTTTATTTACCCATCCTTTCCCTTTCTTTTCCCTCTCAACATTTTTCATACCTTTCCTATCTTCAAAAGACCTATCTCTCTGTTTTTCATTATCTATTTTTTAAAATTTTTGGTCTTTATTTCTGTTTTGGATTTCTTCCATGAGTGAAGCGTTGCACTTTTTAAGTTTGTCTGACTTACTCCACTTAATATTATAATCTCAAGGTGCATTCATTTTCCTACAAAAGACTCAAATCTATACACCTCTATAGAAGATTAGTTCTCCACTGTGCATAAATATCACGTTCTCTCTCCATTCTTCGGTTGATGGGAGTATAATCCACTTCCAAGATTTAACTTTTCTGAATTGTAATGTCATAAACACTGCTATGCATGTGGCATTGTAATATGATGTCTTCCACTTTTCAGGAAGATACCTAGAATAATAATAGCTGTACAAAATGGAATTTGAACTTTCAGTTTTTGAGGAAATCTCCATAATGATTTTCACAGTGGTTTTATTACTTTCCATTCCACCAACAGAATAGAGGGGTTTGTTTTAACTGCAGCCTTGCCAATGTTTGCTATTAATTCTTGATGATATCATTCTTCCTGGAGTAAAATGAAGTCTAAGTGCCTTTTTAAATCACTGTTCTCTAATGGCAAGAAGTGTTTAACATTTATGCCTGTATATATTAGTCATTTGTACTTCTTCTGAGAAGTGTCTATTCATTAGAAAGGCCCATTTTTTGATTCAACCTTTTATTGGGAGGAAGCTGTAACTTTTTGTTGTTTCATTTTAATATTAGTATTCTTTGACAACAGAAACTGGTAATATTTTTTTCTTATTCTGTAGGCTGTTGTTTTTTATCCACTTTCAAAGATCAGAGAGCTGAATGGGG
Organism: Heterocephalus glaber; assembly: GCF_000247695.1. Next base: position 31,763 of record NW_004624971.1, on the reverse strand, counting down.
CTCAGTCTGTTTTCCCATGCTCTATTCTGTTGCAAGTGGTGATATTTGTGTTAAATAAACCAGGCATTGAACCATCAGTACTACATGACCTCACTTACATGTGGAGCACAGAACAGTTGTTCTCAGAGCAGTTGAAAGTAGATTCTTGGTTACCAGAGACTTAGAAAAACAAGAGGGAAGAAGAGGTAGGGAAACAGTTATTTCTGTGTAATAAATTTACAATTAGAGAAAAGTAAGAATGTCTGCTGTCCTCCTGGACAGAGAGGAGACAATGGATAATAACAATGTATTTTATATTTCCGAAAATTATAAAAATGTGTGTTGTAAAGCTTCACCATAAATAAATGCATAATATTTCAGGACATGGGTATCCACAAACTAATTTAAAAATTACACAATGTAACCGAGCATCAGAACATCATATAATACAAAAGCAATATAGAGAAATTTTATGCATTTGTTTAAAAATATAACTGAAAGAGCCAGAAGACCACCCAGACAACAGCTATACAGGTGCGCAGGTCCCAGCCAGAGGACAGCCCAGACACCATTGTTAAGTGGATGCAGGCTCCAGCCAAAAGTCCCCTGGAAAACAGCACAGCATGGGGATCCAAAAGGCCATCATTCTAAGCCCAGGAATTTGCTCAAAGGTGAGCAGTAGAGCGAAGGCATCTCTGAGACTTGCTGAGAATTGAAGCTCACTGGGCCAGCAAAGAGTCACCTCAATAAAGGCACAGCAGAATCATTGCTTGAAATGAGAAGACACATAAACAAGACTAAAAACCAGACTTTGAGACCATCAAAGAGAACTCCAAGGGTACACAAGATGGAACAATCTTTTTTTCTTTCTTAAATTCTTTTATTGGTACATTTCAGGTATACAATGCATTTACATTTCTCATTGGGAACTTGTACCTTTACATG
>NW_004624970.1:440949-484249 GCF_000247695.1 Heterocephalus glaber | reverse complement strand
ATTTTTTTCCCACAATGTAGGTTGTCTGTTAGCTCTTTTGGCAATTTCTCTTGCAGTGCAAAAGCTTTTTAAACGAAATCCCAGTTGTTGATTCTTTCTACTAGTTACCATGCTATTGAGGTTTTGTTCATAACATCTTTTCCTATGCCAATATCTCAGGAAGACTTTTGAAAACAAAAGTATTGCTAATACCTTTTATTTCCCTGAAATTATAAGTTACACAAGACTGAAAGTCTTATCTGTTTTCTTCAGTACGCTACTTCTAGCATCTGGTAAGAACATGATAAAAATTTACTGCTTTTTTTTTTTTTTTGGTACTAGGGATCGAACTCAGGTCCTTGAGCTTGCAAGGCAGGCGGTGGAAACTCTGAGCTAAATCCCTGGCCCTTTACTGCATTAATTTAACTGACATTGTTTTGGGATTCATTAATCAGTGTGTAATTATTTTGCCTTTAAGCACTTCTTTCCTGCTTTGCTTTCTTCAATTTGATGATTTTACTCTTTGTGAGCTGTCTGATGGACTTGTTGCCTTCTGCTGTGGTCTTTCAAGCTATAGCTCAGATGCTGGCATCCAGACAAATATCCCTTTCCCTCATGAGCTGTGTCTAGGAATTCTTTAAGGCTCAGTCACTCAAATGTACTTGAATTCTCTACTACTGACCTGTTTTTAGATACTTATTTTTTTCTATTTTTAAAACACAGAATTGTACATGTTTATGGGGTGCAAAGTAATGTTCTCATACATCTAATATATTGTACAATGATCATTATGGTAATTAGCATATTTACCACCTCATACCTTTATCATTATTTCTGGTGAGAACAGTCAAAAACCTCTTTTCTAGCTCTTTAGAGATGTGCATTATTGTTAACACCATGGTTAACAGGGCACCAAAGCTTATTCCTCCTGTGTATTTGTAAGTATCTACCCATTGACCAACCGCTCTTCCCACCTTCTCTTCTAACTTTTCCCAGTCTCTGGCTTACACTATTCTACTCTCTACTTCTGTGAAGTGAGTTTTTTGTAGATTCCACATGAGTGAGTTCCTACAGTGTTCTGTTGTTGGCTCATTTTGCTTAACATAATGTCCTTCATGTTAGGTTCATCCATATTGACACAACTGACAAGATTTCATGTCTTTGATGGCTGAATAGTGTTCTGTTGTATATGTCTGCCGTATTTTCTTCATTCATCTATTATTCGACTTTTAGTTTGGTTTCAAGTCTTGGCTGCTGTGAATAGTTTTGCAATCGATATAGGAATACAGATGCCTCTTTAAGAATTTTATTTCCTTTGGATATATAACTATTGTAGGATTGCTGGATCATATGTTAACTTTATTTTCCATGTCTTAAGTTTCTCCCATGTTATTTTCATAATGCCTCTATTAATTTGCATTCCCACTCAAAGTGTATGAGAGTTCCCCTTTTACATATTTTTGCCAACATTTGTCACTTTTTGTCTTTTTGATAATAGCTACTCTGAGATTAGATATCTCATGCTTTTATTTAAAAAATTTTGTATGTCTGCTTTTGAGAAATGTCTGTTCAAATGGGTTTTTTAAGATTAGAATCAGATTATTTATTTTTGCTATTCAGATGTTTGAATTTTTTTCACTTTCTGGATGCTAACCCCTTTTCAGATACATACATTATAAATATTTTCTCCCATTCTATAGTTGTCTGTCTGTTTCATCTGCTGTGCAGATGTTTCTTAGTTTGATATAATCTCATCTATTTTTGTTTTTGTTGCCTGTCCTCTTGGGATCTGACTTTAGTTTAATGTCATAGAGAATTTCCCTAAGTTTTCTTTTAGTAGTTTCACTTTGAGGTAAAACATTTAAATCTTTAATCTATTTTGAGTTGATTTTTAAACTGGTTATCGTTTACTTTCATTCTTCTGCATGTAGGTATCCAGTTGTCCCAGTACCATGCATTGAAGAGATTCTCCTTTCCCTATTTGTGTTCTTGGCTCTTTTATTGAAAATTAGTTAACTGTAAATGGCTGGTTTTATTTCCTGATTCTTAGTTATGTTCCATTGGTTCATGTGTTTGTTTTCATGCCAATATCATGTTGTTTGGGTTATTATTGCTTTCTAGTAATTTCTTTTTTTCAGTTTTTATTTTCATTACTACATGTTTGCATTACATAGTGATTACATTCCTTGTGGCCAGTTGGTACATGTGCTCAACACATTTTAATATATATATGCAATTGAAGTACTACTCTGTCATGAAGAAAGACAAACTTGAGTCATTTGTAGGAAAATGGATGCACCTTGAGACCATAATGTTAAGTGAAATAAATCAGACACACTTAAATATTATAATGCTTTCCCTTATTTGAGAAAAAAAATATAAAGAGCAAAATGAAAGATAATAGGAAATAGGGAGGAAGGTTTTGTTCCAATGAGAAGGGGGTAAAGAGATGGAGAGAGGTGAGAGGGAGGGAAGGAAAGGAAAGAGAATTAAAATGTGTTCATTTACTCTCTCTCCTTCCCTCTTTTCTCTTTCTCTAAATGTCCTATAATTAGAATATTGATTCACTTTATAGTGTCCCAAATTTCTTCTTTTTCATTTTTTTACCTCCTTAAGCAGGTTATTTTATGAAATCCATTTTCAAGTTCAGAAATTCTTTCTTCTTGACCTGTCTACTGTTGAAACTTTCAAGAGAATTTTAAATTTAATTTATTGAAATATTTAGCTCCAAGGTATTTTTAAACTATCTATCTAATTTTCTATTCAGATTAAAATTGTTTTCATTTCATTAAATTGCCTGTCTGTATTCTCTTATATCTTGCTGAATTTTCTTAGGATCGTACTTTGAACTACTTTTTAAGCAATTTATAAATTTCCCTTTCTTTGAACTCACTCCCCAGAAAGACTGTATATTTTGGGAATGTCATATTTCCTTTCACTTTCATGCTTCTCATGCCTCTGCATTTATATATGAATATCTAGTAGAACATTTATTTCTTCCTATTTTATAGAGTGACTTTTGTACTAGGAAAGATTTTTACCTGTAGATAATCTTAAGATGTAGGTGGGGTAGCATGTGTTGCATTTGGTTGTGGGTAGGCACCGTAATGTAGACTGCCTGAAGTTTTTTTCAACAGTAATCAATCAGTAATGTCTACTAGATCTTTATGGAATAGGCTATAAAAAGCAGTGTAGTTTCTGTCAGGTCAACAGCATTCTTCCCACTGGAGGCAGGGTTGAGGGCTGGCTGGACTCCTCTGGGTGGCATACAGCCTCTATCATGCTAGAGATAAGGTTGCCATGGACTCCTAGGTATATGGAGGGCAATAAGGGAGGGTCTCTAGGGAGATTGTCTGCTCTCTACCAAAGGGGTTTCAGTTGTTCCACCAGGCCTAGGCTCCCCATATCCAGGGTCAGGGAACAGAAGCCAACTAAAAAAATGCTGTAGTCTTTGTGGAAGTTCAAGAATTGGGTGATGCAGTGGCTACTGGCCCCTATAGCAGTACACACTCTAGCAATGGCTCTGCTGCCAAGATAGAACCACATTGCAGTAGCTTGTTATATGAGGCAGGCCAGTCTCGTAACAATCCACTGGGTTTGCCTTATCCTATAATCAGTTTACCATAGTGTACATAACCTTTATTGCCTAATCAAATTAAGATATAACTACTTTTTGGAGCAATGCAAATAGAGGTACTTCAGGTAGCTACTTATACTGTGTTCAGGGGCAGTAAGGACTTCAGGATTCTCCAGCAGCAAAATTTGCAGATATCCACAGTCTCTCCTTCCCCTATTCTGAGGATGGAACTCAGACTTTTCACATTGAGCTCTATATCCCAGGCCTATAACTATATACCCATATATAGATATATGTATCTTTTGTATGTATCTTTATACATCTGTATATCTGTATCTATATGAATCAGTTCGGGGTCACTAGAGGAACAGATTTAACATAAATATATGTGATATATAAAGGATTTACAAGGTAGGCTTATAATGGCCACCTGCAGAGTCAGATATGGAAGAATGCAAAGGGGCCATCTGTGCACTAGAGAGCCAGAGGATCCAATCAAAGGTCGAAGACCTGGACCTCACTTCAGAGTCCTGTGAAAGTCTGTGTTTGGGAAACCAAAGGTGTTACAAGGTTGAAGTGTTTGTACTGGAACCCTGGAGACAGGCATCCAAGGAGAAAGTGAAAGCAGGACCTCTTCTGAAGAAGCAGAAAAAAAGTTCGTTCTTCTTTCCCTTTTTATTCTATCCAGGCTACAAGCCTATTGGTTGGTGCCACCTACACCCAGGGTGAGTCTTCCAGCTTCAGTCAGTCATTCAGACACAATTAGAACTGTGCTAAACCAATCTTCTAGGTGTTTCTCCTTCAAGTTGACACCACTATCTATCTATCTGTCTATCTATTTATTTTTTAAACAGGGCCTTCCTAAATTGCCCAGGCTGGGCTTGATCTTGTGATCCTCCTGCTTCAGCATCCTAGAGTGCTGGGATTATAGGCTGAGCCATCATGTCTAGCTTATGTCCACAGTTTTAAAGGAGGTTGCCAAGGGCCTCTTGTTTACATTTTTTAACTGTGAGAGCTTTCCCAGTTACAAATTGTTCCTGACTGGGGAGACTGGTGGGAAGAGGTAAAGTGTTTCATCCCCTTTTGTATGTGGCCCTACTGTGTCTCTGTGTGCCAGAGGATCTCTGCCATTCCAGTCTCTCTTTTAGACAATCTAATTGGAATATACAGTCATGCACCACACAGTGAAGTTTTGGCAGTGATGGTTTACATATTCAATGATATGGAGCTGAAAATTCTGATTTCCTGGTATTTTTCTATAGATTGTCTATGTTTGCATATGCTTAGATGTGCAAATAGCATTTCTAATCATTCTCCAGAATTTTCTTTAGATGACATGCTGTGCCAGATAGCCTAGGTGTGTAGTAGGCTGTGTCATCTCAATTTGGGAAAGTTCCCTCTTGGATGTTCACTTGATGAAATCGTGTGATGATCCTCTTCTTAGAGTGACTCCCCATTGTCATTGTCAAGGAATATATGACTGTAGTTGTTCATTCGTTGTTTTGGTCCTTTTGTTTATGGACAACTTGGGCATTGGGATTCTCTGGCTAGTCATCTGGCTTGATTTTCCTGTGGTCATTTTGAACTTTTCTCTGCCTCCCTTAAACCCACAGCCCTGCTTCTAATCTCAGTACTTTTAATTTGCTGCTTTTAGGTGCACTGATTTCCCCAATCTTGTCTTCAGTTTATTTTGTTTAGTTTACTTTGTAAGAACTATTAAGATAGTTTTGCTGTAGAAAGAGTTAAATCTGTTGCTTAAAACTAGAATTTTGAGTTATTTCATCCTTTTTAAGGGGAGAAAGAGACACAAATATATGTACAAACACAATACAATGAAATATATTTTGTTTTATAATCACTGCCTGCATTTTCTGTTCTTCCCTACCAACTGTGTAATATAAAGTATTAAGTGGATGCATGTGTTTGCATAGTCACAGCAATCTCTTGTTAATTTCTGGCAATTTTACACACATATTTTTTCAGCTGCAGATTTTTATTATTAAGTTCTATCTTATATTTCTTGCTCTTTATATCCTTACTAATAGTATTTTGTTTTTCAAGAGTGTGCCATCCATTAGCTACCAAGAGTAGTGCTTTGGTTGGGCAAACAAAAAAATGTAGCTGCAAATACTCTGTGGACATTTGTACCACCCATGTGAAATGCACAATGATTAGAAAACTCATACTAAAAGCAGTTTAACTCCAATTTTCCAAATGTATTTCCTTTTCAATCCACAAAGCATCACCCTGACACAAGTAGAGAGCACCATCATCTTCAGTTTTCAAATACTATATCAAACATTCCTGAGCTAGTAAGAATACAGAGTTGGTAGAACTGAGTCTCAAATGCAGGATTTAGGATCCTTACTCCTGGATCATTTCTGTTAAACTCTCTACCTCTTTATTAGATCGCTATGCCAAGAACAGTATTCTTAAAGCATTTACTGGTTCTGTAAATAAAAAGATAGGCTATTATACATTAAAATATAGAGTGGAAATTAAAAGACAGATTTGTAGAAGGATGAATCTTTCCAATTTAAGTTCTGAACTTTCATGGTAAGAACTGAATTCTAGAACTTCTCCACTGACATCATAGATCTATTGAAATATACATTACCAAACAAATTTGAATCCATTCATAATAAAGAAGAAATTTTTATTGTTGTTGCTATTTATTTACTGTCACTCTTTCAATTCTCATGTTTCTTTAAAAAGGAATATGCTAATTTATTGAAAGTTTCTTTAGAATTTTACTATGAAAACCTTTGGATATCACCAGATGTAAGGATGTAGGTTGGTCATTTTTAAAGTTGATCAAATATAATTTTCTTTTCCCAATTTCAAATACTCATGTTACCAGTATTAAAATATGATATTATCTCAGAAAAAATATTAGTCAATATTTTAATTTTTAAAATGAAAAACTAAATCTACAACAATAGGATTGGTAGAGTAAGAAGATGTTGCTTTTCCTAGCCTCTGCACAAGAGAACAATGTCCTAAAACCATCTTACTCTTATCTTGATAGACAGGCTAAAAACTTTGAAGAACTATTTTACACTGTAATTGCCTTGATTGAAGAATAACAAAAAAGGTTTTACTGCAATTAGAGGACTCTGAAATTCTCATGTGTTAACAGCTATCATCTTTCTGCATTCCATGTGCAGGTGTTAGTTAAAGTACAGGACTAGTTATGCCCAGCTGATAATCTTTGATTAATATACCTTTTCCCCATTCTGCAAAGATCTAATCAAAATCTTTACTTGCTAATCATGTTTCATTTTGATTAATGGCACAGGAATCATAGAAGGAAATAGAACACAATGAAATGTATCTATAGAGGAAAATTTGTTTTCATTATTATCATTGAAGCATGTATCTTTACTATGTGTTAACACTAGTTATATGTGACATAATGTTCTCAAAAAAATGACAAATGATAACAGAGTGAAAACAGAGCACAGCTAACTAATTTGTAAATTATTGATAACCAGAAGTTTCTGGGATTCATGTTCAATAAAAGAACTTTTCAATAAACCTGGTAGTCATCCCCTGGGTATTTTTGATCCTATAATGAATTAACTTGTCATATACATAAATCCTCTTATTTCTTTACTCAGGTAAATTTGTTATGTTGAGCTCAATTTTTATACACTTAAATATGTGAAATTTTGATTGTACTTTTGATAACTGTCATTCTTAATTTCAGTAAAGATATTTTTAAATATTTCAATATTTTAACTAAGAAGAATAAGATATAAATTTTTTAAAAAATGAATATCGTCTTTGATAGTCATAATTTTTACTTCTACTAGATGGATAAGGAGAAAAGATGGCTTTATGCAGACAATTTCATTCAAATATATTTTCTATTTTTTTTGCAAATTAAGTAAAATGAACAAATTTGGTGTAATTGGCTGAAAATATTGTATTTTTATATTCAGTCAGATGAACTGTTAGAAAGCTAAAGGAATGAAACATTTTGACTGCAATAGACTCTTGGCCAACCTTGGTGAAATAGTTCACACATTAATGATGTTAAGATAATGAGTCATTAAAAAAAATCTAAGTAATTTATATGAAGTTGAATTATCCATGCTTCCTCGGGGCCCTATTCTGGACATTATAAATAGTCTTTATTAAACTTACTGTCTCAGTCATTATTTTCAGGCCTGTAGTTTTCTATGAATCATTAATTTGTCCTTTATACACATTATTATGAGATACAGTTCTTGTTCTTTTACTACAATGAAATGTATATCTTCTTCTATAAGTTCCATTTAAAAAGACATAAAATTTGAGTCTAGTGTTACTATTTAGACAAACAGAGGTGGTATTTAATATATACTGTTCTGTTTTCTTTTTTCTATATTTTGATTGAACTTACTTGTTGAGGTGGAGATGGGTAGAAAAAAGCTCAATTTACATAAAAACCTATTTTTGCTGTGCTTATTTAGGATAGGGTGCTAAATTTGAGATGCATCTTTCAGGAGAAGTAGATGAATTAGAATATAGTTGAGTAGAAGTATTGCTCTGACTAAACCCATTTTTTGATGAATACTACTACAAATCCACCAGATATACTTGGTCAATGTTAGCATTTAATAGTGATCAACTTCCTTCCTTTCTTTCTTTCTTTCTTTCTTTCTTTCTTTCTTTCTTTCTTTCTTTCTTTCTTTCTTTCTATTATTTAGAGAATACTTTATAAGTTTCTGTGACCAAACCATGTAGATAAGGCCTTACATATTAACACAGTGTATTACCCTTGTAAAAATGAGAAAAAAATTAAGTTTAACGTTTCTAGAGCTATATGGGTGTTAATTTCTGTACAACGTCAATTCAACATAGCAAACTGGGATAACTTTTTCCAAAGTTGACAGCACAGTTAAGGTTTCAAAAAATTCAATATATATGTGTGTCCAATATATAAATATAAATATATATATACACATATACCAGTGATAGCAGTATGTTATGCATCAATAGCAGCAATAGCTTTTCTAGGTTGTGCAGTCATCTAGAAAAAAATGAATATGTATTACAGTGGACATCTACTCTTTTTCCATTTATAGCATACCTTTCTGTCTCACCTGATTGTGAGTTAGTGGAAATTCTTGTATAGCTCCATATATTGCCTATTACCTCCATAAAAGTTCAACTGAATTCCCTCCTCATCTTGTGGAAAAGATTGCTTTGTCTTCCTATGAACATCCATTACCATTTTTTGATCTACAAATGTGTTTGGTTATTGAATATCTTTTGAAAGCCACTTATATCTGCCTAGTTCCCTCATTGATTAACTGAATTCTTCAAAGCATACTAATTTTATATCTGTATGAGAGTAATGATTTTATCCTTCTTTGAAAATTATCTTTTATTACTCCTTTCTCTAGGGGAAATTCTCAACTTCAGTTGTTTTGGCATTTTGCATCAGGTAATTCTTTATTGTGAGGACCTAGCCTGTGTGATATAGGATGTCTAGCAGCTTTATGAGCCTCTATCTATTGGCTTTCAAGAGTATTACTCTGAAACATCTCTAGACTTGCCAAGTTCCAACAGAATATTTAAAATCATCCCTGGCTCAGAACCACTGCCCTAGGGCAAAACATGTATGCTCTCATTTTCAACAAAACCTAATATCCTTGGTTTATTTATTAATTCAACTAATATTTATTATTAGCAATGTGGATACATATATGTATGTGTGCTGTAGTGCCAGGTCCTACAGATTTGCTTATGAATAAGTCCAAGCACAAATTTGCTTTAAGGAACCTTGGGTCTAATTCCTTTTGGTGTTATATCCTGTTTATGTAGATTCTTTTTTACCTCTTGATCCTTGGAAACATATTTGTTATTTCAGGATTTTTTTCTGTTTTCTACCATTTTCTTCTCTCTTTCCCTGGTTGATTCCCTTTGTGAGTGCAAGAGCACACTGTGTATCTGGAAAAAAAGCCAACAATAGATGCAGATGTGAAAGCACTGATCATTACTATTGTTCTCTGTTATCCCTGATACCCCCTGAAAGTTGACCACTGTGGTAATCTACAAGTGAAATATGCGGCAAAATATTTTGATTGAGGATGGATCAGATATATGTTGGTGGTCCCATAATATTATGATGGAACTGAAAAATTCCTATTGCACAGTGGCATTGTAGCCATTTTAACATCATAGTACAAGCAGTTACTCATGTGTTTGTGGTGATGTGAGTGTAAACAAAACTGCATTGCCAGTCATATAAAAGTACAGCACAGTATAGGATATTACATGATTCCTGATAATGATAGTAAGTGATATTATTGGTTTATTTAATTACTGTACCTTTAAGCTTTATTTTAGTGTACTCCTACTTATTAAATAAAAGTTTATTGTAAAATAGAATGTCATGTTATGCCAGTAGCTACCTCATACATCTCATATTTACTGCATCTCATGAATGGATCCACTTTTCTTGTCCTTGATTTAATCTCTTGTTTTGTACACTTAGCCCTTATGTGTGCCAAGTCCATTGTTGATTTTCTACTTGGAGGGTGTGTTAAGTGATGGAGAAATTAATGATCATAACATTGGAAAATCAGTGGTAGCCATGCTTGTTAGTCAGGCACATCCCACACCATTGTAGCCACAATCTATATTGAAGAACAAGAACAAAGTGATTAAAGGTAAAGAGCCTAGTAAACATTGAAGGAGGGCCTATTTTAGATATGGAGAAACTTCTAATGATCTATAATGAAGCTGGGACACAGAAGCACATCTCCCTCCATACCACAATCACAACCAATGCAACGTTTGTAGGTTGTCTTTTTTTTTTTTTTTGTACTGGGGATTGAACTCGGGACCTTTTGCTTGTGAGGCAGGCACCAGAACCACTGAGCTAAATCCCCAGCCCTAAAATGTTTGTATGTTGAAAGCAAAGGATAGACCTGACTGTGATGTTGAATTTTCTGCTAACTGGATGATTTAAGCAATTCATGAATTGTTATTCATTATACAATGGGATATAGTGTGGTGAGTCTTGGGTGAAGACCACTGAACAGTTTTTGGTAATTGAACATTACTTGAAATTACTTGGTAGACTACATCTGCACAAGAAATCTGGTAGAGCACAGCAGAGCAATCTGGCAGAACAAATCTGATCAACAGTAGGCCACATCAGGTACCCTAGGTGTGTAGTACCATGTAGATTTCTGTAAGTGCTCTCTATGGTGTTCATACAATCACCAAATCACTTATCTAAGCATTTCTCAGAATAAATCCTTATAATTAAGCAAGGAATAACTACATTGTACAGGAAGTGACACAAGCACTTAGAATGCATCTTGGCTCATGTCACGTGAAATGTCAGAAACCATCCTGATACAAAAGACTAGTTCAAGGTATTATTGGTTTAGCTTACTGATGACAAAGAAAAACAAGAAACATAATCATTTTCATATGAGCAATGGGAAACAAATACAATATAATCTATTTTCTGATAATTATTCCGAGAAAATATGAAAAACGTTTTGAATAGTGGCATGGGCATGACACTCGTAAATGATGTCTTTACAATGTCTCTACATAAACTTAATCACAGATTTTTTACAAGGTCACTGCCTTCCTGTACAAGTCAGCAAAATCATTTGTGCAGACGCAGTGGTAAGGGTAATACACCTCTAAAGTCTAAAAGCTAATGGCTAAAGCTAATCTAAAGCTAATCTCATTGGTGGTATTTAAAATTAAACTTTAAGACAGATATCCTACCATCAAGGGGCTTATATTTTATATTCCAAGGAGAAAGAAAGAAAATAAACTACAGATGAAACATAAGATAATACCAGCTGTTGAGATGTGCAAAAAAGATATAAAATAAGATAAAATGTTTCATCCTGAGGGCATGTTTTGCTGGGAGAGGACAGGGAAGATCAGGAGGCCTTTCTAAAGATAGGACATCTGAAAAAAGCTTAAATGATGGGAATGAGACAGCCTTGGAGATAAGAGTCTTTAAAGCTGAAAGAACAAGAAGTAAAAAATGTTATAGTGTGATTTAAGTTGTTCAAGAAACAAATCCTGGAGCATGGCTGAGGTCAACTTCAGGGCATGAAATGCAAATGCTGAATTTGTAGCCAGGTTGAGCCAGGTGAAGTGAGAACTATTAAGCTGTGATAAGGATTCTGGTTTTTGTTCTAAATGTAATTTCTTTTGCTTCTAAGCAATCGGGTTTAATTTTTCTTCCTTTTAATTCTAACAGCCTTTTTTTTCTTTTGCTACCTCCTTTTTCCTTGCTTTGTTCTCCTCCTTTTTTGATTTCTGTCAAGGAAAGCTGCTATTGCTGTCTCCGAACTATTTTATCCAAAGATATTGCTCAGTGTATTTCTATGTATGTCAGTTTCTACTATGTAGGTTTCTGCATGCTGAATACCAATGCATGAAAACAGATGAATGAACAGAGCACTGGGGAGATGGATACATGACAGAATCTGGCTCAAGTAAGGGATGCTAGAGAAAAAATGATCATAGGGAAACAAAGCCAAGGGATGCAATGAGGTGAAGACCTCAAAGGGTGTTCAGTAGATAACACCAAGAATGGCAACTGTCAAGACTTCTGGGAAGACAGCAGAGTAATAAACAGCAACAAATCAACTTCTCCAAGATTCAGAACTCAGGAACTGGAAAATAACAACTTAGGGAAGAAAAGAAGGAGGGAGGTGGATGCCTGAGATCCAAGAAGGATATGAAGGGAAAATTGGCGCCCACGGAGAAAATAAAGAGACAAGCCACAACAAAGAAAAGAAGGAGAGAAACTCCACTTTCTGCCAGTTCACAACATGAGAGAGGATGATTGAATCTACAGAGACACAATAATAAGGGTGGATGACTCCAGAGATCTCCAGGGAGAAACATACCAGTGGAATGGAGTTTATGCTAGGTGCTGCAAGATCAGATAAGTGACTCCAGTCCAAGCAACTGCTACATCCCCTGGATAGGGTCCTGGGCAAGATGCAATTTTATGGAAGGACCAACTGAACCTGTTACTCAGAACAACCATGGTTTGGCTTCATCTCAGGGCTCCTAGTGTTGAAATCTGACAGTGACTGGATGAGGGACAACTGTGGGAGACATCCAGGGTTAGGGAGCCATGGTCATGCCAGAAAGAGACACCCGGAATGTAGTAGGCTGAACAGTTCAGGTCCCAAAGGTACAATCAGAGGCCAGGATCAGCTTGAACTTCTGTGGTGTGGAAAGCACCAGAATTAGCACCCCATGCTAACCCTACTGCAGGCTTGCTGGGATTATCCAGCATCCCATCCTAATCCTACTGCCAACTTGCTACCAGCAGAGATGCAGCATGAATCTAGGCTTTACCTCTTTTGTATACCAATGAGAGCAGAGGAATGCCTTGAATCAGACACTACCGCAAAACTATAGGCCTCAAAAAATAACCACAGGCTTGAAATCACAGAGAAATTTCTTCCTCTCTTTGCTTTTGTTTTTTCTGTTTGTTTCTTTGTTCCTGGGTTTTGTCTTGATTAGTTTTTGTTTTTTTTATAAGTGTGAACATTGTTTTTAGGATTTTTGCTTTCTTTTACCTTTATTTTGTCCTTCTTTCTTTCCCTCCTGTCTTCTCCACCAGTTTCCCAAACTTTTGATAATTTTCCTTTGTCTTTCAGCCTTGCTTCTAATCGTTTTCTCTTCTTTTATTTCTCTACTTTTTTCCTTATCCCTTTTAAATTTTCTCCCCTGAGAAAACCACTCTGATGTGTGGAACATTTACTATATACATTTTCTGATTTGTTTTAGATTTTGTTATATAACTATAGATCTTGTACCTCTGGTTAAAGATGCTGAAGTAACATTTACCACAGTTTGTCATTTTCTAGACTTGGCTTGATGTTATTGATATCACTGGTTGTACTTCTTTAGCCAAGGTGACATAGTTGTGTGATCAGTTGTTCTTCTTTGTATGCCGATACCAAGATTGTCTGAGGTCATAAACATTACCATAATTAAGTACCAAAGAACTAGGTCCTGGGCCAAACAGGTAACAACTTCTCATGATTAATAAATTGAGGAGGCAGGATCTTCAGACAGGCTCAAAAGCCAAAACCCAGCAACACCTAGAAGACATTTGAAAAGTAATCATTTCCTAAAAAGTTCTTGACACTAGTAATAAAGTTATCTATCATAAGCAATTTACAAGCATCAATTCAGAAAACAAATAAAAAATATAGAAAATAAGAAATAAGATGCAACTCTAGACCTCTAGTTCACCCAGGGCAAACCCAGGAAGCACTGAAGTAAAAGAAATCAAAATCCTCGCACCTGAACTTTTTCAAATGGTTACAGCAGAAGTAAGAAAGCAAAGGAATGAGTCTCTAGAAAAAAACAAATCAGAAATAATTGCACAAATAACTAAAGAGAAGATGACCATAATGAAAAACATGGTTAATAAATCTAGAGTAGATAGTAGATACAGATTAAAAAGTAGAGGAGCTTAGGAAAGTGATGGAAACCATGAATACCCCACATATGAGAGAACTGGATTCTATGAAACAGATTCAAACAGATATCCAGGAGATTAAAAATTCTATTGAAAGTATATGCAGCAAAATCAACCAATGTGAAGATAGAATATCAGATCTAGAAGACAGGTTTGTTTAATGATCATGAAATGAAACACCTTAAAAATAGCAAGGGACCACAAAAAAATCAATCCAGCAGCTTCTAGATAATGCAAGAAAGAATAACATAAGAGTAATCAGAATCAATGAAAAATCAGAAGATAGCACAAAGGACATACAGAATCTGTTCACAGAAGTAATTGCGGGAAACTTCCCACTCAAGAAAAGGAATTTGACATACAAATAAGTGAGGCATATAAAAGTCACATTAGCCATGATAAAAACTAATACTCAAGTATAATAGTCAAGATTCCAGAAATTTAACACAAGAACAGAATATTAAAAGCTATTAGAGAAAAAGAAATCACCTGTAAAAGAAAACCCATCAGAATCACAGCAGACTTCTCAACACAAACCCTTAAGTCAAGGAGAGAATGGTGTGAAGTATTTCAAGCCCTAAAAGAACCTCTAATCAGATGGATGTACCCCACAAAATTATCCTTCATAATTGATGGAGAAATGATATTTCTATGATAAAGATCACCTAAAGAAATTCATGACCACCAAACCAACACTCCAAAAAGTTCTGAATGATATTCTAGAAAAAGATAATGAAGAAAAAATTTCCATGAATCCCAATAGAATGAATCCACCAGGCAAGGCAAACATTAAATAGAAGAGAAAGAAAGGGAACCAACAACCGGAAAATGTCAATACATATCAGTTATACCCATCAATATAAACAGTCTTAACTCACTAATCAATAAAACAGATTGGTAGAGTGTCACAATATGCTGCATACAAGAAACACATTTAACTCAAAAAGAAATTCATAGACTAAAAGTCAAAGGATGGAAGACAATACTCCATGTCACAAGAACCCAGTAAAAAGCAGGGTGAGCTATTCTAATTGCTGATGAAGTGGATTTCAAACCAAGACTGATCAGATGAGACAAGGAGGTCACTACATACTTGTTAAGGAAGCAATCCAAGGTGAAGAGATAATAACCCTAAATATATATGCACCAAATACCAGCACACCCAATTATATAAAACAAATATTAATGGATATGAAAAATCAGATAAGCACTAGTTGTAAAAGGGGGCCTCAATACCCCACTGTCATAAATAGACAGATCAACTAGACAAAAAAATCAAAGAAATATCTTAGCTGAACAAAACCTTTGAACAAATGGACTTAGTAGAAATCTGTAGAGTGTTCCACTCCACAACATCAGAATACACATTCTTCACAGCACATGGGACTTTCTTCAAAATAGACCACATACTAGCTCATGGATCACGCTGAAGTAAATGCAAAGGAATTAAAATTCTCCCATGCATATTATCCAATCACAGTGCAAAGAAATTGGAAATCAATGACAAAAGAAACCCCCAAAACTAAATAAACACATGGAAATTAAATAACACTGTACTGTACAACAAATAGGTCACAGGTGAAATTAAAGAAATCAGTTTCTACAATTAAATGATAATGTCAACAGAACATACTGGAATTTATGGGATGAAATGAAAGCAGGAGTAAAGTTATAGCAGTGAATTCCCACATCAGAAAAACAGAGCTGTCTCAAATAAATAACCTAATGTTGAACCTCAAGCATCTAGAAAAAGATCAAGTTAAATCCAAAGCATGTAAGAGGGCAGATATTATAAAAGTCAGAGCAGAAATTAAAGCAATTGAAAATAGTACAAAGAATCAATGAATCAAAGAGTTGATTCCTTGAGAGACAGCCAACCTTATCAAAAAGAGGAAGGAAAGGACTCAAATCCATGCAATTAGGAATGAGAAGGGTAAAATCAAAACAGATCTTGCAGAAATCCAGAAGATCATCAATGCCTACTTCAAGAATACCTATACACTAATAAGATGGAAAACTCAGAAGAAATGGACAAATTCCTAGAAGAAATGGACTGCTGTTTCTACATACATTGAATTAGCAAAGCTGAATCAAGAAGATACAACAATTTAAAATAACCCAATAGTCATAACGAAATTGAAGAAGTAATTAATATTTACTAATAAAGAAAAACCCGGGCCAGTGATTTAGCTCAGTGGTTCTGTTCCTGCCGCAAAAGCTCAAGGACCAGAGTTCGATCCCCGGTACCAAAAAAAAAACCCAGAGTTTAGGGCCGGGGATTTAGCTCAGTGGTTTCGCCACCTGTTGTGCAAGCGCAAGGACCCAAGTTTGATTCCTGGTACCAAAAAAAAAGAAAGAAAAACCCATGTCTTGATGGAATCAATGTTGAATTCTACCAGAAATTTAAAGCCACTACTCCTTAAAATCTTTAATGAAATTGAAAGGGAAACACTATTTCTAAGCTCAGTCCTGGAAACAAGCATTACCCTGATAGGAAAACCAGAGAAGGATCCAATCAAAAAACAGAACTACAGGCCAATCTCCTTAATGAATATAGATGCAAAACTCCTCAATAAGATACTGGCAAACAAAATGCAGCAAATCATTAAGAAGATTATATAGTATGACAAAATAGGATTTATCCCAAAGATGCAGGAATAGTTCAACATATGCAAATCAGTAAATGGAATATACCACCATTAACAGAACCAAGGACAAAAACCACATGACCATCACAATAGATGCAGAAAACCCATTTGACAAAGTCCAACACCTATTCATGATAAAAACACTACAGAAAATTGGTATAGAAGACATTTATATCAATCTGATAAAAGCCATCTATTCCAAACCAATACTCAACATCATACTAAATGGTCAGTATCTGAAAGCTTTCATCCTAAGATCAGGAACAAGGCAAGGATGGCCACTATCACCATTCTTATTCAGTATAATTCTAGAACTAGCTAGAGCAATTAGACAAGAGAAATAAAGGAATAAGGAGAGGAAAAGAAGTTAAATTATCATTATTTGTAGATGACCTATTACTCCACATAGATGACCCCCAAAACAACCCAAAATATACCACTCCTAGATTTAATAACCAAATTCAGCTGCATGCCTGGATTCAAAGTCAACACTCAGAAATCAATCGCATTCCTGTATACAAATAGCAAACTCACTGAGAAATTAGCGAAACAACACCTTTCACATTAGCATCCAGAAAAATGAAATACTTAGGAATCAACCTAACAAAGGAAGTCAAAGATCTTTACTACAGTAGTTTTTACTACAGTAGTTTGAAAAAGGAGATTGAAGAGGATATCAGAAAATGGAAAGATATCCCTTGTTCTTGGATGGGCAGAGTCATATAGTGAAAATGGCCATACTTCAAAAACTGTTACACAGATTTAATGCAATCCTGAGATCAAAATACCAGTAGCATACCTCAAGGAATTAGAGAAAACAATCTTAAAATTCACTTGGAACCAGAAGAGACCTAGAATACCAAAAGCAATTCTGGGCAACAGAGACAAGGTTGGAGGCATCACAATCCCTGACTCAAAATTATACTACAAAGCTACTGTGATAAAAACACAATGGTACTGGGGAAAAAAAAAGAAAACAGACCTGAGGATCACTGGAACAGCTTCAAAGATTCAGAAACAACTCCATATGCACTGAGGCACCTTATTTTGACAAAGATTTGGGCCAAATACCCTCACTGGAAGAAAGAAAACCTCATCAATAAATGGTGCTGGAAAAACTGACTTTCAATATGCCAAAGATTAAAGCTAGACTCATAGCTCTTACCATGCACTAAACTAAAATAAAAATGGCTCAAAAATCTAAATATTAAAACAGAAACACAATCTTCTGGAATATAGAATAGGTAAAACTCCTGAAGACATAGGTGTAGGCAAAGACTTTATGAACAAAACCCTGAGCACAGAGGAAATATTACAGAGTCAAAAAAATTCACATTATACTAAAAAGCTTTGGCACAGTAAAATAAACTACCAACAGAGTGAAGAAACAACCCACAGAATAGGAAAACAATTTTACTTGTTATTCCACAGACAAAGGACTAACGTCTAGAATATATAAAGAACTCAAAAAAGTCAGACCCTCACAAATTTCTCAAATGATGAAGACACTTCTCAGATGAAGAAGTAAAAGAAGCCAATAAATATATGAAAAAGTCTTCAACATCACTGGTCATTCAAGAGATGCAAATAAAAAGAACACTGAGATTCCATCTCACTCTACAAAGAATGGCTTTTATCAAGAAATCAAAGTCTAGAATACATAAAGAACTCAAAAAAGTCAGATCCTCCTAAATTTCTAAAATGAAGACACTTCTCAGATGAAGAAGTAACAGCAGCCAATAAATATATGAAAAAGTCTTCAGCATCACTGGTCATTCAAGAGATGCAAACAAAAACAACACTGAGATTCCATCTCACTCTACAAAGAGTGGCTTTTATCAAGAAATCAACCAATAACAAATGGTGGTGGGGCTGTGGAGAAAAGAAAACCCTTCTCCACTGTTTGTGGGAGTACAGACTGGTGCAACCACTGTAGAAATCAGAGTGGAAATTCTTCATAAAACTAACACTAGAGGTTCCATTTAATCCAAGCATTCCCCCTCTTGCTATCATCTGAAAAAATTAAAAGCATCATACCACAGTGATATTTGTGCACCTATGTTTGTACCAGATCAATTTGTAATATGTAAATCTTGGAAATAAGCCAAATGCCCAACAATGGATGAATAAATAAAGAAGATGTAGTATTTTAAAAATTAATTTTATTGGTACATTTTAGGTATACAATATAATGGCATCCATCATTGGAAATTTACACCTTTACATATCCATTCCCCTGCCCTCCCTTCAAGCCCTCCACCCCTCCCTATTTACAAAGACTTTGTTTACATTTTTTCATTTTCTCATATTAATTCCATTCCCTTCTTTCCTTTCCCCTATGCCTCTCCCTTCCCCTTCCCCTTTTACCCTTTTCTTCCTAGTTCACATTATCTTTTATACCTTTTATTCCTTATGTACAATTTCAGTTTTTCGCACTAGAGAAACTATTCCATATTTACACATGTGTGTCCTATTTATTTCACCTGAGAATATGGCCTCATTGTGCATACATTTAGCTATAGATGTCTCTAATTTCTCATTTTTTATGGCTGAGTAGTACTCCATTTTATTAAAAAACACCACATTTTTTTTTTTTATCCAGTCTTCAGTTGATGGACAATCGGGCTGCTTCCAAGTTTTAGCTATTAAAAATTGTGCTGCTATGAACATGGATGAACATATATCACTATGGTGTGATTCTTCTTTTTATCCTCTGCTGTCCCCTCACATGCTTGGGGAATCTGGAAAAATTATGAGAAAAGAAAAAAATGGAAACAAAGTCAATGTAAATAGGGAAGGGTGGAGGGGGTGAAGGGCACTCAGGTAATACGGAAAAAATAAGAACCAAGGTACATCATGTGCAGGTAAAGGCACCCAATGATAAATGTAAATGTATTGTATACCTAAAATGTACCAATAAAAGAATTTAAGCAAAAAAACCCCACTTATTTACAATCAGTGTTAATTCAGTATATTTTATTAATCAATATGACTATCTTGAAGATTTATTGTACAGATTGTTGATAATGTTAATAGAGAAGTAAATAGATTTCAAAGTTGCTCAGAGAGTAATTTTCAAATTTCAAATGTCATCATAAAGAATATTAACTGTCAATGGAAAAATAGCAGAAATTGTATAATTAGTGCAAATCATGCAGTTTCATATAATGTTTATAGTTTCTATATGCTTTCTTACCCTATAACAGCAAAACAGTTAAATTTTAATATACCCTGAAAAGTATTTATATATAACACTATCATTCAGTCTATATAATAATACAATTTAAATAAGGCTTTTCAAGAAATATTCAAAGAAAAATTAAGAAAAACATGATGTTAGAATTTAGCAGGGGAGCAAGACAGCTTCCATATCAAAACGAGGGTCAAAAATTCTGTATGAAAGCACTGTTGGATAGCTTGTTTTAGAAATCTCACAGGTGCTGTGCTAACCCAGCCACTGCCTGAACAAATCTATTTAGGCAATTGAGAGCAATGGTGGGTATTTTTACAAGGTGAAGACAGAAAGGGTAAATACTAAAATATCTTGTTTGAGCTAGGAGCCAGAGAAGAGCCTTTTTCTAGGGAAGAGCACAGTGTAAAATTAGGCTGGAAATATGAATTCGTTGTTCTGTACATCTTTACACCTCAAAGAGGGACTCATGGATCAGCAGCTTGCTGAATGTTCAGACTGTCAGTTCACACTGCACATCTGAACCAGTCTGCATTTTCACAAGGTATCCAGATGGTCTTTGTCCACACTGAAGCCAGAGGAATGCCACTGCACACTAGCAAAGAGCATAGGAGAAAGTGTAGGCTGAATTTCAGTACAGAATCTGATGGCTGATTAACAAACAGATCTTAAGAAAATAATACTCATGAGACTGAGCTTAGATTCCCCTATTAAGGTTCATTAGGGTTTAGGATTAGCACTGCGATTTAGACAAGCAGTAGGATTTAAGAAAGTGGACAAATGATTCTACAGTGTTTTGTTTGAAACTCATATTAACTGTCCTTCCCCTACAAAGAAAGAAAATGTTCAAATATATTTTATCTTTGGAGACGTTGAAGAAGCTACAAATCCTTTTTCCCACTTTGTCATTTAATTTCAATTTCACTTTTCAATATATTCCTCTTCTTGAAATGTATTTTAAATTACCAGCCTGCTCTCCCTCATCACTCAAACTCTGCCAGGTTTTCAGTGATCTATAGAAAGTCATTCTGAAGTCATCAGATGGGACCTAAATTTCCGTGGCTGTATCCTAGCCCTGACATTGAATTCCTTGCACAATACTGTATATTCTAGCCCTCAACACCCCTACTGCTGTAATTTCTAAGATGTGTCTGTTTTAGCACCTCACTCCTGTTGTGCTTTGCTTTTGTCCCATCAAACATATCTTCTTTGATTAACTCTCGGGAGACTTCTTATCACCATGATCCTCTGCTATCAGGGATGCCTCTGTTAGTTCTTCTATTCATAGATTCATTCTGCCATTCCTTCCCTCATTCATTTCACATCTCTCAACTATTATATTAGTCCATGGCTTAGTGCTGGAAATACAAGAATAAATAAGCTTCAGGATTATTCCCTGGGGAACTGTAAATGATCTTATACACACAGAATTCTTTTTTTTTCACACAGAATTCTTATATTCTAGAAGCACATAATCTGTCTCTGCTTGTTTACTTACTGATAACAAGAAGATGTACAATATGCCTGAGACTTTTTAAAGTCCTAAGAGATCATGGTGTACCTAAATGAACTTTTTTGATAATAGCTAATGTTTATT
Source organism: Heterocephalus glaber (assembly GCF_000247695.1). Next base: position 462,778 of record NW_004624970.1, on the reverse strand, counting down.
TAGTTCTTAGTATTTACTGAGCATGGTTCCAGGTTAATTACCAGTGTTAATTCATTTAATCTTCATAACAACCTGATTCCCTTCTACCTGCTGCCACTTTGCAAAGAAAATATAAGAAAATAGGGTTGCAAACTTGGCAAAAGGCTGTATCACTAGTAAGTAGTAGTTAATGTTTGGATGCAAACTGAGGTGGGCTGTCTCCAGAGTCTTCACTGCATAATATTTGCTCTGAAGCACAAAGATGAAGGTAGATTTACCTCTCTTATATTCTAGTACTACTTCCTGGTCTCTTCTATACCACAAATCTGTGAATTACAGTCATGTCAAATTTATTTTGTAAGTAAGATTGCATTAGAATTCAGCCATGCCATTTGCTTACAAATCACCCATGACTGCTTTAGTGCTGGCCATGGTACAGGGTAAGGTGATGCAGCAGGAACCTTCTGGTGTTCAAAGCCTAAAATCTCTGCTCTTCACAGATAAAGTATGCCACCCTCTGCTTAGAAGTTTTACACAGCAAAACTAGTCCATTACTTAGATATGACATCAAAAAATCTGTATTTGTTTGCATATACCACATATAACATTTGTAATGAAACAATGGAAGAAAATAAACTCCATGTATTGCAATCATATAATTTGAAATAGTCTTAGTAAGAATTAGCTGTTAATTTTTTTTTTCAGGGAACACAGTTGGATTTATTATTGCGGTATGTCCCTGATACTGGACAGCTGGGTCTCCATCCACACAGTAGCAATGCTTTTTATTGTTGCTTTTATTGTTGCATGTTGCAGAGCTACATAATACATTTCCGTCAGCACTTAGCATAATCTACAATTCCAAAATAAATTCACATAATTATGTGTCCTTTGTAGTGGATATTAAACTGTAACTGGAAAAGGGGAGAAAGAATATATGCTTTCTTTCAGTTATCAGACTATCACAACATAAACTAAACAGGAAATATTAACAAGTTAGGTTTCTATTTTTTTAACTTTAAATGAGAAAATGTTCCATATTTATGCCGTTCCACCAGTGCTTTTATTGCCTTTTATTTTATTTCAAATAAAACAAAAAATATTAATTAAGTATATATTTTTAATACTTTAATTACTTGGTGCTTGGTTTGTTTTTAATATTTTTTTTTTTTTTGGTACTGGTCATCGAACTCGGATCCTTCTGCTTGCAAGGCAGGTGGCGGAACCACTGAGCTAAATCCCCTGACCCTGTTTTTAATAATTTAATAGATGAAATGAAAACAAAATAGGGCATTTAATTTTATATCCATCATTCTAACTTGGGAATGCATTTAGGAAACCAATCATTTGTAACAACCTTTTTACATGACAAATAAAGGAAAGTGTGATTAATAAAATAATGGAATTTTATGAAGTTAAAGGAAATTTTATTCATTATAGTTTATGTGAGGTTATGAACAATACTGAGAAATATTGATTTAACTACTGATCTAATTGTACTGGCACTATAATTTATGGAAGAGGAATACTCAAAACTTTTCAAAATAAGAAAAAATAGAATTTCTTGGTGCACATGCAAATTATTCTTTGCCTCCTATTTCTTGAAAGAAAAGTGAGTATATAAATGTGCAGTTTCTAAAATGATGTTTATTATTAAAATGTAATGGAAAAACTTTAGATTAGAAATTATAGATGGATCTTTTAGATTATGACAAGGAAAGAATTTGTAGATTTAAATAAGCATAAATTTTACTTGGAGTGGAGTAGATTCTGTGTGCTACAAATTCTTTGAAGTTTAACTAATTAATTAATCTAGATAAACAGTAACTACTTCTCAAATACTTTTTCCAACAGAAGTTTCATGCAAGTTCAATTTTGTTTTCAGATCCTTCCCTGAAGAAAGCCATGACTTAGATGATTATGAAAATGATTAAGTAAACTGACCTCTTTACATTTTACAAATTAAATTTCAGAAGGGAGTTGCCTACTCTGTGTTTTGCTTTAAACAATGCATGAAACCTCTGGATATTTGGAAAATTATTTCAAAGTATCAGGTATTGTATTTATTGTCATTACACATCCTTGAAAGTTCATTTTGTTTTGTTTTCCTTGGTTTTATAAATGGAATTTAAATCATGGATGATACTGCCTTTCCCAGAAAAGAGAAAATGACTCTACTTCAATACCTGTGCATCATCATATATTCAAGGAGGTTACTGCCTGATAATAGTTGAGCAGCCTTATCAAGTAATGCAGTTAAATGCAGTGGCCAAGAAGAATGTTGCCTTGGGACATGAAATATAAGTATACAGCAAGTTGGAGAAATATCTTTGCAACCAGTACAGAAAATTTCCATTGCACATTGTCTACCTGTTTTAAGTAATATGCTTAGCCCTTGAATATCCAGCTTTCCTAAAACTGACACTCTTAAACTGACTTGTATCCTTTCTAGTTGTGCTTTCTTGGTGTTTCTGTTACTTTCTGAGGTACTGTTATTCTTTATTTAGGAACATCATACTAGCAACTTCGAGCTAATACAAGCCAGCCAATAGACTATATGTGTATAAACAAAAGTTCTGATCCACACACTTCTACCTGGTAATCTAGTTTAAGCTCCTATTCTGAAGGAAAGCAGTTAACTTTGCTTTTTTATTCTGATCAAGAGAGGTTCATTAAGAAGCAGTTTGAGCCAGAGTGAGAATGAGTATTTTATTTTATTGTACTTTTTAACTTTAATTTAATTTTATTTTATTTTACTATTTACTTTTATTTTATTTTGATTTTGATTTATTTTACTATTTACTTTTATTTTACTTTGTTCCTTGCAATGGGCAAACTGGGAAAGAGCGTGATGAGCAGTTCAGTTGCTTCAGCTCCTCTTCCAAACAGGAGAGGCAGTGAAATTTATCAAGGCCCATATGGACAGATTATTTTTTTCAACTTGCAGAACTATGATAATATGAAACAAGCTTAGGGAAATCAGATGTTGAAAGAAATTCCAGAGCTATAGGGCTATTCAAGGGAATCTAGGTCAGAATATTCATTTTATAGATGGAAAGTGGAGGAAACATGGGCGATAGAGTTTGCTGGTCCCAAAACAAAGGAGGCAACATGCTCAACAGAAAGGAACTTTGGAGTCATGGAGCTGGTGTCAGACCACAGCTTCTCTACTTATTAGTTATCTGATGTCAAGGTAAGTGGCTTAGCATGTGGCTCTATTTTCCACCTGGAAAAATGGTATTACCATATAGAGGGCTAAAATCAGATGGCAAATGTTAAAACACTTCACAGCATCCTTAAGCGTAGTAGATGTTGGATATGAGATAATTTATTTTCTGTAAGAGCCTCCAGAGTTTGATATTAAAGCCAGTCTCTTCTGGTTGCTCCTTTCTTTCATGTCTGTAATTGATATAATTCAGATCACTCAGTGGATTTCAACTGCTGACTCACAGATCTTGAGTCATAATCCTTCCGTGACAAAAACTGATTTGATAGAATGTGTCAGGTTGACGGTGACAAGGTCAGTTGAGTTCAGTTTGCTTTTCTAAGTAATCAACTTTGATCCTGTGGTATGTGGCAATCTTAAAAGTGAGTTTAAATGGTGAGTTTTAATGTTTCTGCTCTATAAATGTTTATTATTTTGATACAGAGAGTTCATTTAACCTCATTTGCCAATAACGTCTTACAAAAAGAATTTGTAATTTCATTATGATAGCTTAAGTGTCTTTATTCATTTTAAAGTGATTACAGAACTGAAGACTGCCTTTTATAAAGTCCTTAAATTATTTTAGCTTAAACATCACCTCCTCAGAGAGGTCTTTGCTAATCATATTATCTGTGTAGATTATAACGTGTTGTCATTGGCTGTATTTTTTGTTTCTCTTTCCATGGCACCTATCACAATTTGCAGATACATTTATTTAATGCTGACCTCCTTCACTAGTTTGTAAACTCCTTGAGAATTGAGACCAGTTTTATTTTGTTTATTATTCTATCCCACAAATCTAGCTCTTTCTATTCATGCCACATAGAAAGTATTTAATAAAATATATGTTGAATGGCAAAAAGTCCTTTACCTGAGGATTTTGGAGTAAAAGGAAGAGGAGTTTGGAGTTTTAGGAAATCTCAAGGCTACTGTAGGATAATAATTTGAAGAATGCTTTGCTTGAAGGAACTCAGCATAATTATTTGAATCCTTTTCTTGTACACTGGGATGGAGAAAGGAATTTCAGTGACCTGAGCACTCATTTTTTATAATGAAGCATTTTTACTGCAGCACAATTCATTACTGAGTGTACCTTTAAAGATTCATTAGGTTATTCAACAAGTATTCATCCCCTGATTTGTATAACAACTACTACACAGATAGGACTCTTAGTCCCACACACTTTAGCGTGCAATAGGGACCCATGTTAATCAGTATATACACATGGATATATGGTTATGTATTGTGTATATATAATGAAGAAAGAAAGTGAGAAACCCCAATTTAAGATGTGAGAAGAGTCTTACTGAAGCTTTTTCTAAGGGAGAGATGTTATGGTCTTCAGTTCTATCATGTTGTCTGCATGATAGACATGTATAGACATGTCTGCACGGTCATTCTGCATTGACAGATGTGTTGCCTGGATTCAATCCTTTCTCCTTGCCATGTGAGCCCAGATCTGTCACTGGCTTGTTTGGGGTTCTGCTAAGCATTCATTCCTCCCTTTGGGATTGGTGTTCTGCCCCCAAACCCATCTCTCTTAACCAAAGTCCTGATACCTTCTTTTGTCTTGCTAGTCTTATTTAAGAAGAAGCAACGTCTTCTTGTAGAGTAAAGGCCAGATGATTTCCTGTTCTGCATTAATTGATGAAAGATTTCGATCTATTACCAGCCTTACTGTCCCACATAACTCCTGAATTTCTGCCAGCACATGGCCCACATTCTTTTACATGCCTTGGAATTTGGATCATAATCAGGTTCTTCCAGTCTTACTAGCTTTTTAGTCTTTCTTCTCTTCTTCTTGCCTTACCCACTCTATCCCCTGCTCCTGTGGATTTTATATGTGCATAGTTGTCTTCCTCAAAGCTGTGCAGTTATGATAGCAGGGAAGTAATAAAAGAGTAATTTGTGCTGTTAGTGGTACACCTTAAATACAGGAGTGTTATTATTATTATTATTATTATTATTATTATTATTATTATTTTAGAGAAGGTTTCACTATGCAGTTCAGGCTGGCCTTGAACTCACTATGTAGCCCAGGCTGGCCTCCAACTTATGGTGATCCTCCTGCCTCAGCCTCTTGAGAGCTGGGATTATAGGTGTGCACCACCACATGGGTTGTAGTTTTGTTGTTTAAGGAAATGTCAGAATAGGTAGATGGTACTCAAAGTGATTCTTAGATGGCAGTATCATGGTGAGCACAAGGCTCTATAGGGACTCCGTAATGGTTTTATTAGTTCAGTTCCGGATTTGTCAGCACACTGCAAGCTAGATGGGTCTTAACAAATGTATTCTTAGTAATCAAACTAAAAAGTTGATTATATAAAATGACAGTGGAGGGGGAAATATCCCTTTTCACTTACTGGGATTTTGTGTGTCTGCTACCTAGGTATTAAGATATTGAGGAATTGAGTTGGTAATCAGAGATAGTTAGGGAGCGTGAACTTAGAGCAAAGGGAATTTGAAATCCTTGAGGGATATTTCATCCAACTGTGAAAAAAATGTGTAGTATCTATTCCACAGTGGATGAATTAAAAAAGGACTAGAGATGAAAAATGGCAATAAAACAAAAAATAGATGAATATTAAGTATAAATAGGTTTACAAGATTTTTTTTAACAGCACAGATTTACATACTAAATAGAAAAAAGAGGAAAAAGGGAGAAATGGTTTTAGACAGACTAACCTGGGCAGCAGAAACAATAATGTCCCTGTGATTAAGCAGAGTGACTGGCTTTAGAAAGTAATTTTTATTTGTTTGTTTTATTTTTGAGACAGAGTCTCACTGTTTAGTTCAGGCTGATCTTGAACTAACTATGCAGCCTCAGCTGGCCTTGAGCTCATGGCAATCCTCCTGCCTCAGCCTCCCAAGCACTGCAATTACAGGCATGCACCACCAGCACCTGGCTAGAAAGTAACTTTTTAGACAGGAACAATAATTATCTATCCTATTATACTTTATACCAAAACAAATTTGAATACAGTATCTTTAGAGAAAATGATGAAATAAAAAGTTACAATGACTAATTTAAGTGCTGAACTTAATACACAGATGATAAAGAGAAATGGAAATTAGTTAAGTAATTTCTTGATAAATCTTTTCGTTTCTGGTAGTGTAATCTAAAATTTTAACCAACGAAGTTAAAAGATAACATCACACCAACTGCAAATCAAGACTTCCCATCAATTAATATGTCTATTCTCAAATAATCAACCTACTTTTACAAAACTAGATAACCATAATATGAACTGTATGAGTAAGAAGAATATGCAAATCTTTCCAGGTTAATTACAGATCCTGGTTTATTATAACTCTGTGCTGTGAATATTTTAAGTAGTACCAAATTTTGGAATCAATGCCCTAAACTGCTAAGGAGTTTAGAAGAATTAGTAGCTTTGTTGTTGTTTCTGAAATTATGTTTCCACTTTGGTAGTAAAAACAATAAAATGATTTATTGAAATTTCCTTCCTTGGTTTCAACTACAAAATACATATAGGAGCAGAATATTAATATTTTCTTTTTTCTTGCTTTTGCTGTCCTGGGACTTGAACCCAGGCCCTTATACATGTTAGGCAAGTGCTGAATCACTGAGCTACACCCCTAGCCCTAGTATTTTCTTTCAGTATGAATTTATTACAGCAAGAAAACTTTGTGGTATGAATATGTTTACATTTATATCTAGAACATTTTTCTGGTGGAGCCATGAATAATAATTGATCCAAGAATGGTTGACTACACAATACAATTTCATTACATTTACACTACTAATAGTTTGTTTACTAAACTTATTTCCTTCCACATCACAAATTCAACAATCCATACATGTTCTATATTTTGATATTTTTATTTCTAACGGCTGAGTTATGCATGAACATGCCCTTATTTGTGTAGTATTTTTAAACACCAGGTTGTTTCACACCTCTTTACCTTTAGATAAAGATCTGGGGATATATTGCTGCATAACAAACCATACCACTACATGATGGTTTAAATAATAGCAATCATTTAATTTTCTCATGAATTTGAAATTTGGTCAGGGTTTGGTGGAAAAGACTTATCTCTACTGTACACAGTGTCACCTGATGCAGTGACCAAAGGCTGGAAGATCTGTTTTTGATATGGCTCATTCATATGGCTGGCAAGTTGGTGCTGGCTGTCAGTTGTATTTCAGCAGGAATCCTGTATAGGGACCTCAGTTCCTTCCCATCAGAACTTTCTGTGGCCTGCTTGGCTTCTTCATAGCATGGTTATTGGATTCCAAAGCCAAGCATCCCATGAAAACTAGATAAGAAATACATAGCGTTTTCTCATTTAGTCTCATAAATCACATAGTGTCCATTTACATTGTATTCATGAAGGCAGTACTATAAATTCACTCAAATTTAAATAGAAGGGAATTACACTTCACCCATTGATAGGGGAGTAGAACATTTTTAGAAGGTGTTATGCAGCTAGAAATAATGTTGCAGGCATCTTTGGAAAAATACATTCTGCCACACATGTGCTATTCCCTTTGCCCAAAATCCTCTTTCCTTCTTTGGTTCTCTGTGAAACCCAGTTCACCCTTCAATGTTCTACTCAGACATTATTTTCATTATGAAACATTTTCCTAGAAAAGTGTCAATCACCACCTCTGCTGTGTCAACTATGTGCCTTATACATACCTCTATTATTCCCCATTATACAGTGTCTTACTGAGGCAAAAGGATAGCAAATTCAAGTCACACCTGAGCAATGTAGTGATTTAGACCCTGCTTTAAAATATGAAAAAGGGCCACAAATGTAGCTCATTGTGAATCCCCAGCACCACAAATGGGAACTGGGGGAGGGGGAGAGAATGAGAATGAACAGTGTTGGCAGTACTGGCTTTTTCCCCCCAGTGTCTATCTTTTTACTAGTATGTGTTTGCAGTACCTAATGATTGTATTCCTTGTGGGAAGTTGGTACATGTACATAACACATCTTAATTCTCTTTTCATCACCCTCACCTGGCCTCCTCCTTCCTCCCTCCATCCATGTCTCGGGCTCCACTTGAGTAAAACATCTGGCTCTTGGGAAGCCATCTGTCTGTCTGTCTGCCTATCTATCTATCTAATAAATATTTTGAGGCAGAGTCTCATGAAGTTGTTACCCAGTCTGATCTTGAACTTGTGTTTCTCCTGCCTTGTCCTCCTTGAGTACTGGGATTACAGGTGTGTGCTACCAACCCACCTGTTTATGGACGCTTCATATTCCATCACCAACATGCTCGGTTATTATTGATAAAGTCCTGAGAGTCTAAAGCAATCTTTAACTCCCACTGATATCACAACTGAGTTCTATTTCACAGCTGAGCTCTGCCCTTAGAGCCAGCTTAGTGGAGCCCCTAAAGGGGGCCTCATGCTTTAAAACTTTACTACTCAAACTGTGACCCACACACCAATTGCCAGTTGTCACCTGCATGCTTCATAGATATACAGATCACCAGGCTTTACTTTAGACCTACTATTCCTACGTTTTAACAAGATTCCCAGTGATTTGTTTGCGTACTAAAGTTTGAGAAACATTACTTCAAAGGACACTTCTTTGGCTTCCCTTTAAGGAGTCAGTAGGACCAAGTGGATGTGCCCTTTAGAAGTCCAATTCTCTGCTTGTAGACCATGCTCCAAGTAAACAGGACTATGTAATTCCCTTCCCCAAATGCCTCCATTACAGTTTTTTTTTTTCCTAGCAACTGGTTGGATTTCTTTCCCTGGGTCTGTCCCCCTAAAGGAAACTTTTTTTTTCACTGTTGAGGATAACTGGACCCACACTTCCGATGAGCTAGATCCCCAACCCCTTTGTATTTTTGATTTTTTATTTTTGAGACAGCCTCACTAAGCCACTAAGTTGCCCCAGCTAGGCTGAAACTTACCATTCTCCTGCCTCAGCTTCCCAGACAGCTGGGATTAAAGGTGTGTGCCACTAAGTCCAGCTTATGCACAGCCTTAGGTTGAAGAGTGGCCCGTGGGGAGCTGTTAGAGACTAAAACAGATTGCCACTGCACTGTTGCCCCTGATTGAATCTGGCTGAGAGCTATTTATTCTGTTATTATACTCTACTATAATTATTTTGGTTTAGTTTTTCAATTTGTTGAACTTCACATTCCCTCCTAAAAGGATTGAGAAAGAGAAATCAGGAGAAGATAAAAAAGTGGAGTGGGATACAATGAGGGGGAAGAAACATTCCAACACTGATTACTAAATTATGCTGACAGTAATTTACTGTTCAAAGAGGGAAGAATGGGAGAGCCCTCAAAGAGTAGAGAGGAGGGCCTGCAGAGTGCCAGAGGCTAGAAAAGCCTGTGTACTAATACTGCTTAATCTTGTATTTTTTTATGAGTATCAACTAGCTCTTGGAAGGACTATTCCTTAGTTAATTTAATTTACTATGCAAATCTTGGATACTTACCTATAGCAATGACTTTCAAACTTAAGTGTGCCAAAGACACTTGTGGGGGTATTGGGCTGGGGATGTAGCTCAGTGCCAGGACCCTATGTCCAATCCCCAGTATTGCAAAAAAAGAAAGAAAAAAAGCATCAGAAGATGGGCACAGGGGTGCATCTGTAGACCTAGGTACCTGAGAGACTGAGACAGGAGGATTGCTTAAGCAGTGTTCAAGGCCAGCCTGGGCAACACAGTGAGACCCTATCTCAAAAAAAAAAAAAAGCATCTATATTTATTTTACTAATGTGTGTGTGTGTATGTGTGTGTGTGTGTGTGTGTGTGTGTATAGTAAAAGGAGACAAGAAAGCCAAATAAGATATTAAAGTAGAAGATTTGGGGCCTTCGAATGTAGGGAACATAATGCCTTGCTACTAATCACACGGACCAAAACCCAGTTTTAGAGATTCTTCTCTTAAATAGCATATGCTTCAAATTCTTTTTTGTCTCAATGCCCATGAAATTGGTTCCAAACATGAAACATTTGCTGGCCTGTCCACCTAACCCAGCATAGCACAATACAAAAAGATATGAAGAGACTGGGGTAGAAAAAGGTAATCAATACTGTTTCCTGTTCTTTACCTTAAGATCCTTTGTCTGGCTTCACTATGTCTTCAACACAGTAAGAAACATAGCTTGAATTCCCAATCAAAATCAAATAAAACACAAGTGATAAGACATTGTGTCTTTCCTGTCTGCAGATAAAAAATTTGAATTGTAACAGGACCAAATTGTCTGAGCCCAGTGCAGTTTTTCAGTTATTAGAGGATTTTGTGCCTCCCATAGAAATTTACAAAGTTGATCATAAGATTTTTAGAAACAAAATCAATATTCCATCAATAGAATGTTAAGAAAATTGAACAAAAATGTAATTCTCCCCAAATTATAGGCAATCCTGTATGTTTCAAATTCAGATCACAATCTTCCTTCTAAATCCCTAGTTGTTATTAAGCTGCATATGCTTGAAGAGATCTAACTATATTTATACTTTGCATACCTCACCTTCTTTACCTTTGGGACAATATAAAGAGCTAGTTTGTTAGCTGTTTTAAAACTGCTTGCCTCATAGAACAATCTTTGAAAAATATTTCATAAATTTATTTTAATTTAAATAGTTTATAATTCTTTGCAATCTTATTTTTTAAATAACATATATAGACCTTTCATCTGCATTTATAAAATTGTGTGCTTATCACATAGATACTACATAATGAAGTAGATTATAATTAGGATTAGTAAAACAAGCAATACAGTATTTTACCTTTGGTGTGACATCAAAGTTGCTGCTTGATGTCATATGTGAGTCACTTCCTCAAAATGGTCATATAGTGAGAGAGTGCACCTTTCTCCCTACCCTGTGCATAGCAATGCATTTAGTACGTATTATCCTTGGAGACAGGATCAAGAAATTCAGAGAAGATCCTAAGGTAGAAAGAAAGCCTATTTACAAAAGGTCTAATAAAGCTTGTGTGACTTCCCAAAAGCTACACTTTTTTCCTTGCAAAAGGGCATCAACACTTAAGTATAGTTAATGTTGGTTTCGTCTCATTTTGCTTATCATTATAAAGCAAGGATTACATCCTCAAATTATACTCCATAAAAGAGGGAGTTGACAAATATCCAAATCCTTATAATGTGTCTCCTATTATGGGGTTCTGGATTTTTTTTTAACAAGTAGTATTTGGGAATGAAATATTAGCCTGAGATAGTAGCCTTTTTAATATAAGACTTGGATGCTGATAGGAGTAATCTGATGAAATAACTTACATTTAAAAGGAGACAAAACCATTCAGCATAGATATACGGTAATTATTGCTGTAGCTATAACCTCACAAATACTGAATGTCATTGCAAAAAGCTCTTTTCAATTACTTTAAAGTTCAATTCAGAAAGTTATTGCATTGAAGAGACCCTTTATACACACTAATAGGATGAACTGAAAGGAAAGTTTCCTAATATTATGTAAACAGGTAAATGTGATTCAGGACAAATTCTCTAATTACAATTATACATATAGATTTTTAAAAGGGCTGTATTTCAAAATCTAGTTGAAGTGAAGATGACGTATTCTGAAAAAGTATTGGTGAATCTATGGTTAGTCCTAGCCATGACAGTGATAACTGTATTTTTGTATTTTGTTAATCTGGATTAGGACTGCCCTGACCTAAAAATCAATGCTTGTCCTTGGGAGACCTGTTAATGTATATTTTTTTGTTAACGTACATTTTTATCAACATTTTCTTTCAGGACAATGTGTTACCCTAAGAAAGGAGTAATTAATAAATGTGATTTTCTTCTCTTCTCATGTTGGAGTATAGACGTGACAAGAAACTAACAAAAGCTGTGTATGGGCTCATTAGAGACAGAGAAGTCAGACTTTGAGTTGTGAGTTTTCCACCCACAGTCTTGCTTTGCCATTTTAATGCACTGGGTGCCCTCTACACATTCACTCTCAGTACAGGTAGCATCTGTGTCTTTGTTGAAGAGTTGTTCCCACGTGGCTGGAACCAAATTTGCCTTCACGTAGGAAATTGGAAGTGACTGGGAATTTTGGTTCTCCTGGGGCAGTCCCTAGCTAATGGCTGATGGATGTGGGGGTGTAAATATACTAGCTCCCTTGTGCCCTAGTGGGGACAACTCTGAGGAGATGTACTGTTCTCAAAGCTCTCCTGTAGAATTGAGCCAAAGAGGGCCTGGAGTGTAGCTCAGCAACACAGAGCCTGCCTGGCAAGCTCAAGGTCCTGAGTTCAATCCCTGGTACAATAAAAAATGAATTGAGCCAAAGTTACCAGCTGAAGTACTTTGCATGAATACTCTTCATTGGCCTCCTTCCATTCCTGGATTCTTTCATTTCCTGCTAGTTTGTTTTAGGAATATTTCCTAATAAATCACTTGCACACAAATCCTCATCTTAGTGTTTAATTCTAGGAACCATTCCTAAGACAGGTGATTTGCTGTGGACCCTTGCAGTTGCCTTGCCTGCATCATGAAATCAGACCACATACCTGAATGACATAGATACTACCCCTGGATCAGGAAATGAGATCCTCTTCTTGGTGGATACTGCTCAGATTTCTCATTCCTAGCTGCTGATGGGAGGCTTGGGGGCTCACATCCTTTGCTGTGAACTGCCAGTAGTCAGAGGACACCCTTTGTGGCATGGCTGTTGAGAGTTAAAGTCTAGGCCCTCTTGTCAGAACTCCCTGCAACATCCGCTGAGGCTCTGCTGCTATTCCTGGCAACCCAGTTTCTCCCTGGGGCCAATCCTGCTTTTCTTACACACATGCAAATGTTGTTCTCAAGGAGATTTTCCCATAAAGCTCCTGTTGTAAATCTCTGTTTTAGAGTCTGTTTACCAAAACTAATCTAAAATAGTCTTTAGTCCAGAGAAAGAACCGAGAGACCTGAAATCTGAGGTTTAGAGATGCCTGGAAACAAAGGCCTAAACAAGTGCTGTGACTTGCTTGAAGTCCCACAGTTTGTGAAGATCAATAGTCTAAGTCAGATTACCTGGGTCTCACTGCTTCCCTTTTGTTTTGGACATCAGATGCCCAAAATTTGTGGCTAGCTTTTATTTTCATAGCTCAATGGTGAGTTGTTTTTAATCTTTCCTTTAGTACTATTTAAAATATTTTATTTACCTGGTTATTTTAATTTTTGTGGTATCAGGTATAGAACCCAGAGCCTTGTGCATGCCAAGCAAGTGCTCTACCACTGAGCTAAACCCCCAAATTGTTCTTGATTTGTTTTATTTTCTTTAATGAAAACAAACTCGAGATACTCTTAAGGATGATGGACCATTTTAACCTTTTCTCTAGCAAATATACTTCTCTTTATTTGTGCTCTCACCAAGATTAAAACAAGAGTGTTCTGGCAGCCAAGTCTCAGAACAATGTTCACAGCGGTATTGAGGGGAACTCTCAGGGTAAGCTTCTGTAAGTTAGGAAGTTTCCATCATGTACTAATGATAACATTTCCCTTGGAGCAGATGCCCAGGAGAATAGCAGCATAATGGTAGGACTTTCATTAACTGCCCAGACAAATTCCTGCCCACTACAATTAATGACAAAAGAAATACTTGGATATGAACAGACACACACACACAGTGGATCTGAACTGTCTTACCTTCACCATCTCATATCAGGCTCCGCCAACCTAAGAGGGAAATAGGACTTAATAAAAATGTTCATTAAGTTATCTATTGTGCCTATCTGTGCTATCGCTGCAGAAAATGGGTAAGATTATAACTGTTGTTTTGCCAGATATGACATAGTGCTAATAAAAACAAAGACATAATATCTGCTCTAAGGCCTTAAAGGAAAATAAATTCTGAAGACAGTATTCCTGATGACATTTAAAATTAGGTCTATATTATAAAATTAGGTCTATTACTGATAATTGTTAAATATATTTCATTTGTACTGTCAAGATGGGAAAGAAAGTAGTAAAAGAGAAAAATGTACAGTGATAATACAGATGGGTAGCAAGAATGAGAGAATGAGCTAGGTGAGAGGACCAAACGTGTTATCAATTGGCTTTCTCAATTGGCTTTCTGACCTACTGTAGCAATTCTTTTTGCTTGGTTTCAAGAAGGTAATATTCTGCCACTGCCAGACAGAACTTTACAGTATCTACTATGTTCATTGTGATAGTCACTAGCCAAGTGTGGCTATTAAGTGCTTACAATATGTGTAATTAATTAATTAATTTAATTAATTAAAACTAAATAGTCACATGTGGCTAATTGCTCCTGAATTCAAAGGTGTGCCTATTACATAGCAAGGTGTAAATTTTATTTCTTAACAACTTGTTATCAGAATTCCTTTTAGATATGAAAATGCCTTTCTTTGGGATGACCTATGCTAAGTTCATTTGGAATGTTAATCTCCATGTACATATAAACTTACTTAATTCTCAGAGTAACTCAGTGAGATAGTTATTTTGTTGATTGATTGAGGTACTGAGAGTGAACCCAGGGCACTGAGCTACATCTCTTGTAAACTTTGAGACAAGATCTTGCTAAGTCACTAAGTTGCCCAGACTGGGCTCTAACTTGCAGTCCTCCTGACTCAGCCTTCTGGAGTGCTGGGATTACAGTATGGGCTTCCACGTTCTGCTTATTATACTCATTGTAGAGACAAAGAGTCTGAGGCACAGAGATATTAAGTAACTTACCAAGAATCCCATAGTAAATAGAGATCATTTGGGTGAGATCCCCATAGCTATCAGCGGGTGCTAAGGCAGTGCTGTAGGAGGATAAATTGCTTGCCATAAGTTAAGGGAAAGTGTGAAAAGATGTTGAGAAGAGTGAGAAAGAAGGAGAGAGTCTTGGACTTTACATGGTACAGAGCTCATGAGGCCACAGTAAAGAACCAGATCTGTGCTATAAATAAGGTAGCCACTCATGGCTACTTATATTTAAATATTTTAAAATTAAGTAAAGTTAAAATTCAATTTCTCATTTACAGTGGCCATGCTTTAAGTGTTTGGAAGCCACATGTGGCTGGTGGTGACTGAATCAGTGCAGAAGTACAATATTTCCACCATCATAGAAAGTTCTGTTGGACAGCACTGAGTCAAAGGATATTCAAGGATGGCTGTATCCATGTGACCACAGGAGGTGCTTTTCACAGATTTAAGGGAAACCTCTTTCCTCTAAATTGCCTGCACAGCTCATTAATTTCATGAATGCTCCCAGGAGTGAGTGTAAATTGAAGAAAGCACTGCATTTCTCACCTAGGTCAGTATGACATGATATATGAGGTGCACTTCAAAAGCAAAAGGCTCTCATCTAATGTGGTCACAAAAGGTTGCAGAAAGAATTGTTGCTGTGTAAGGGGGACTTTCAACTGCAATAAACTGTGGAACTAGAGGAGTGCGAAGTCTTGTGGATTTTTAATGCCCCTTCTCAGCTCACAGTATTCATGTGACCACTTTCATAACTTGATAACTTGTCCCACTCTGTTCTTTATCTCCTGGTTCTTAAAATGATGACTACAAGCTTTTTCCAAAGCCACAATTTATAGTATGTTTATATCTAGCCATTCAGTTACTGATTTTAAATTACCAAACAGGTGACATTGCTGGTTCAAAATAATAATATTGTTTAGTAATCTAAGACCAAAACAATGTTTTAAGCACTTTATATGTAGTTAACCTATTTAATCCTCAGATTAACTCAATGAGATAGTTACAATTATTATCCCCTTTGTAAAGGAAATCAATCCAAAACACAGAGAGATTAGATAACATTGTAAATGTGAGAGGTAGGATTTGAATGAATTTGCCCCTAGAAGTCAATGATCAGATAACAATAGTGACTTATGGCTTGGTGACTTGCTCCTGAATCCCACCATGTGTATTGTCTTCATGAATACTTCATGGCAAGAAGAGCCAGTTCTCAGGGTGTATTTCAGACATTGATCCACATGCTCATGATCTCTGGGAAAGTGGAATTGGAGAACTGAAAAACATCAGGGACATCCTGAAGTTCTTATAACTCATAAGGCACAAACTTCTACTACCCTTTATATGGAAAATAAAAGTATCCTTGGTCAGCTGGGCAGCTTTCTGAAGGAATTGGCTGCATAGTTAGGGAATGTCTGGCTATTGTCTTAATATCTGGTTGACTCTATTTTACTAACCATGTCAAAGAGATATCAAGGAGTGGTAATGTAAGCAATCTATAATTAATTGCACATTATAGACTCAATGGTAGTGCTAAGCTGGACTTTAGCATTCACTTGCCATACTGGGGATTGAACCTAGGACCTTCACAGCGAGCTACACATCTGTTTGTTTGTTTTTGTTTTTTGTTTTTTGGCACCGGGGATCGAACTCGGGACCTTGCGCTTGTGAGTCAGGTGCTGGAACCACTGAGCTAAATCCCAGGCTCACATTTGTTCTTTTAATTATTTCTTTTAAATTTTGAGATATGGTCTTGCTAAGTTACCCAGACTCAGACGCTTTTAACAGTTGTGCAATAGACCATGCTTCAGAGGCATTCAACAATAAATGAAATCTTGGAGGAAGATTTTTCAACATGTGGAAATCAAGTGCTACTTCTGGAGACTGATTAGTCAGTCTATGGTAGGATCTGAGCATCTGTACTTTAAGGAGTAGCTATTAAAAAGAATTTCATTGGATACCTTTGGAGGTTGGTAAAGACACAATTTATTATTTTAAAATCTGACCAATAAAGAGGAAAAGATCATGCATTCATTCTACTTTTTATTTACCACCCCTATAAAAATCATCTTACTATTTAGAGATAGTGTCTCTTTAAAGAAGTACTGCAAGGAAAAAATATTAGAATATCACCATTTTGTAACTTACTGAATCAGCTGATCTAGGCAATGATCATCAATAGCTGTGAATAATACAAAGAGGGCCCCCTGATGTTAATATACAACACAACTAAAAAATTAAACTATAATTTCATCAAGTCTCTATACTTTTTAAAAATAATTATTAGTGTATATTAGCTATACAAATTAACAGGTTTCATTGTGACACTTTCATATACATATGTATAACATGGCCTTGATCACATACACGATCACTACTTTACTCTCCTTTCTCTTCCTCAATTGTCTCCTTTCTACTTTTTCGTCTGTCTTTTTTTTTTTTTTATAGATTCCACATATGAGAGAAAATATGTAGTACTTGCCTTTATGAGACTTTTTTTTTTTTTTGGTACCAGGGATCCAACTTGGGACCTTGTGCTTGGGAGGCAGGCGGTGGAACCAACTGAGATATTTTTTTTCTTGTATATGAATGTTTATAGTAGTAATCATTTTTTCCTTAAATTCTTTTATGTGTACATTTTATGTTTACAATACAGTTACATTCATCATTGGGATTTTGTACCTTTACATGATGTATCTTGGTTGTTATTTTTTTCTCCATTCCCTGCCCTCCCTTCAACCCCTCCACCCTTCCCTATTTATAAAGACTTTGTTTCCTTTTTTTCCATTTCTCATAATTTTTCCTTTCCCTTCTTTCCTTTCCCCTACCCTTTCCACTTCCCCTTCCCCTTTGCCCCTTTTATTCCTATTTCACATTATCTATTATACCTTTTAGTCCTTATTTACACTTTCAATTTCTCACACTAGAGACACTTATTCGGTATTTACACGTGTGTCCTATTTATATCACTTAAGAGTATCACCTCAATGTGCATCCATTTAGCAACTGAGACATTTTAACATGATGATTTCCAGCTCCATCAGTTTTTATGCAAATAATATGATTTTGTTCCTTATGCCTATATTATGCTTTAATGTGTTCATGTAGATATTATATTATATATATTAATATTACATATTTTATTTATCCATTAATCCATTGACAGACATATAGACCGATTCTATAACTTAGCTATTGTAAATAGTGTCATGACAAACATGTATGCAGCTGTCTTTTTTGGTCTATAACTCATTTTCAATTCACAGAAGATATAAAGGACAGAAGAGCTTGCTAAATGACACAATTGGGATTCAATAATCAAAATGCACATTGAGAAACTGTATAGGTCAAATGATCCAATTTCTTCATCAAATATATCATGGGGAGGAACAAAGACAGAACAGAAATGTATTGAGTAAAAGACTTCAGTGATATATCAATTGAAAATTTGTCTTAGGCTCTTGATTCAATCACAGATTTTAAGTATTATTAATTTTGCTAGGTGTACTAATTGTATTGTGGTTATGTTTTTAGATACACTGGAATATTTATGGATGAAATGAATATGAATATTTGTTAATAAAATAAAAGGTTTTACTTTGAAATAACTCAAAGGTCAATAGGTGGATAAGTTAGATGAAACATGATTGGCTCTAAGTTGATAACCGAAGATGTGATGAATACATGAGACTTCATTTTGCTGCTTTTTCAGCTTTTGTATATGGTTGAAATTGCCTGTCATAAAAACTTAAAAATTAAAAGTTGTCTTTAAAAATGCAAAGGCAGCTTTTGTCACAGATCAGCAAACTACTACCTTCAGTTTCAATCTTTTCTGCTGCCTGTTTGGTGGTGCTCAGTGGTGCCTGCCTGCCTAGCAAGCATAGAGTCCTGAGTTTAATCTCTGGTACTAGAAAAAAAAAGAAAGAAATTAAATGCACTATAAATTGCATCTATTCATTTCCTTGTTGTCTGTAGCTACTTTCTTGCCCTTCTTCCTCTAGAGTACAGGAGTATTTAAAAAAATAGTATATGACTCCTAGCAAGATATGGTTTGCATAATTTTTTTTCTCTTATATCTGATAGTTTCTTCTATCAGTTGGGTCAGTGAAATATATTTTCTACAGCATCATTACCTGACAAGTGGAGAGAGAAAGATAGTTATGTTAATTACTTCCATCAGGTAATGGTCCATATATTATCTATCTAAAGATTTGGGGATAATAGAGGGTAAATTATAATATTCCACAATTTTGCCATTATTGGTATTTTAAAATTATTACTGGTATATTTTTAAGGTTTTTTTGAGACAGGATCTTACTGTGTAGTCCAGGCTGGCCTTGAACTCATGGCAATCTTTCTGCTTCAGCCTCCCTAGTGCTGGGATTACAGGCATGCACCACCATACCATGCTGAAGGACAATTATTGATGATTTAGGTAGTGGCTGAAGTGGGTTGGGGATGAGACAGAAAACACTTTATGGAATCCAGTGCTCTCACAAGCATAAAGGAGGAAAGCCTGGACTAAGAACTGAGAGTTGAAGGAGTTAGGTTCAAGTCCTAGCTTTTCTCTTATAGCAGTGTGAGTTCAGACAAACCATTAACTCCTCTGAACCTCATTTTTCTCTGAGGTTGGACTCACAAGATTGCTGTAAAAATTAAATACAGTATATATGCTCAAGAACTTTATAAACTTTATATAACTAGATAAATATAAAGGACCATTTCCTAAGTTCATTCAGCTTGCCAATGAGATTGATCCATCTTTGACAGTTGCTGTGTTTAGGAAGGTTGGAAGAACTCTTGGGTTTATTGCAAATAAATGATTTTAATCCTAGCTAGTCTTGCAACTGCTTCGTCTGAGCTAGACCATCCATAACATATTTTTAGACAAAATAGCCCAATTCCTGTTGATTCTCTTGTCTCTAAAAAACAAACAGAAGGGAGTTAGACAGGACATTATAGAATGAAAGGAGAAGCAGGTGTTCAGGCTGCCACAAACACCTTTTAAGAAGTGATATTTACCTATAATTTAGCTGAGAAGGTGAAATAAAACCAATATACAATAAAAAATAGAACAGAGAGCAGAGGAGTGAGAAGGGCAGAGGGAGTAGATGTGTTTCCAAAGTGATATGGGGCACTGTCCTCCATAGCATGACATTTTTAAGCCAAATACAGCTGCATGGTTTTGTGTGTATCGCTGCTATTCTAGAATCCTAATTACTCCTCTGTGTTTCATGCAGCACCTAACAAAGTGTTTTGCACATAGAAAACACTCAATATTTGTGGAATGAATAATCCTTCCATTACAGCTAAAAAAAATGAGAGTAGGCTATAGATATTTCTTTCCTTCTGTAAAAGAACTTGTTGGCTCAGAGGAGAACTGAGCCATTAAAATAACATTGAGAATTCAGTCCAGGTCTGAGGCAATTAATTATCATCCTGTTTTCTCTGGCTTGACCAGATTCTCTCACTACATTTAAGTGTTTCGTACAGATAGCATACTGCTAGAAGCTACTAACAGGCTGAAGAGTGGCCTAAGAAACCACTGCTGTTGCCTAAAAGTTTTGCAGAGATATATTTTTTAATTTGGTCTTAGAAGTCTTGCTCTTGTATATAATTTAATTGCTACACAAATGAGAACAGTTTTAATGGGTCCATCTTTCTTGCTTCTGAATGTATCAGTGAAATCTTTTGCTTGCTTATTTATTTATTTATTTATTTATAATTTATTGCAGGGCTGAAGATTGAACCTAGGGTCTCTAGATAAATGTTCTACTACTGAGCCACATCCCTCCTCAACCCTTTAATTTAAAATAATTTCCTCTGCTTTAAAAAAATGTAGAGTAAGAAGTTTCTCCAGATGATACTCTGGTGTCTTATATATTAAGTATTACAACATATTATCTTATATATTACCATATATTATTACCATAGTGCTATAGATATCAATATTATAATTATTAAATAATCTTATAGCTATTAAATAAATTTCATATGTCCTATATATAATACTGATGGTACCCAGTTTCTGAGGCTTAACTCAGGTGGCCCAGGCAGGAATGTTTCTTTTTGAGAAGTCTCTTGTTTAATCATCCAAATAAGAATCTCTTCTTGACTTATTGGGGAAATTGTTCCCAGGTGAAGGGAAGGACAGAAGCAGGACAGGGTAAGAAAAGGACCTAAACAAGGACGTGGTCTCAGCTGGAGATGGCCTTCAGCCTGATCCTGTGAGAGATCTGAGGCACAAACTACACCACACAGTTAAGTCCCCTTGAAGCAAGGAAACCAGCCTTTGGTACCCTAATCACAGTCATTGATTGGCGGCTGTCCTTGTAGGAAGTAGAGGCCACAGCCTTCTGGGTCAAATAGCTCCTGTTTGGCTGAGGGCAATTCTCAGAGAAGAGACCAGTTGGGAGCTATTAACAGCCAGTGCTCTGCAGCTGGACAATGAGAGCAGCCATGGTGGGCACCAAAGCTCCACTGCATGGCTCCTTTCCAGTGGTTAGAAGAATTTTGCAGTCCTTTTACTTGACTACATTCTTCCAATAAAAAATCAGATGAGAGAGGAAAGGATTCTAGAAACTCAAAGGATTTCCTGTCTTTGAAAATAGAATTTCTGTTCTTCAAGTATATTCTTTTATTGAAGTAATCTAGAAATAATATTTAAAGCCTCTCATTCTTCAGATTCTCTAAAAAGAAATTGATAGATGTGGAAGAATTGAATACATTAAAGTATATTACTCATATTCATACTCTGGAATGAAGTCATAGAAACTAATTGCAATGCGTAGACAACTGGAAACTTGAGTTTGCATATTCACTTTTTTAGTTCATATTAAAAAAATAAGTTTTCAAATTTAAAAATAATCCATGGTTTGGTTGCTGCATAAGAGATGACAGCAGTTCACTCGATGCCTACAGAGTACATGTTACTAATCAATATAACAAACACCATATTATAGGTATCTAGTAAATTCTTTTTTTTTTTTTTTTTTT
>NW_004624970.1:371613-393586 GCF_000247695.1 Heterocephalus glaber | reverse complement strand
AAAGAAGTAGAAACAGAAAATAACATATGAAAAAATGTTCAACTTATGAAATATATTTTATTGCATTTATAAACTTAAAAATCCAGCAAGGATGGCACTACAAAGAAATAACATCTACTAATTCATTTAAAATATTTGCAAACATTCTAAATTTAAATATATTCAAAATAGTCTTAGAAAAGTTCAGTACATCATGAAATATTAATTTTTTCCTGATAAGTACTATGTATTATTAATTGAATTTCTAATCTTTATGAGTACTGACAAAATTATGAATTTAATTCAAACTAAATTAGTTTCACCACATATTGGTTACAAATTAAGAGTAATTTAGAAATCTACAAACCCATTTTTATATGTTCTAAAGTATAGACTCAAAAATAATAAACATATAATAATTGATGTAAATCCTTGTATTGATCACTGAAAATATAAGTAATAGAAAGAAGTCTTTGGTCATTTTTGAAATAAAGCACCATATTAGCAATGTAAGGAAAAGCATAAAAAACCTACATCAATAGAATAAAGAAGAAAAATATATGATTACCATATCATATGGACTACAAATCCAAGAGATTCAACAAGGACAATTATAGAGATAAAAAATTTGACCATCTGATTCAACAAGCACCTCTTTCCTTACAAAATATTTAGTACATATTTTATAGATAAAACTATGTTTACATTATCAACAAATCCTAAAATTATGCAAGAATAAATAGAAGAAAAATATTCCACATGATATTTATGTGTATATGTAGTAAATACAAAACAAACAGACATATGGACATATTTCACATTGAAAAAGAATGTTTAAACAAGATAAGTAGAAATATTTAACTGACAGAACACTAATCATCTCTACATTTAACACATAAATTCAATTTAACCCGTAAATTCAATTCGGTGCCATTTTAAATTCAAGACTATTTGTTATCACATGTGATCAGACAATCCTAGGATTCTACAGACAACAAGAAAGAGAATTTCTGCAAAAATAGCTTCAGAAGAATTTTCAGGCATGGGTGAGCAAGGAAATACAAAACCATTTATCAAAATAAAATATAAACAGCATAGTTAAGGCATGGTAATTGTTGAAGTGGAAAAATTTAATGAAATACATGAGGGAATTCAGAAATATGCTGACCTACAGACAAAAGTTACCATATTAACAGTGAGTAAAAATAATCAAGGAGGTCAACTGTTGCACAAGATGAAAAGTGTAACAGAAATGAAACAAGCAAAAATACAAGGATTTATTAATGATTTTATGAGAGGAACAAAAAAATTTCAGACTACTATTCAAAATGAAAAAGTTGGCTGGAGATTTAGCTCAGTGGTTTCGCTGCCTGCTGCACAAGCACAAGGACCCAAGTTCGATCCCCAGTACCAAAATAAAGAAAAAGAAAAAGTTATTGTTAACAATTGTTAGTGACTCTTTGAAAGAAATGAGACCCTTGATAATGGAAGTAAATTCCACGCTGTAATGTAATTTGTAACTGAAAATAATAGTATAGATTTTGCTCCAGCCTAATTACATATTTTGAGAAAAACACATTTTTTTTATTTTAAAAAGGTTCTGTCATTGTGTTTCATCTCTGAGCCCATGCAGAAAATTTCTCACTGGTCTTAAGAAAATACTGTAGGACTTAGGGGTAAAGATGCAGCCCAGCAGCCCTGCACTAGAGGCCAAAATGGAGAAGACCTCCATGGCCACCATGACCTTCCCCCTGGTGCTGAGGTACACAGGAAGGTGACCCACGCATTGCAGAACACCAGCAGGCTGAAGGTCAGGAACTTGGCTTCATTGAATGTGTCATGCAGGTTCCTGGCCAGAAAAGCCACAGTGAATCTCACCAAGGTCAGGGAGCCCAGGCATCCCAGGACACAGTAGAAGGAAGTGAGCCCTTGTTACACATGATGATGATGTGGCCATATTCAGAATGTGCACTCATGGCAATAAAGGGTGGATTTCTTGCCATCCAGTCTTTACAGTGAGTGAGTTGGATGATGGAGCATATGAGGATGATGTAGTTAGGTGTTCCTAATACCAGCAACTGCCTCATCCTTCTGCCTGGAGAAGTGACCTTAAAGGCTAGCACCACAGTAATGGTTTTGGCCAAGACCGTGGAAACAGCCACAGTGCACACAGATCCAAATGTTCTCTACTGGAGGATGCAGGTTGCTGTGTTGGGGTGGCCAATGAAGAGTAAGGAGCAGAGAAAACAGAAGGTGAGGAAAGGAGCAGGTTGTAACTGAGAGCCCAATTGCTGGCCTAGTGATGGGAGTGTCTCCATGCTTCACAACGAGCCCAAGAACAGTGGCTGTGAGAATAGTGAGACTCAGAGCAGTGCCAGTCAGACAGAGCCTTCCCCAAGGGGTCTTCATGAGCCAGAAAAGTCACCAGATTATTGCAGGCAGCGATTTCACTGAGTGTTGGCATACTGATAAACTGGACACTTCACACTTTATATCTAGCAAAAAATGCAAATTTTTCTCAGTGTAGGTTTAGTAATTCCCTTTTTTCATACCCTCCACCCAAAGTAGCACACTGGCATAGTTGAGTCATACTTATCCTCTTGTGTTGTTATAGACCCCAAAGTTCCAAATCAATACTGATTTTCTTCATTACAGTGCAGTAAACGGTACTAATATTGATTCTTTTTATTTTTATGACATGTTCTTGAGAAAATTTTTCCATTCTCTCAAACCTTTAAAGATTTACCTGCCAAAACTAAAAAAAGTGAAAGCAATATGATATGTATTCATTCAATGAGGGAGCACTCACTGGGAAACCACCATGAGCTGTAGTTTTTAATTTTCAGGGAAATAATATGTGCCATAACACTCTATGAATTACAGTAAGTTCTGTGAGTATTTGCAGCTTTTACCACAAAACAATGTTGTGTCCAGATCGCGAAGTCTCTAAAGACCATCAAGGAGTCGATTTTGATGTAAACACACGAGGGTCGTTTATTTAAGCTCGAGCAGGGACTCACAACTGTCACCGGCACAATAGATCAAGATTGAGAGCCCCGAATTTTAAATCAACAGGGTTTTTATTGTGGCTATAATAAGGTTTGGAGAGTTTTTATTTAACAGTTATATGATTGGTTGATATTTAACAAATATGGGGTGTATGGGGGGGTTGAGGGGCGGCTATATATAGATTTTATAAAAAAAGAACAATCAGCTCATTGACAGAATGTTTATGGTCAACACATAGATAATGGGCCTGGGAGCATCTGTTTTTTGGACAAACAGAAGATTGAGTTAAGAGCTGTGTCTTTTTTTTATCTGTTGTCTCAGAACAAGGACATTTTATCATTATTTTACAGACACAAAAGAGACTAGGGAAATAGTTGACTTTAATAAAATAAAATTTATGTCTAGGCCACTTTACTGCCTTATTCTAAGATAGAGTCAAATTTTAAAATAAAATTATTTAGGTCTCACAACATAGTGGGATTTTCATTGCGATTGAATGGGATAAGTAGAACAGTGTAAAGTATTAACGTATTATTCTTGACCCTTTTGATTCAGAAATCTTTATCTAACAACTCATTTCAGGTTGTTTGTAATGATTTCCTGTTACATATGTGTTGTTAGAAACTTTTGAAAACTTTACAATTTATTTCTAAATATTGCATAGTTATGATATAATGTCTATTAAAATTCATGCTCTGAATTATGAATGGGGTGAACAAAGTGTTGTTTGAACATTTCCTGATATTCAATCACCAATCAGTTCCATTGATGATTAATTTACCTGGACTTTATCCTTGTACACCTTTATCATTCCAAATTAACACTGCTATTTTTTTTCCTTCCCAATATATGCTACTTTTATTTCTTTTCCTGACCTTATTGAATTGGCTGGCATCTCTACCATACCATGAGATAGATGTAAAATGAAGACCTCCTGCCTCATGTTTGTTTTTAACATTGAAGGATTCTGTAAACATTTTTGTAGCATTAACAAAGTTTCCTTCTATTTCTGATTTAATATAATTTGTTGCCATTTTTTTATAAATTGTAGATAAGCATTCAATTTCTTTATCTATTACTTCATTTATTGACATTTTTAATGTTTTTTTCTAGAATCTAGTGCCCTGAATTACATCAAGTAAGCAAAATTTGGCCTTCATGTAGCCTCCTTAAACTATAGCACAAATAGGAACAGGAAATGTGATTTTGATGGAAGAAAGAAAGTTGCAAGCTGGGTGTGGGCATGCACACCTGTAATCTCAGCAATTAGGAGGAGGTAGGAGGATCCTTGCAAGTTCCAGGACAGCCTGGGCTACATAGTGAATTCATGACCAGTCTGAACTACATGGCATGACCCTGTCTGAAACAAACCAACAAAAAACCAAACAAAAAAGAGAAAAGTTGCTTGTGATGTTTGATTTTCTGTTGTCATGCATGAGTAGCACAGTTCAAGCTTGCTCATAAAATGCATTGATTTCCCCCTTCCCTGTTTATCTGAAGGAGTTTGAGTAATTTAGCAATGGCACTCTCTTGAACATTTGTAAAGTTCACCAGTTAAACTCTGAATCAACATAAAAATTGTGAGAAAAAAATGGCATATAAATTCAATGTTTTAGTAGATGTGTTATTTTGAAAAACTTTGTTCAGTATTTATGTGTAAATTCATGAAGTTTACAAAGATTTCTAACTACATTGATGTGGAGCTATTTATATTTTCTTATAAAATGTTTTGTATTATTTTCAGATGTGTCTATTTTCAGAGTTTGTATATTTGGTTTCGCAATTGATCTCTTTGTGGTCAATTTTATAAGAGCTATCAATTGTATTTTGTTACCAAAATCAACTTTAATTTTTATGACATTTATGTTCTTCTATTTCCTTTATTTCCTATCTTCCAATTTCATTGTTTCCTTTTCTTTTTGATTTCTTGTTGGTGTTGAATATTTCAGATGCAGAACTTCAGCTTAGCTTTGCATAAACACACTCATAAAATACATACATATATATGTCTCATCAGATAATTTTAGCTTTAACTTAGATTTAATGAATGGTATTTTCAGTTTCAACTGCTTGTAATTTCTCCTAATTTCTTTTCTAGTAATCATTTTGAGAATGTTACTTATTAAAACAAAATAATTATTTCTTGGTACACTTTTTAAATGTGCACGTGGTACATACAATGAAACTACTATATACCAAATAAGTATAAAAATATATATTATAGAAATATATATGTATATTTTGTATATATAGGATGCAAATTAACTATAAGGTACAAGATAATATTAATTTTGGCACATATTCAAAATATTGATATCATACAGTGAGGTGAAAATAAATCATATATCAGTGATCAAAAATATGGAAAAGGCTAAGCAGAGATATGATTCCAACCTGTCATGATTTCATATGATAAATGCAAGTATTTACAAAGGGGTAATTATGATACAGAAAATCTTCAGTATTGGCTTTCTGTACCGTCTCTATTTCATGTCTCAAGTACCCTCCCACATTGAGTATTTTCATAACATTGAACACTGAAGCTTAGTTCCCTTGAGTATTATATAAGTGGGAATGTGCCATTTTGACACTTCTGTTGAACTTCATAAGAATTTTTATTTACTTATTCATCAGATATAATGTTAATATTACTTCTTCAGTGAAGTTTAAAACATTATTCTTATTGGGCATGGTGTCACATGCCTATAATCACAGCACTCAGGAGACTGAGACAGGAGGATCGTGGTGAGCTTTAGGCCAGCCTAGGCTATACAGTGAGTTCAAGGGTAGCCTGTACTACATTGAGAAATCTTGCCTCAAAGAAAAGCTAAATAAAGTGCTGTTCCAAAATATTATATATATAGCATCACTTACTGAACCTCAGTCATATCATTATACTGACACTCATTACTGCTGAACTATGTGTATTGAAATCTATAAATAAGATGGAATTTAAAAAGCTAAATTATTCAGGAATGGGGTATTGTGAAATTAGTGCTTTTGATGATTCCAGAAAAATGAATCAAAGAATGTTCAAGGGTCAGTGAGTGTGTTTTTTTATTAAGTTTTTTAGTACACTTTAGGTATATAATGTGATGATATTCATCATTAGAAATGTGTAACTTTACATGATATATCTGGTTTCTTATTTTTTCCTCATTTCTCTGCCCTCTCTTCAACCCTTCCACTCCTCTCTATTTACAAAGACTTGGTTTCCATTTTTTCCTTTTCTCAATTTTCTCCTTTCCCCTACTCCTCACGATTCCTCCTCCCCTTTAGACCTTTCCTCCCTGTTTCATATTATCTATTATACATTTTGATTCTTATTTACACCTTAAGTTTCTCACACCAGAGAAACTAGTCTGTATTTACACGTGTGTCCTATTTATTTCACTTAAGAGTATCACCTCAATGTGCTCCATTTAGCTATAAATGTCTCTAGTTTCTCATTTTTTATGTCTGAGTAGTACTCCATTTTATAAAATAAAACACATTTTCTTTATCCAGTTTCCAGGTGATGGGGAGTTGGGCTATTTTCAAGTTTTAACTATTACAAACTGTGCGGCTGTGAACATGGGTGCACATATATCACTGTGGTATAATTATATTGGGAAGATACCCAGCAGGGAAACAGCTAGGTCAAATAGGACCTCTAATCCTAGTTATTTGAGTATCTCCATATTCATCACCACAGTGGTTGCACCAGTCTGCATTCCCACCAGCAATCAAGAAGGGTTCCATTCCCCCTGACAACACCACCAGCATTTGTTATTGGTTGATTTCATGATACCAGCCATTCTTTCTGGTGTGAGATGGAATCTCAGTGTTGTTTTCATCTGCATCTCTTGAATGACCAGTGATTATTGAACATTTTTTCATATGTTTATGTCCTCCTTTTACTTCTTTTTTCAAGAAATGCCTGTTCATTTCAAAAGCCCATTTTTTAATTGGGTCTTCAAATTTAGGAGGTCTGATTTTTTAAAGTTCTTTTTATATTCTAGATAGTAGTCCTTTGTCTAAGGTTCAGCTAGTAAAAATTTTTCCCACATTATGGGCTGTCTCTTAGCTTTTTTGGTGGTTTCTCTTGCAGTGAAGAAGCTTTTTAATAAGATGAGATCCCAGTTATTGATTCTCTGTGCTAGTTCCCATGCTACTGAGATTTTGTTCATGAAGTCTTTTCTTATGCTAATGTCATCGAGTTCTACCTAACCCATCTTCCAGCAAGTTTAGTGTTCTTGTTTTAATATTTAGATCTTTGATCCATTTTGATTTTAATTTAGTGCATGGGGAAAGATATAGTTCTAGTTTTAATCTGTTGCAGGTTGAAATCCAGTTTTTCTAGCACCATTTATTAAAGAGGCTATCTTCCCTCCAGTGAGGGTGGTTGGCTCCTTTATCAAAGATGAGATGGCTGAGTATGTTTGGAATTGTTTCTGCATCTTCTATTCTATTCCACTGATCTCCAGGTTTATTTCTTTAACAGTACCATGCTGTTTTTATCACAGTGGCTTTGTGGTATAGTTTAAAGTTGGGTATTGTGATACCCCCAGGCATGTCTCTGTTACCTAGAATTGCTTTTGGTATTCTAGGTCTCTTCTGGTTCCAAATGAATTTTTGGATTGTTTTCTCTAGTTCTGTGAAATATATTTTTCGGATTTAAATTGTGATTGCATTGAATCTATATAGCAATTTTAGAAGTGTGGCCAGTTGTACTATATTGGTTTTTCCTACCCAGGAGCAAGGAATGTCTTTACATTTTCTGATATCCTCTTCAATCTCTTTTGAGAGTGATGCAGTTTTCAAGATAGAGGTTTTTTACTTGCTTCGTTAGATTGATTCCTAGTTATTTCAGTTTTTTGGATGCTATTGTGAAAGGAATTGTTTCCCCAATTTCTCTCTCAGTGAGTCTATTATTTGTGTACAAGAAGGCTATTGATTTTCGACTGTTGATCTTGTGTCTAGGTACTCTTTTGCATCTTCCAATTAAGTCTAGAAGGTTTTTAGCAGAGTTTTTTGGTTCTTCTATGTAGAGTATCATGTCATCAGCAAATAAGACAGTGTGATTTCTTCCTTTCCTATCTTTATTCCTTTTATTTCTTTTTTTTTGTCTAATTGCTGTGGATAATGTCTCCAAAACTATATTGAACAGAAGTCTGTGGATATCCTTATCTTGTTCTAGATTTTATCAAGAAAGCTTTCAGTTTTTAACCACTTATTATGATGTTCACTGTTGGTTTTTCATAGATAGCCTTTATTAGATTGAGATAAAGACCATCTATTACAATTTTCTGTAGTGTTTTTATGATGAATGGGTGTTGGATTATGTTGAATGCTTTTCCCGCATATTGAGATGATCATATGGTCTTTGTCCTTGGCTCTATTAATATAGTGTATTACATTTATTGATTTACATATGTTGAACCATTTTTACATCCCTGGGATGAATCCAAATTGGTCAGGGTGTATGATTTTCTTGATAATCTTCTGTATTTTGTTTGCCAGTATGTGATTGAGGATTCTTGCATCTATGTTCATTAGGGAGATTGGCCTGTAGTTCTCTTTTCTGTGTGGGTCTTTCTCTGCTTTAATAATCAAAGTATAGGCTGCTTCCAGGAATGAATTTGGGGGTATTGCTTCCCTTTCAATTTCATTAAAGAGTTTGAGAAATAGTGGCATTAGCTTTTCCCTAAACTTCTTGCAGAATTCAGAAGTGAAGCCATCAGGACCTGGGAATTTCTTTGATGGTAAATTTATATATTTTTCAATTTCACTGATTGAAATTGGAGTGTTTAGAATTTTTATATCTTCTTTGTTCAGCTTTGATAATTGATATGTATCTAGGAATCTGTCTATTTCTTCTGTTTTCAATTTTATTGGAGTACAGGTTCTCAAAGCAGATATTGATGATCCTCTGGATTTCTACTGAATGTGTTGTGATCTCACCCTTTTCATTCCTAATTGCATGGATTTGAGCCTTTTCTTTCCTTTTTTTGATGTTTCGTGAAGGTTTTGCCAATTTTACTCATTCTTTTCAATAACCAACTCTTCAATTCATTGATTTTCTTTCTATCATTCTCAGTCTCCATTGCACTGGTTTCTGCTCTGATCTTTATAACTTCCTCCCTTGTATGAGCTTTGGGTTTGTCTTGGTCTTATTTTTCTAGGAGCTTGAGGTTCAGAATTACATTGTTTATTTGAGCTCACTCTGTTTTCCTAGCATGGGCATTCACTGCTATGAATTTCCCTCATAGAATTGTTTTCATTGTGTCTCAAATGTTCCTGTATATTGTATTGGCATTAACATTTAATTGTAGAAACTGTATAGTTTCTTGTTTAATTTCCTCTGTGACACATTGGTTGTTCAGGAGAGTGTTATTCAATTTCCATATGTTTCTGAAGTTCTTGCGGTTTCTTATGCTATTGATCTCCAGTTTAATTGCACTATGGTCTAATAATATTCAGGGGATAATTTCACTTACTTTGTATTTACTTAAACATATTCTCTGAGCTTGAATGTGGTCTATTTTGGAGAAGGGCCCATGTGCAGCTGAATAGAAAGTGTATTCTGATTTTGTGGTGTGAAATACTCTGTAAACATCAATTAAGTTCATTTGTTCAAAAGTTTGGTTCAGTTCTATTATTTTGTTGTTGATTTTCTGCCTAGATATTCTCTCTGTTTGTGATAGTGGAGTACTGAGGTCCCCCACTACAATTTTATTAGTTCTTGTTTGGTCTTTCATGCCCATTAATATTTGTTTTATATAGTTGGGTGCACTAGTATTTTGTGCATATATATTTGGGATTGTTATCTCTTCCTTTTTGATTGTTCCCTTTACAAGGATGTAGAGACCTTCTTTGTCTCTCTTAATTAGTTTTGGTTTGAAATGTACTTTGTCTGAAAATAAGATTGCTACCCTTGCTTTTGTCCTGGGTTCCTGTCACATGGAGAACTGTTTTCCATGCTTTTACTTTCAGTCTATGAATTTCTTTTTTAATTAAGCATGCCCCTTGTATGCAGCATATTGTTGGATTTTGCTTCTTAATCCATTCTGCCAGTCTATTTCTTTTGATTGCTGAATTGAGACCATAAACATTGATGGTTATAACTGATACGTATTGACTTATCCTTGTCATAATATTTTCCTGTTGTCGATTCTTTTGTTTTTTATTTTCCACTTTAATTTTAATTTTTCCCTTTAATTTCTTGCCTTGCCTGATGGCTTCATTCTGTTGGATCTCATGGAATTGTGACCCTCATTGTCTTTTTCTAGGACATTGCTTAGAATTGTTGGGAGTGCTGGTTTGAGATTCATGAAGTTTCTCAGATATTCTTTGTCATGGAAGTATCTAATTTCCCCATTAACTTGAAAGTTAATTTTCCAGGATACAGCAACCTAAGTTGGAGGTTACTTTCTTTTAGGGGTTCAAAGACTTTGCACCTGGCTCTCCTTGACTTAAGGGTTTGTGTTGAAAAGTTTGCTGCAATTCTGATGGGCTTTCCTTTGTAGGTGATTTGTTTCTTTTCTCTAACTGCCTGTAGGATTTTGCTCTTCTGTTGGTTTTCTGGGAGCTTGACTATTATATGTCTATGTGTAGACTTTTCTGATCATGGCTAGTTGGAGTCGTATGTGCATCACTTATCTGTCAAATTCTTTTCCTCTGCTTTTGAAGTTTTCTGCCATTACTTCTGTGAGATATTTTAAATGTCATTTGTAGTTTCTCCTGCTTTTTCATGTACTCTTATCAGGCTTATGTTATCCTTCTCTGTATCATCTTGCAGCTGCTGGATCTATTTCTCATGGTCCCTTAGTATTTTTAAGAAATCTCTCTTTTCATGGTCACTAACAGCAGTCCTGTCTTCTATACCTAATATTCTATATTTACATTGGCTCATTCTGCTATGAATAGAGAATGAATTTTTGACAAGGGATATTGTATTGTGTACAATCATTAAATCAGATACAAATGGAAGGAGGAATTATATTTTGGCAAGCTCTTCAATTATTTTCCATTTTCTAGGGAGAAGGCAGAATAAAGTGATAAATGGAGACTTTCTCTGGAAGGGAATGTACTTAATTGTCTGGTTGGAGATCTCATTCTCTGGGCAAGGGGTTCAATGGAAACAACAAGCAGCCTGTCCTTCCTGAGGGTATTTCCTGAATCCAGGATGACAGAATGGGGAGTCACTGCATACAGAATGGTGAGTCTGAAGGGAATCATATATGTGTTAGCAACTTATTGGACTTTTACCTAATACTTCAAATATAGAGGAGTAGAGTAAATTTAATAGGCATAAATCTCATATTTACTAAACGATATGAATATATAAATTTTTTGAAAATATGGTTAAAGAACTTAAATACTTTTCCATTCATCAAAACTAATTAATGAGATAAATTTGAAACTGAATTGCAACTTTTGAATCTCTGTGAATGAACATTTCCTAAGCTAAGGAGAGGACAAAACACTCACAGCATAATTTCACTGTTTATGAGTAGTGAAATGCATTACCATTTCATCCAAACTACCCTGTAATTCCTGTGTCGCACTCTATCATATCCTCATTTGAAGACAATTGTTGACTATGTGGAACATGTGGGGAAAAGTCCTACTTTTGTTGTTAAGTCTGAGACCCCCTGGAAGATTCCAAAAGTTGAGAATGTCATGCTCTGTGCCCTGTTTCCTTTGCTCATCCATGTTGAATTGGTCTTCAGCAGGATTAGTAAATTGAAGTTCCTTCAGAAAGTGGTGCAACTACAAGAGATGCACACCTCTGTAAATATCTTGGGCCCATAGTTAATGATCAGAAGTGCACCAGGGAAGGTCCTTGATTGTCTTTAGTCTGCGATTTTCAATGATTATTTTGCACATGCTCCAGTGAAGTAGAATGAATGAAAGGCTGTGAAAAAGTAAAATATCACAATGTCCCAGAAATATCAATATTCATGAAAAATCCTACAACAAAGCCCAACTAAATATTATTTAAAAACAAAAAACAATTTAGCTGTACAGTGAAAGCCTTCCACATCCATTTTCTGTCTTATTGTTTCCAGAGGATAAACATGAAAAACAATATTCTCAATACTAATTCAAATAATATATGCCATGTAATGCTTATTATTGTTTAATAAGTACATACATATATTTACCTAGTATGTAAGGAATATGCTACCTATAGTCTGTTAAATCTTCATGGGAAAATTTCAGATTTGTTTAGTTGAAAACATTAGGTGCACAGAACTTATCATGATTCATGTCTAATTTCCCCCTTGCTAGTCTCTCCTTATTCTAAATAACCATTTGTACTCAGATTGCTATAAGTTTGACATATGAAACTGATGCAATGAAAATGATGTACAGTCTGTTGTTCTTTTGGATAAAATATTCTACACTGTGTCATTTGCACACCTGTGGAACCTCACAAGTTAAACACACTGCGGCAGTACCTGTCATCTAATGCAAGAGCCATTACCTGCCAAGGGGAATAATCCCTTCAATTCTCCAACCTTCCTTTGTTGCATCTGAACTTGTTGAAGAAACATCTCATGGAGGGCATGGGCCGAGGCATACACAGCATTGTAGGTATTGTAACTCTTGTCACACATGGCTGGATAAAAACAACGCAGGCAAACATGTGAAAGAAACATTGGATTGGAAGTTCTTCAATGCACAATCAAAACTAGATAAAGTGCAGTAAAATTTCATGGACCAAAATACAATGAGGTAAATATCTTCTGGGTATTTTGAAGGGGTAGCTGTCTGGATAAAAGTTTTGAAACCATAAATCTCCTCATATTGGTTTGAAAAAATGAGTGGAATGAGTCAATTATGAAATTTTCCCCAAAGGTTGCAGAATGCCATTGTGAGTTTGTGACCAAGACTCTCCGCATCACTAAATACTGCCTAGTGTAAAATGCTCCAGCACTTACACTATTAGTATCAAAGTATATAATAACACCATTTTCTGGTAATGTTTCTTTGTGTGGTCCATAAGTCATATGTTGGTCTATTTGATGAGTGTAGTATGGCACTGATTGAGATCATTTTCACAAATACTACACAGATTCTGTTCCTGTACATCTCTTTCCACAAGTCTGAGAGAAACTGAAGATCTTCCTGACCCTCTGCAATTATCAATCCCACCCATGTCCAGCTAAAATGAAGCATCAATGAGACCATGCCAAGGGCTAGAGATATGTCTTCGGGAGCCATCTGATAAGAGAGTAGGAAACTGGCCATCGTCACTGAGCATAGGATCAAAAGAGCCAAAGTTCAGCTACAAAGAAAAGAAAAGTGAAAGTAAAATGATGAAGAGATTGGTAGAAAGCACAATCTCAAATTTGAAGTACATTAATCATGAGCTGGAAATGATAAAAGGGGATATTTGTTCATTCTACACTTTTAATTATCTCACTCTTTAAGAGCCTTTCAGAGAATAATTAATTAGATTCAAGGTTCCAGAAAACATCTTTGTCCACTTCCTTCTCTTCTTCATTGTTGTAGACAGTTACAATAAGAGTGACCTATACTAGTTTCTTTGTACTCCTTTTAGATTATACAATTTTCTCATTTTTTAAAAACTTTTTTTATTAGTACATATTTGGCAGTTATTTTCATCCATAGGGAATTTTAACTGTACATAATTTACCTTAATTCATTTTTCCTATTTCTCTCCCCACCCTTCAAACCCTAATCTACTCTCAATTTACAAAAGCTTTATTTGCATTTTTTCTTTCTTTTCTCATTTTTCCTTTTCCCTTCCTCCCTCCTACTTTCCAATGTTTTTGCCTTATTTACACTTTTAGATTCTCACATAAGAGAAACAATGTGATATTTAAACATATGTGTCTGACATATTGCCCTTAAAATTATAGTCTCAATGTGCATGGATTGACCCTAAAGTGTCTCATGTTTATCCTTCTCTATGGCAGAGTAATACTCCGCTGTAGATAAAAATATCACCATCTATATTCATTCATCCATTAATGGGCAACTATACAGTTTCCAAGATTTAGCTTTTATGAACCATGGTGCTATAAACATGAGTGTGTACATATCACTGAGAGTCAACCATTCATGGCAAGAGAAGACAGCAAAAGCAACTAGAGACCTTAACAGCATCTTCCTATCCCTTTTATATTCTACCTAGTCAAGTGGGATCATGGTGGTGCCAAACCAATCAGTGGAGTGATTTAGTAATCACACATCTTTAATCCTATTATGGATGAGCTAGTTCAAATAATAGAGATGCACAACACTCTGTGCCAGATTCCAGCCCATTTATTATAGCTGGTGGCTAAGGAGGCGCTAGTTCCCAGAAGTTTCCTCAGCAATGGGAAGCATTTTGATTTCTCCTATTAAATTATGCTTTCAATTGGGGAGAACTCAGGGGAGAGCAAGGAGAATCTTACAGAAGCAGAACCATGCCAGGTTAGTGGGGGGGGGTTGTATAAGGAAGTTTTGGACATTAGGTGAGCTACAAAACATCCTGCAACCACAGCACGTTTACTGCCAAGCATGTTGTGGGGGTTTGGGGTGCTTTGTTCAAGCACAAGCACTTTGTTCAAGCACAGGTACAAAATGGCACTGAGGCATAAGATGAACTAAGGTTGGCTATCACATTCCTAACTCCTCTAAGCATAACGTCAAAGCATTGACTCAATGAGACCCTTTTAATTGGGCAGGGGGTTATACAAGGGATTGTAGTAGGATCTCATATACATCAGTTTAACAGAGGCTACAAAGTTTTCAAAGTGATTATCCAATTAAGAACACAAAGGGCAATCAAGAGCCCAAGAAAAAGCAGGATGAGGGGACTACCCAGTCCAGTGATAAGGGTAGCTACCCAAGGGCTCCAATTGAATCCATGAATTTTTATTTTCCTTTTCTTTCTGATATCTATCTTGATTTTCCTTGACCTTTTGAAAGGTATCATGGATTACACCAGACTTGTTGGCATAGAAACAACATGCCTCCTGTAGAGCAGCACATAATCCTCCTTGTGACAAGAGCACTATATCAATTCTCCTTTGATTTTGGAGGACCATCTCAGCTAGTGACTTTACTTGGGAGTGAAGAGTCTCAATGGCATATTGCAGGCTTCTTAGGTCAATGTCTACCTGTTCTGCCAAAGCTGAGAGTCCAAGTTCTTTTCTACCCAGTGCAGCAGTTCCAAGTGCTGCTGATCCAGCTACCACTAATCCCAACAAAATTGGAATGACTACGGGGGTTGCTCATTTCTGTCTGTACGATAGTTCTAGGGGTGCTATGAAATCAAATCCCTGTGGTCCTCTGTACACATAAACTTGAGGAAGAACTCACATCAGGATGTACAAGACTCTAGTATCTCCCTCAAGAATTCGGACACACCTAGTGAGTCCTGAGGTACAAGCTAGCCAAGTGCTGTTATGGGCCAAATAAGGGTTCAAGGTCTCCAGAGTCATGG
The DNA here is from genome assembly GCF_000247695.1 of Heterocephalus glaber. Next base: position 378,153 of record NW_004624970.1, on the reverse strand, counting down.
TTTGGCTACACACGTCATGAAAAATGGAGTTACTCATATCATAAGAAGTTACTAGACAGGTTGCATTTCCATAATCTTCACCAATTGTCAAGGAGGGCTTTGCAGAAGTGCGTGCTAAGGCAGTATTTGAGGCTTTTATTGAGCCCCAACCCCCACACCCTCATAACAAGGAGGCTTTGCTTTTAGTCAGAGCCAACAGTCCTGAGCCAGGTTTGGTTGAGTCAGGTTTAACATAGTGTGGATGGCTCCCAGCATGGAGAAAAGGGAGGGAGGCAGTACATGTCGGGGGTCTGTTTTATTGGTAGCTAAGAGCAGATGCTTCAAAGGAGGGATAATAGGGTGAGGCTCAAGTAAGGGGTCCTTTACCTTCATTAAGGGTCCTATTGGCTGTCTCAGTGCTTGGCTTAGCAACCAGGTTTGAAAGGTAATGATTTCCCCCGCATCAGGAATTGGTCCTCCAGGGATACAGAAGCAGAATCCCAAGTTCCATCCTGTGCCACATTTAGAGTCCCAAGGCCTTTGTATCAGAATTGTGACTTGGCTCCCATGTTTCCAAACTATGATATCATTAGTGACATTTGGGCCCCCACTATAGAAGGCAATTTTTACACAGCACCAGTTAGGGCAGTAGAAATTAGTTGGGGACCAACAACCCTGCTGTCCAAATAGATCAAACCCTGTACACCCATAAAAGTCCTGGCCTCCCAGGTTTAGGAACTGATAGTAGTAGCTTCCCCAGTCTCTTCTAATTTACAGAGATCAACCTCAGGCAACCTGAGAGGTTGCCAGGGGAGGAAGGTACCAAAAGTGACATTACCTAGAATTTCTCCTGAGCTAAAGGATGTGAGGAGAAAAGAGTGCAACTCTGCTTATTGCATTTCCCCAGAGTTCATCCTCGTCAGCCCAAAGACGATAAGGACAAGTGTCACAATCATGATCAGACTAGTCTTAGCTTTAAAGAATTAGGTCCCAGATCATCAGTCCACAGTTTCACCCACTTGACATGTGAATGGTGAACCCATGTCGAGATTCCATCAATCTTGACAGCTGAGGACATCACGAGGATGACTGTGTTGGGTCCCATCCAGGCTGGAGTCAGTCCTTCACTCTGAAAAGCCTTGATGAAAACAGTATCCCCAGGCTGGAATGGGTGGCATGGTGTAGATCTGGGCAGGGGCTGAGTAGCTCATATCTGGGAGTGAACAGTTTTCTATACCTGTTGGAGAGACTGTAGGTACTTTAACAGGGACTAGTTAGAAAATTCTTCTAGTACCTCACTTTTAACCTTGGGGAGGGGTGTCTTGAATACATAATTTCATAAGGAGTAAAACCTGCTTTAAAAGGGGGTGCATCCAGCTCTAAGGACAGCCAAAGGCAGCAGGCTGACCCACCCTTCACCAGTTCCCAACATCGATTTAGTCAGAGCAGATTTTCAGTTCCAATTTATCCATTCCACTTGCCCCAAGTTTGTGCACGCTCACCTATGTCTTCTTTGATTGGGAATAAATCCCTTCACTGAATAGACAGCCTCTTTAATAAATGGTGCTGGGAAATCTGACTGTATACATGGTAACCATTGAACTTACACATATATATCTCACCATGTACTAAAGTATAATGAAATAGATCAAAGTTCTCATCTCATCATAGAAGAGAAACAATCTCTTGGAATTCAAAATAGGTAAAACACTCGAAGACCTAGGTGTGGTCCTAGTCTTTTTGAGCAAAACTCCATTTGCACAAGAAATATCACCAAGAAGCAGCAAATGGGATTACATCAAATTTAAAAGTGCTGCACAGCAAATTAACCATTAATGGAGTGAAGAGACAACTTACAGAATGGGGAAATTTTTTTCCAGCTACTCCTCAATGGACTAATATAGAGAACAGGCAAAGAACTTCAAAAACAAAGCCCTAAATTTAAAAGACCCAATCAAAAAATGGGTAATTGAAATGAATAAACAATTCTTAGATGAAGAAGTTGAAACAGCCAAAGAATACTTGAGAAAATGTTGAGCATCACTGGCCACTTTAGAAGTGCTAATTGAAACAGCACTGAGATTCCATCATTCCCCAGAAAAAAAATGGCTATCTTCAAGAAAGCAAATAATAACACATTCTAGCAAGCCTGTCAGGAAAAAGGAGCATTTCTTCATTGTTGGTGTGAGTGAAAACTGATACAACCACTATGGAACTTAGTATGGAGATTCCTCAAAAATGTAAAAGTACAAATTCCATTGACTGAGCTATTCCTTTTCTCATTATCTTAGCAAAAGAGTAAAGACATCTTATACCCCTGTTTATAGTCACATAATACATTGCTAAATCTTGGAAACATTATATATGCCTATCAACAGTTGAATGGATAAAGAAAATGTATTCATACACAATGGAGTATGACTCTGCTGTAAGGAGGGATCAACTTGAGTCATTTGTAGAAAAATGGGTGCAAATTGAGATCATGATATTAAGTGAAGGAAATCAAACACATGAGTTTAAAAATCCTATTGTTTCTCTTTTGTAAAATATTAAATATATAAATAAAGTGTGAAATAAAAGACAGATGAAACAAAAGAGAGAAAGAGAGAAGTAAAGGAGTTGCAATCCAGCATGGACAATGTTTCTAAAAGATTATGTGGTCTTGATTTAGTATAATTGTCTCATGTGTTTTACTTTTTTGTCCTGGTAGTCTGGTTGTGAACTGGTATATATGATAATTAACTTTATATACACTGAGAAGATAAATAAGCAAATCTGGTGCTGGAAAAATAAAAAAGGGGGGATGGAGAAGAAGAAAGAATTGAGATGTGTTATGTGCATGTACCAATTTTCCACAGTGAATGCAATCATTATGTACAGCAGACCTGTACTAATCAAATTAAAAACAAAAGCTACTTTTTATTTTGACTTAAAAATAAACTGAAAAAATTATGCAAGTGACTGAAGTTTAAAAAAATAAAGGTGAAATTATACAAACAGTGTTTAAACAGAAAGTCTAATACATACTGAGTGAATAGGTTTACAGATGAGTTACTTCTAAAATGTCAGAATAGAAATTGGACATGGTAGGGCACCCCTGTAATCTTAGCTTGGAATAGGGAGGGTGGGTAAAGCAGGATTATTGCAAGTTCATAACCAGTAGGAACAGTTCAATACTCACCAAGTGTGTATCTTAAAATGAAAAAATTAAAACAGGCTAGTGATCCAGCTCAGCATGAACACCTGGCCTTCAATTCCCACTATTGAAAAAAGTGTACTCCTCTAGTAATTCTTTTACTAGAAACTGAATATATGAAAAACAGTTAAAGTGTGTTTATAATAAAATTCATGTGAGCTTGCTGTAAATACTCAAAAAACGTTTGAGCAAAGAATTATCCTAAATGAGTCATCACAAAAGTGAGTAGTAGTTTTTGAAAAAGTCTCACATTTCTGCAAAGAATAAAAAAATACACTTATTCAAATACAGAGACAATTTCATACTATCAGGAAAATAATGAGAAATATTTAAAATTAATATTATTAATATTATTTGAATGTAAAACAAAATCGCTGTCAGTATTCATTCAACCAAGTGGATCAGGACAGTAAGTGTTGAATATTTTAACCTCCTGATTTGATTATTGGATAATGTAAATATATATCCACACTTAGTATTACATTTATTATTTGATAACTAAGGAAGAAACTAAAGATAAAAGAAAACAGAAATTCATTTAATTCAAAACCTAAGCTTCACTTAAAGAAAGTATCACTGAGTTATAATGAGAGTCACAGGAGGGTAGACATACAAGTTTCACCTTCTTTCAGGGATGCATTGTATAGAAAAGTAGTGTAACCCCTTCCTACAGATCTTGTGTTAATATAAGCAATGCAATTGATGGGATGTGACCTCCTTTGCATATTGTGGGGTGGAGCTTCTTTTGCACTATATTCACTTGTATATTGTTATACTCATTTTTTCTTAATACCGAAAAATAAGACAGATTAAAAGCTACATGGGCAGTTCCAAGGGAACTCAGGTATGACCTTCTACTTGTGTTCTCCAGTGGAGTCATGGATAATCCTAACTTCTCCCAGCAGCAGTATGTGTTATTATGCATGGATCGCTGTCCACCAGGAAAGCTTCCCCAAGCTCTGTTTCTAGAGAATTTTGTTGATGTGATGGCAGTGGTGCTTGTGGCCCTTTGTGTGAGAATTGGTCATATAGACTTTTGGACTAACCATATGGCTGACTTGAGTGTCTCCTGAGCTGGCATTGAAATCTTTAATCCACAGCCTTTTTCTCTTTTTTCATGGTAGTATATTTTTTCATTATAAAAATTTTCCTTTGGTACTGGGGATCAAACTCAGGACCTTGCACTTGCAAGGCAGGTGACAGCACCAGTGAGCTAAATTCCTGGCCCCAGTAGTATATTTTTTTGATAAATATTCCTAAGAAGCTCTGTATCAAGAGCATTTTGAATAAAATAGGAAATAGGGAAATGTGTCTGTGTTATCATCAGAATTACTTAGTTCTGGAGTTTCTAAGCCATAAAATAAATATTCAGTAAAATATCAAGGAAAAAAAAGAATTGACTGGAGAAGCACCCATTTGTGTTTAATAAAGGGAAAAATTGTTCACCTTAAAAATCCATGAAAATATCCAATACACCAAGACTCCCACCAAAAAATGTGTGATCCAACCTATAAAATCGCTAATTTAAAGGATTTTGGTGAAAATATACACAGCAGAACAAGTTAACAATTTTTATCATACTATGGTGAAATGGGAAGAAAATTTTCAAATGAGAAAAGGAACTAGTGAGGTGGAAGGTAAAGGAAAGGAAGAAAAAGAAAATAGAAGGAAAAATGGGAAAAATGGAAAAAAATTTGTAAATAAAGAGAGGAAAATGGAATGAAAGGAGGGGAGGGAAATGGTATGAAAAGAATAAAGATATATCATGCACAGTCATAAATTCCATATGATAAATGTAATCATTTTGTGTATCTAAAATGTATCAATAAAATTAATAAAAATTTATGATAGAACATTTAACAAAAATATAATCTTCTAGAAAAGACATAAAAGCATCAAAGAGAATAATTCACACCTGTTAACACTCACCCCAAAGTTCTGTTGAAGTTGGCACTATAATTAAAAATAGAAACAGAAATTTTTATGGCAAAAGCAAAGACTAAAGAGCAGTATTTCTGGAAGAAATTCAGAACAATAATGAAATGATAATTTTGAATAAATCAACAACATATATAATATAATGATTAAAACAAACAGAAATATAAAAAAAGAAAAAAAAAAACCAAACAGAATGATATGGAAAAATAGAGATGCAATAACGCAACGAAATAGACAAAAAAGAGAAATGAGGATTGTGTAATTTTTAATTAATTTGTATATGTGCATGCATATATACTGCTTATATCAGAGAGTTCATGTTACAAATCACTGATAAATATTAATTACAATATTTTAATTATATGGAAAGACAGCTGTGAAAAATATAACTATTGCAAAATAAATTGAAGGGGCACTAAATAACTTTAATTAATAGAGACTTATTTATACAATTATACATTGGAATGTATGGTAAAGAGAAACAAAACAGGTGGAACATAAGTAAATTTTTTCGCTACCTTAAAATTCCTGTTTATTGCAGCTTAAAAATTATACATACAAAATATTCACAGTGAGTCCTGTTAATCATTTTAAATATACAGTACATGGTTAACCAACTTATTCTTTACTAAACATGCAAAATAGCTTTGAAATAGTGGAAAGGTTTATAGCAAGATATATAAGTGATAAAGAACAAACCATCCAATAAAATATTCTTAAGGTAATATATGAAATATAATCAATCAAATTTATTAAAAATTATGCATATAGAGCAATGTCACATTATTTACTAACATAAATCTGGGGCACTTTATTGGGGTAAAGATTAAGGAAGTAATATTCCCCTGCACAACTGGCTAAAGTGTTCATTGTTATGTTTTGAGATGATTGATATTAAAAATAAAAGTATTTTAAAATATAGATAGCTTTGAGCACAGCAAATATTCTCAGAATTTACTTGTTTAATTGGGAACTGTACAGCCATATACTTGTATATTACAATCTAATATTGATCTACTAACTTTCCTATTTCAGAGACATGAGGTAAAACACCAATTAGAAATTTAGAAAGTTCCAAATTGTGGTATGCCAAACCAAAAATTGTGGTAGGCCAATCTCACTCATGAACATAGCTGCAAAAATCCTTTATAAGATACCTGCAAACAGAATGCAGAAGATCATCAAGAAGATCACACACCCTGATCGAGAGGGATTCATCCCAGTGATGCAGGGATGGTTCAATATATGCAAATCAATTAATGTAATACATTATATCAATAGAGCCAAGGACATAAAACATATGATTATCTCCATAGATGCAGACAAAGCATTTGACAAAATCCAACATGGATTTATGATAAAAACTCTACAAAAAAATTCGAATAGATTGTCTCTACCTCAAACTGATAAAAGCCATCTATGAAAAA
>NW_004624970.1:329075-353594 GCF_000247695.1 Heterocephalus glaber | reverse complement strand
TACAACATATATACCGTAGGGCTAGAGGGGAGGAGCAAGAGGAGGGTACTGGGGCCACTTCCTTGTTGCCGGATAGATTTGCAGCAGGCCCGGATATGTCCGTAAAAGGCACTCAAGATTTCCAGCGGGGGGGGGCAGGGCCCCCTACAGGAAGTACCACGGAAAAGGAGACTATGATGTTGGGTGTGAATTCCCATGTTTGGACCAATGATTATTTTTAATTGAAATCTTCCCCAATTTGAAGGAAAGCTGTGAAGTAGACTACATAATAACAAATGTCTGCTTACTACAGAAATATTGAAGGCAAAGGCCATGATCTAAGTCACTGGTGTGCTCCTCTCTCCTACAATGTAAGCAATGTAAGCAATTTTCACCATGGTCTAGATGTTATTTCTAAGTCAGATCTGCAGCAGAGTTCTATTCTTATGTAGTCAGTGCAGCCCTGAAATACACAGAGGGCAACTTAAGGGTGGAGTAGTACATTCATAACTCATTTACCAGACAGTGTAATTTCTCTTTATCACAACAGAAATTGTAATGAGAGGTATATACCATATTGTAACACCAGCAGATTATTTGATGTTATGGTCTTGGTAAGAAAATGGTATTGTAAATTCTTGTCACTCCACTCACAACACACTGATAGACACTCTGCCATGTTGAGTCACTTTCCAAAAGGTGCAGAACTCCACGCTGGTGCTCAAACCACATTCTCACTTGGATTTTCCATGACACAGTGATTTTCTCAGCAACATTGGGGCATAAAATAAAGTAAACCTGAAACTTTAAATGTGGGAGGCAAAATACATCTCTAAAAGAGTGTTGAACCTTCTCAGTCCTGCACAAAGTATTCCATGCATACTCACTATTATATGGTCATACATGATGAGTATTCTTGTCATAGTTGTGAGATTTCTTTCTAATGAATCTCTACACATAGAACCACAATAACCTTGAGTCTTTTGGAAGTGGAAATGCAGATATTTTGGGGAGTGTTCTTGTATTTGGCATTGCCTGTTTAATTTAAATGAGCCCTTTTAAATAAAGTGCAGTCTGGGGCATTAATTTTTTTTCCAGGAAATGCTCTTTGAACATAGAAACATGTTCTTAATGTACTGTATTTGGTCTTTGGGACTATTATAAATCAAATTTGGCTCCATGAAGAGGTATCCAAAAATTCTTTAATTGTGAGCTTTTGCCACTTTGAATCCAGACTAACATGAAGACAGATGTTGAAGCTCTGTAATAGAATCAGCAATTCTATGCTGTTGAACCCTTCTGAGATTTTAATTTCAAATTAGAATAGAACAGTTAAGGAGTGGGCTTTAATGGTCCCTCAGCATTATTGAAATGTTCATTAAACCTTGGAATGGTGGTACATGACTAGTCCCAGCTACTTGGGAGGTGAGATAGCATTGAGATACCCCGGGAGTTTGAAGCCAACCTGGGCACCTCTTTCCTCCTGCTCACTGACTCCTACTGTCTCCCACAGCTCTGAGTGTGGCTAATGCACTGGGATTGACACCATGCTGCCCTGGGTGACAGAATGGCCGAAAGGAAAGTAAAATTATAATGTTCTTCCCTTTCAGACTCTGTCATAACCTTCATCTGACTCAGTCTGTTTCATTGGGTGTAAAATTGCCCCCATTGTATCATGAGATCATTCAAAATAGTGTGTCTCCTGAATTTTACAAGACATTTAGAGAGCAAACACTAACACTACTGTTTAAACTCTTCAATAAAATTGAAAGGGAAGCAATACTCCCAAATACATTCCTGAAAGCTAGGATCACCTTGATCCCCAAAGCAGAGAAAGACCCAACCGAAAATTAGAACTATAGGCCCATTTCACTAATGAACATAGATAAAAAAAATCTTTAATAAGATGCTGGCAAACAGAATGCAGAAGATCATCAAGAAGATTATACACTCTGACCAAGTTGTATTCATCCCAGGGATGCAGGGATGGTTCAACCTACTCAAATCAATAAATGTAATACACTATATTAATAGAACTAAGGACAAAAACATATGATCATCTCAATAGATGAAGAAAAAGCATTTGACAAAATACAACATGCATTTATGATAAAAACTCTCCAAAAACTTGGAATAGATGGTCTCTACCTCATTCTGATAAAAGCCACCTATGAAAAACCAACAGCCAATATCATACTAAATGATCAGAAACTGAAATCTTTCATACTAAAATCAGGAAGAAGAAAAGGTTGCACTATCACCACTCCTGTTCAATATAGTTTTGGAAATATTAGCCACAGCAAGTAGAAAAGAGAAAAATAAAAAAAAAATAAAGATAGGAAATGAAGAAGTCAAATTGTCATTGTTTGCAGATGACATGATATTCTATATAGAAGACCCCAAGAACTCCACCAAAAGTCTTCTAGACTTAATAACCAAATTCATTAAAGTACTGGATACAAGTTCAACACACAAAAATCAATAGCATTTCTGTACACAAAAAAGTTTCAAGAAGAGAAAAATGGGGCAATCAATTCCTTTCACAATACCATCCAAAAAATTGAAATATCTAGGAATAAACCTCACAAAAGTACTCAAAGAACTCTAATCTGAAAACTATAGCACTCTGAAAAAAGAGATTGAAGAGGATATCAGAAAATGGAAAGACATCCCTTCCTCCTGGGCAGGAAGAATCAACATGGTGAAAATGGCCGTACTTCCAAAACTGCTAGATAGATTCAGTGCAGTCCCAATGGAAACGCCAGCAACATAATTCACAGACCTGGAGAAAACAATCCATAAATTCATTTGGAACAAGAAGAGACCTAGAATAGCAAAAGCAGTACTAGGCAATAAAGACAAGGTAGGGGGTATCACAATCCCCAACTTGAAACCATACCACAAAGCTACTTTGATAAAAGCAGCCTGGTACTTGCAAAGAAATAGACCTGATGACCAGTGGAACATATTAGAATATACAGAAACAACTCCAGACACACTCATCCAACTTATCTTTGACAAAGGAGCCAACCACCCTCACTGGAGGAAAGATAGTCTCTTTAATAAATGGTGCTGGAAAAATTGGGTTTCAACTTGCCAAAGATTAAATCTAGACCTATATCTCTCACCATGCACTAAACTAAAATTGATATGGATTAAAGATCTAAATATAAAAATAGAAACACTAAACCATCTAGAAGAGAGGCTAGGTAGAACTCTTGAAGACACTCGTGTACGAAAAGATTTTATGAACAAAACCTGTCACATGTGAACTTGCACAAACAATCAACAAATGGGATATCTTCTTACTAAAAAGCTTCTGAACAGCAAGACAAACCACCAAGAGTGTGAAGAGAACCCACAATATGGCAAAAAAATGTCACCAGCTGTACCTCAGTCAAAGGTCTATTATCTAGAATATATAAAGGACTTAAAAAAATCAGACCTCCCAAATTTAAAGACCCAATCATAAAATGGGCATCTGAAATGAACAGACATTTCTCAGTCAAAGAAGTAGAAATAGCCAATAAATACATGAAAAAATGTTCAACATCACTGGTCATTCAAGAGCTGCAAATGAAAACAATGCTGAGATTCCACTTCACTCCAGAAAGAATGGCTGTTATGATGAAATCAACCAATAACAAATGCTGGTGGGGCTGTGGGGAAAGAGGAACCCTGCTCCACTGCTGGTGGGACTGTAGATTGGTGCAACCACTGTGGAAATCAGTATGGAGATGCCTCAAAAATCTAGGATTGGAAGTCCCATTTGATCCTGCTATTCCCTGGCTGGGTATCTTCCCCAAAGAATTAAAAGAATCATACCACAGTGATATATGTGCACCCATGTTCATAGGAGAACAATTTCTGATAGCTAAAACTTAGAACCAACACAATTCCCGATCAACTGGAGACTAGTAAAGATGTGATTTTTTTTAAATATATAAAGTGGAGTATTACTCAGCCATAAAGAATGAGAAATTAGAGACATTTATAGCTACATTGAGGTGGTGCTCTTAAGTGAAATAAGTAGGACACACAAGTGTAAATACTGAATAGTTTCTGTAGTGTGAGAAACTGAAAGTGTAAAGAAGGACAAAAATGTATAATACATAATGTGAAATAGGAAGAAAATGTGCAAAGGGGAAGGGGAAGTGAGAGGGTAGGGAAAAAGGAATAAGGGAATGGAATTAATATTAGAAAAAGAAAAGATGGAAATTAAGTCTCTATAGATAGGGAGGGGTGGAGGGGTTGAAGGGAAGACAGGGGAATGGGGAAAAAATAAGAACCAAGACGGATTATATAAAAGTGCAAATTTCCACTGATGAATGTCATTATATATATATTATTATATATACCTAAAATGTACCAATAGAATTAATTTAAAAAATTGTGTGTATGTGTGATGGCTCAACATTAAAGGATTATGCATTGCATGGCTTGAAAAGTTTATTTTCTCACTGACATTATTGTATATCCAATGCTTTTTTTACAGGTAGATGCTTCACAAGCCCAGGCAATTAAAAAAATGGAAAACAATTAAAAATGTGTTCGAAAGTCCAGCTGAGCTCTGTTTTCTCATAGAGCAATTACCATTAGAACTGCTTTTCCTCTGCCTTAGCAACTTGTTTGCCTGCTAGGGAGAGGAAGCTGGGGACCCAATTACATTTCTTTACTTAAATTGAGAATCTTTTGGGGCCTGAGGTGAGGTTAGAGAGGAGCAATGATTGCTTTTCCAGAGGAAATGCAGGACTTGTGTTAAGGCCTCAGGGCATGAACACAGCAATCAGAGAGTGAAAAGTAATGCGCGATGATGAAATTTGGTCTCTTTCTCTGTACTGTGCCCATCAAACATCAACTACTGAGGGACATTTTACAAGTTAAGCTCATTATGTGATGGAGAAGTAGCCCCATACCCAGCATAGAGTCCCACACATATTAGGTCTTGGTAAATGTGTTTTTAATGAAATTGTTGAATTGATTCTACTGCTTCATTTGTAACCCATCATGAGGACTAATTGTCTCTGCAGAATCAATGATATTATAAGTTAATTTTAAAGTGACAGTAAGATAATGGGGTCTTATCATTGTCTGCAAAAAAAAAAAAAAAAAGGCTTCATCAACAAAGTCAAACAGGCCCCACACAGTTCAGAGTGGACATAGCAGTGGTTGCTTTCTTTCCTTCATGGGATTATAATGGACATGTTATCAAGCATGATACAAACTGTCTGTAAATCTGACCAAGCCTCAGAGAAGAGACATGTTGTGTGAAGCCATGGAATAATTTAAGAGACAGTATTTATTTATAAATATGGAACATTTTATTGATTGTGTAGACCTTACATATGATGCTGGGGACCTGAAATATTTTCATATTTGGAGGTTTTTATTTTAAGATTTGGAACATTTGTGCAAGTTATATTAAAATGATACCCTTGCATTATGATACAATGAGAAATGGACAGATACCTAGACACATACAAATTACAAAGATAAAACAAGATGAGACAAAAATCCTGAACAACCTAAGAAGCAATGAAATTGAGATAATAATAAAGAATCTACAAAATAGCCCAAGACCTGATGGAGCCACTGGAAACAGAGTATTGTATCTCCTATACTCCTCAAGCTATTCCAGGAAATTATAATGGGCGGAGAGCTTCCACATTCATTTATGGAAGCCTGCATCACACTAATTCCAAAACAAGATAAAGACTCAACTAGAATAGGAAACTACAGATCAATCTCCTTAATGAACATAGGTGTAAAATCATTAGCAACACATTAGTGAATAGAAAACAGCACATCATCAAAAGATCATACATCAAAACTAGTAGATTTTATCCCAAAGATTCAAGAATGGTTCAACTTACACAAATCAATAAATGTCATACATCACATAGGTAGAAGCAAAGTCAAAACCACAGAATCACATCAACATATGAAGAACATCCTTTGAAAACATCGAACACCGTTTCATAGTAAGAACCCTGAAGAAAACAGGCATAGAAGGATCATACCTGGATTTGCTAAAAGCTACTTATCACAAACCAAAATTTTACAATATATTAAATGGGGAATAACTGAAAGCATTTAAACGCTAACCTAAACTCAGGCACAAGTCAAGAATATCCACTATCTGCACTTTGATTCAACATAATATCCAAAATATTACCCATAGCAATAAGGCAAGAGAAAGAAATAAAACAGGTACATTTAAAAAAGGAAGAACCCAAATTATGATTATATTCAGATGATATAATATGCTAATAGAATACCCAAAGAATTCCACTAAAAAAATTCAGAATTAATTGGCAACTGCAACAATGTAGCAGGATACCAAATCAACCCCCAAATCAAGAGCATTTGGGTACACCAATAATGAATTCAGTGAGAAGGAAATTATGAAAGCAATACCATTCAGTCAGCTCAAGAAAAATGAAACCTCACATAACCTAACTAAGGAAGTGAATGTTTTCTACAAAGCAAACTTCAGATCTCTGAAAAAGGAGACTGAAGGGAATATCAAACATGGAAAGATGCCCCCTGCTCCTGGATAGGCAGAACAAATAGAGACAAAATGGCCATACTCCCAAAAGTTTTATACAGATTCAACACAAGCCCTATCAAAATACCAACAATATGCTTTACATAACTATATAAATCAAGCCTAAGACTTATAGGGAACTACAAGAGAAGTGGATTATCAAAAACAGTTCTGGGAAATGAACAAAGCTAGAGGCATCATATTACTCGATTTCAAGCTATACTATGAAGAAACAGTGATAATAATGGCATGGTTCTAGAACAGAAACAGACATGTGGATCAATGGAGTAAAACAGAGGATACAGAAACATCTCAGACTCATTCAGCTACTTCATCTCTTACACAGTGGCCAAAAGCATATAGTGGAGGTAAGATAGCCTTTACAATATATGGTGCTGGGAAAACTGGATATCGTTGACAGAAGATTGAAACTGGATCCTTGTCACTCATCATGTATTAAGTTTAAAATTAGAATGGATCAAAAAATCTAAATACTAAAATGGAAACTTTGAACCTACTGGAAGATACATAGGCAAAACTCTTGAAGTCATAGGCATAGGAAAGGATTTATTAAACAGAATTACAACTGCAGAAGAAACAAAAGTGAGAATCAACAAATGGAACAACAAATTACATTGAATTGAAAATTTTTTGCACAGCAGAGGAATTAATTAGTAGAGTGAAGAAACCACCTACAGAATGGGAAAGCATTTCTCATAGAAAGTATGAGAATCATCAAAAAGTCAAAAGTTACAAATGCTGGTGCAGCTGTGCTGAAAAAGGGACCTTCCTACATTGTTGCTGGGAATGTAAACAAGTAAAACCTTTTTGGAAATCAGCATAGCAGCATAGAGACTTCTGAAAGATAATATTAGAAATTCCATATGACCTGTGCAAGGTATCTTACCAAAAGATCTATCAACATCATACTAGAGTGATATCTGTGTACAAATATGTGAGCAGCGAATTCATAATAGCTAAAGCCTAGATGCAGCCTTCTAGTATACGTAAGAGGATTGGATAAAGAAAATATGGTATCTGCATAATGGAGTACCACTCATCTACAAAGAAGGACAAATTTGAGACATTCACTGGAAAATGGATGCAAGTGGAAAATCTAATGTTGAGTGAAGTAAATCAGACACACAGTCTTAAATACCATAAAGCAGTGATGGCAAACCTCTTAGAGCTTTCAGTGATAACAAACTGGCCACTCTGGCACACATGTGATAGGTTCACCAAAACTGCACTAAAGTATCTCTCACTTGAAGAAGGCAAAGTACAAAGTGTGTTACAAAGGATGGATAGAAGGAGATGACAGAATAGATCGCTTGCTATGGAAATGGTCCTAAAGGCAGAGGGTGAGAGGAGAGTAGGAGGGCAAGAGGAAAGAAGTAGAACAAGGACATACCTTGTACAGGAACCTAATAACATAAAAAATATAAATGCCATAAATATGAGATAAGATTCATAATATCAGCAATGATGAAAATGGAGAGGGGAATGAGAGGAGGTGGGAGTGAGGTGGGAGAGAAGGGGATTCAATGAAGAATCAAGCGAATCTGTATTAGGTACATGATGACTCTCCAAGATTACTATAAAGTACATGCATTGAAAACATGTATTAATAAAAAGTAAAATTAAATATGGTAACATTTTTCTGGATAGATCTTGAGTTAGGGATTTGAATTTCTTCATTCAGTGTAATTACTGGCATCCCACAAAATGGAGAAATATGTGAATGTGAGTTCAGCACAAGTGACTGTTATGCCAACAAGCATGGGCCACACAGAAAGTGGTTGGTGGATGCAATAAACCTAGGTATATGAGACTGTATTCCTTGTCTTGTAGTCTGGATCACTTAATGCACAGATGTTCTTGGCTGGGCCTAGGCCATCTTAGACTGTTTCAGAGAACACCTAGCAGTGAACCTCTAGTGCAGTCTGTATGCCACATGCCAAATAGCTTATTGACATAGGCTGAGGAGCAATGTGCCCGGGAGGAAGTGGCCACTGGGATGTTGCTGTCAGTGGACTTAGATGACTCATGGTGCCTCTAAGTGGAGAGAGTGTTACTCAAATATACTTTCCAACTTGTGTTTTTCACCTTCACACCAGACCTCAGCTGCAGAAACCAGAAGGCATATGGCAGCAAATTCCTCCTGGGTCCTGTGGAAGGCTTTCCCTAAAAGTATCAGGGCCATAAGAGTGTCCAGCAAAATAAAAAGCAGTAACACACACACATAGATGGACACATAATATATGTGTTATGTGGCTGACACAGCAAGGTTCCTCTTCACTCAGATGTCTTTGCAGACATTCTCTAAGATGTTCCCATTGATCATTGCATTCTTTCTCCTGCAGCATGTTCCCTCAGTGTGTAATTTTGAACATGAACCCTGTCTGTGCAGAATGAGCACCAGTGTGAATAAGGATGGAGACGTGGTGATTGGGGGACTTTTCTCTCTTCTTTTTTTTTTTTTCCTTTGGTACCGGGGATCGAACTCGGGTCCTTGAGCTTGCTAGGCAGGAGGCGAAACAACTGAGATAAATCCCTGGCCCTCTTCTTTTTTATATATACTACATGGGCATCTTTCAACTAGAGCCTCTGAAGGACTCCTTTTTGGTGCTGTAGGTGTGTTTCTCATGTATTCACTTTCTTTTTCATCATCAGGAAGAAGAAGGGCTAACCATCTGTGGGTGATCACATCCACATTCACTGTATTGCTGCCCTGACCTTCCCACCTTTAGATATAAAATATAGTCCATGAATTCATTTGAATTCCTATGTAATTTTTCACACCTTTTGGAATTGGGGAGATAAATCCTTATTTTCCTAGCCTTCTGTTTACAGGATGGGAAGTTGACGGACTCATCCTCTACCTTATTCAACTATCCATGCCCCTCCTCCCAACTAAGCTTCCATTGCACAGCACATTGACTTATGTTCTTTACAATCAGAGTGTGAGACATTGTGTTGAATTCAGTGCCAAGCAGCTACCAGAAAATATGCCCCATATACAATGCTTGGCCTTCTAATTTTCTTTAATGATGCATAACATTTCTTCTATTCCTATAGAGTGTCCACTGCTACCCATAAAGCCTCCTGCTAGGGGAGACTTGTGCTGTGGATACTTAGTTACTTTCCAATAATGTGCATTTCATGACTTTGTACATTGTGTTCTCTATGCCTTCCTGGACCTGCAAGCCAGGGCATGAAAAAAGAATTCATCTGTGAGATTTTCACCTGCAGACTCATTCTTCTTCACATAGACCCATGGACACTCTGTTCTCAGTGTCTGTTCTCAGACACTATCATACCTGCTCTGTAGGCAAATGCATAATTAATTTATGGATTTGGCACAGTGCCAGAGGATTCTAGCAGACTCATTGTGCCCCTGTGTGGAAGGGGGATGTGGCTGACACAATGACTGATTGGGTTTGATCAGATACTGAAGCCAGGAGTTCTCCTCTCATTGGGAACAGGGTCAGCAGGGTAAAATATATTGGCCTCTTCCTTCCATAGATGGTATCTCTATCTTTCTCATATTTATTACCATGTCCTGATGCCTGCTTATACTTTTATTCCTGGACACTTTCTTCACAGTGTCATGGTTTTTCAAACAAGGTCTTTTTATATTACCTCGGCTATCAGTAATATCCTGAGTTTAAGCATTCCCTCTACCCAGGTCTCCAGAGCAGCTGCAGTGCAGGCATGTGATATTATACACGGCAGGTGTGTTTTCTTTACATAATTTTCAAAACTATGTTACCTGCTGTCCTTATTGATGTGTTTATGTCATGAGATTGAATTCTAGTAGTCGCTGTGGAGTGTTTTCTCAGATAATGACAGAATGGCAGGAAAATGGGGTAGTGGATCAGAGGAGCCTACTGTCAAATCCTTGTAACCTTTTTAATAATAATCATTGCATTTGAGAATGGTAAGAAAGACTTCAGTTAATCAGGGCCCAACCGTGGGTGTAAAGAACACTGCAGTGGGTTCTTAATCCTTCATGGGCCAAAGGGATTTTACAGCCAAACAAGATTGGAGGTCCCTGGGTGTACATGACTAAGAGACATCACAAAGGCAGTGAAGGATTTCAGATACCAACCAGAGGATTCCAGGTTTGGGCAGCCCAGTTTGACCACGCATTGTCTGAAGATAGAGGAGGATGTGGGACAGATCAGATACCAAGTGGCATCAGATTTCAAGAATAGTTCAAGGATGCTAGACAGAGAGAATATCCATATCTCAGCGAGGAGAGAAGAAGAAGCTACCTTCTCTCTCTATTGTCCTCTGTTCTCCACTCCCAGCAACCCAGGGTATTGGTCAGCTGTTCAGTTGGCCCAGTTTCCCTTCCACACATTCTAAACTTGGTCTGTGACTAAAATAACACCCTTGCAATTCCAACGGCTTTTTATATCCAGGCTGACTTACACACTGAAAACAAATATTAAGGGAAACATGAGGACATTTATTTTTACTAAAATCAAAGGGAAAAGGAAAACAAATTTTGAAAAAAATAATGTATATATTTTCTTGGTATATCAATAGTGTTTTGGAAAGGAATTTAAAGTTTTACAGGGAAAATTTGCCCATATATTCAGAAATGCCATGGCTGTAATATCTTAAAAAGTCACAATTATATATCAGACTTTCCTGCACCCTACTCTAGGTACTACGTTCTAAGTAGGATGTGCTGTGTCTATGCTGCTGCAAACTTTTTTTTACAAAAAAGTATGACGTAGATGTCATAAATAGGTTCACAAAAACTCTTCTGCCTCCATGCTGTATCCTGTAAGACCAGCAAACTTTGCCACATACCACAATTTAGAACTTCCTACATTTCTAATTAGTGTTTTATATCATGTCTCTATGATAAGAAAGTTAATAGATATTAGATTGTAGCATACAAGTATGCAGATGTACTCTCTCTGCTTAAAGCAAGTGAATTCTGAGAATGAAATTGGCTGAACTCAAAGCTCTCTATATTTTAAAATACTTTTGTTTTTAATATCAACCAACTGTCTTGAAACATAATAATGGACACTTTAGTCACTCCTGCAGGGGAATATTACTTCCTTAATCTTTACCCCAATAAAGTGCCCCAGATTGATGTTAGTAAATAATGTGACATTGCTCTATATTCATTATTTTTAATAAGTTGGATTTATTATATTTCATGTATTACCTTAAGAATATTTTAATGGATGGCTTGTTATTTATCACTTATATATCTTGCTATTAACCTTTCCACTATTTCAAAACTATTTTGCATATTTATTAAGGGATAAGTTGGTTAACCATGCACTGTATATTTAAAATGATTAACAGGACTCACTGTGAATACTTTGCATATATAATTTTTAAGCTGCACAGGAAATTTAAGGTAGTGAAAAATTTACTTATCTTGTGACTGTTTTGTTTCTTTTTGTCATACATTCCAATGTATTATTGTATAAATAAGTCTATATTAATTCAAAAATCATTTAATGCCCCTTTATTTTGCAATAGTTATATTTTTCACAATTCCTTTTCCATATAAATAAAAATATAATTAATATTTATCAGTGATTTGTAATATGAGCTCTGTCATATAAAGAGTATATATGTGTATACATATGGAAATTAATAAAAAATTACACATAGCTCATTTCCCTTTTTGCCTATTTTGTTGCATTATTGCATCTTCATTTTCTCATATCATTCTGTTTTAATCATTATATTAAATGTGTTGTTGATTTTTTGCTAAATTATCATTTCATTGTTGTTCTGAATTGCTTCCAAAGATACTATTTTATCTTTGGTTTTGTCATGAAAAAACTCTCTTCTTTCTATTTTTAATTATAGTGCCAAATTTGACAGAAATTTTGGGTTAGTGTTAATATGTGTGAATTATTGTCTTTGATGCTTTTTTGTCTTTACTAGAACATTATGTTTTTGATAAACATTTTATCACAAATATATTATCGGTTAAATTGGTACATTTTAGATATACATAATGATCACATTTATCATAGGGAATTTGTAACTGTACATGATACATCTTTATTCTTCATTTCTTACCATTCCCCTTCCCTCTTCAATCCATCTTCCCTTTCTTATTTGCAAAAATTTGTTTCCATTTTTTCCTTGTATTTTCTTTTCCCTTCTTTCCTTTCCCCCTCTCCCTTCACTAGTTCCTTTTCTTATTTGAAATTTTCTTCCTATATCATGAGTATGATAAAAATTGTTGACTGTTGTTTTGCTATATATATTGTCACCCAAATCCTTTACATTGACAATATTTATATTGGAAATTTTGACAATTCTCATAAATACTTTGGTTTGCTAACACACTTCTTGGTGTGGATCTTGATTTATTAGACATTTTCATGGCTTTGCAAGGTGAACAATTTTCCGCTTTATTAAATATGAATGTGTGCTTCTCCAGTCAATTCTATTTGTTCTTGTTATTTTACTGAATATTTATTTTTTGGCTTAGAAATTCCAGAATGATGATAACACTGAAACATGGCTCTGGTCCCTATTTTATTCAAAAAGTTCTTGATGCACAGCTTCTTAGGAATATTTATGCAAAAAAAATACTACCAATAAAAAAGAAAAAAATGTCCAAAAGCTGATTTTTAAATATTTCTGGTCCAGCTCAGGAAAGACTCAAGACAGCCAGATGTTTAGTCCAAAGGTCTACATGACCAACCTTCTCACAAAGGGCCACAACTACCACCACAAGCACTGGCAGCATAACAAAACCCTCTGGACATGGAGCTAGGTGAGGCTCTCCAGGTGGGCTGTGTCCATGCATAATAATGCACATTGCTGCAGGGAGAATATTATCCATGGCTCCACTGAAAAACACAACCAGAAGCTTGTATTTTGAGTTCCCTTGGGCCCATCCATGTAGCTTTTACTATGTTTTATTTTTCTGTAGCCAGAAAGCATGAATATAATAATATACATGTGAATATAATGTAAAAGAAGCTTCACCCCACAACAGGCAAAGGAGATTACACCCCATCAATCACAAGGCCTATACTTATTTTCTTAACACAAGATCTATAGGAAGGGGTTACACTAGGTTTCTTTGCAATGCATCCCTGGAAGGAAGTGAAAATTGTGTGTCTGCACCCACACCACTCTCATTATGACTCATTGATATTTTCTTTAAGTGAGACCTAACTTTTAAATTAAAATATTTTCTGTTTGCTTTGATATTTAGTTTCATCTTTAGTTATCAAGTACTAATTGTATGTTTTTCTGTGATGCAATGCTATGTGTGGATATATATTTACATTATCTAATGATCAGATCAGGAGTTTAAAATATTCAGCACTTCTTGTCTTGTTCTACTTGGATGAATGTGGACAGCAATTTTGTTTTAAATTCAAATAATAATATTGATATTAAATATCTCTCATTACTTTCCTGATAGTATCAAATGCTCTCTATATTTGAATAAGTATAGAGTTTTATTCCTTGCAGAAATGTGAGGCTGTTTTTTAAAAAACACTATTCATTTTTGTAATGACTCATTTAGGATAATTCTTTGCTCAAAATATTTTTGAGTATTTACAGCAAGCTCATGTAAATTTTATTATAAAGACACTTTAATTATGTTTCATATATTCACTTTCCACTAAAATAATTACTATAAGAGTACACTTTTTTCAGTACTGGGAATTGAAACCCAGGCCTTCATGTTGAGGTAGATCACTGGCTTTTTAAAATTTTTTTTCATTTTGAGACACACACTTGCTGAGTGTTAAACTGTTCCCACTGATTATGAACTTGCAATCATCCTGCCTCAGCCCCCCAATCCCTAGGTAGGATCACAGGCATACCCCACCATGTCCAATTTCTATTCCATCATTTTAGAAGTAACTCATCTGTAAATTCATTCACACTCATTATATATTGGACTGTCTGCTTAAATACTGTTTTTATGATTTCACCTTCATTTTTTAAGCTTCAGTCACATGGATAAATTTTAAGTTTTATTTTTAAAGTCAAAATAGAAAAGGTTTTATTTTTTCATTTTAAATTTTATTAGTACATATTTGCTGTACATTGTGATTGCATTCACTGTGGGGAATTTGTGCATGCACATAACCCATCTCAATTATTTCTTCTCCCCCATCCTCCCAAGCTTGTTTTTCTTTTTTTCTTTTGGCAGCATCTGAACTGCTTCATCATCTTCTATTTCCATATAAAGTTAAATATCATATATACCAATTCACAGCCAGAATAACAGGACAAAATTGTAAAACACATATGACAGTTATACTAAATCAAGACAACATATACTTTCAGATATAGTGTACATTCTAGTTTTTAATGGATTTTCTTCTCTCTCTTTTTTGTGTTGTCTGTGTTTTCTTTCACACTTTATTTATACATTGAGTATTTTACATAAAAGAAACCATGTGATTTTTAAGTTCATGTGTCTGATTTACTTCACTTAATATCATGGTTTCATGTTGCACCCATTTTCCTACAAATGACTCAGGTTTATCCTTCTTTACAGCAGAGTAGTACTCCATTATGTATGAATAAATTTTCTTCATTCATCTGTTGATGAACATATATGCTGTATCTAAAATTTAGTAATTATGAATTATGTGACTATAAACATGGGTATAAGTTGTCTTTCTGTCTTTTGGGAAGAAACTGAGAAGGGGAATAGCTTAGTCAAATGGAATTTGTACTTTCACACTTTTGAAAAATCTCCAAACTGATCCATAGTGGTTGTACCAGTTTACACTCCAACTAACAATGAAGAAGTGTTCCTTTTTCCTGACAGCCTTGCCAGAATGTATACTATTTGCTTTCTTGATGATAGCCAATTTTTCTGGGTAATGATGGAATCTCAGTGTTGTTTTAATTTGCAATTCTCAAGTGGCCAGTGATGTTGAGTTTTTTTGTTTTTTTTTTTTCATTTATTTCCTGGCTGCTTATAGTTTTTCATCTGAGAAGTGCCTATTCATTCCAATTGCCCATTTTTTGATTGGGTCTTTCAATTTGGTGTTTTATTTTTTGAAGTTCTTTACATATTCTATATCACTCCATTGAAGAGGACCTGGCAAAAAAATTCCCTATTCTGTAGGTTGTCTCTTCACTCTGTTCTTTTTGTACTAGGGATTGAACACGGGACCTTGCAAGGCAGGTGGAGGAACCATTGAGCTAAATCCCTGGCCCTGTTGGTTGTTTACTTTTCTGTGCAGACCTTTTAAATTTGATCTGATTCCATCTGTTGCTTCTTGGTAATATTTCTGGTGGAATTGGAGTTTTGATCAGAATGCTTTGATCACCCATATGACTCCAGGCATTTAACCTATTTTGTCTTGCGGGAGATTGTTTCTCTTCTAAGCTTGAGATTTTTGGACCATTTCATTATAATTTAGTACATGGTAAGAGATATGTATGTTCAATCTTTATATAGTCAGGTTTCCCAGCACCATTCATTAAAGAGGCTGTCTGTCATTCAGTGAAGGGATTTACTCCTGGTCAAAGATAACATAGTTGAGTGTGTCTGGAGTTGTTTCTGCATCTTCTGTTCTGTTCCTTTATCTACAAGTCTGGTTTTGCCAATACCATGCTGTTTGTATCACTGTATCTCTGCAGTATAACTTATGTCTGGGATTGTGATGGCCCCTGCCTTGACCTTGTTGTTCAGAATTGCAGATGCATAACTCTGATGAGGCAGAGGTTTAGGTAACTCAATTTCACCTTTTCCTGCACCATAATCATCCACAGATGTGTTTACTGATTTGTCACTGATGTTTCATTTAACAAGAATTTTTCACTTTGTTGGTGTTTCCACTTTCATGTGTAACATTCTTATCATATGAAGTATTTAGTTATGTGTTGTTTAATTATATAAGCTAAGCCATCATGGGGGCTGGTAATTCCAAAGATGTTACTAATTTCCTTCTTGCTTAACTTTAAGATATGGCCTGAATTCTGCCTGTTATATAAGAATATACTACCAATTGAGTTTTTAAAACAGTGATTTTCATTATTTCACAGCAGTGGCTCAGAATATGAAAAAATAATCTACCTTCTAGCATTTCAGTAATGTCTGATAAATATGTATTTACATAGCATGACAATTAAGTAATTGTTCTGAAGCCTTTTGAGGCACTGACCTTAGTCATGAGAAATCCACCCTCAAGTTCTCATCTAACCTCTATTATATCCCACAATCAAAACCACTTATAATGTTTCATTTATGCCTCATTTATGCCTCAGTTCATATAACATGAATATGGGGGAGGAACATGAGCATTCCCCTCATAAATGGCATTGTATGGCATTGCAATATAATCATAGATTAGTTCTTAACCAAAACAGACCTCTGTGCTCTCTATGCAGTCAGATGCCCAACAGCTACCAGAATGGTCTAGCCTTCATATTTGCCATAGAAGAGATCAATAAGAATCCTCAACTTTTACCCAACATATCTCTGGGATATGAGTTCCATAATTTCCTTTACAGTCACTGGAGGATGCTGGAGAGTTCTCTCATTTTGCTCACAGGACAGAATAAGATCCCTAATTACTCCTGTGGGAGAGAGAGCAAGTCTGTAGCAGTGCTAACAGGAACATCATGGGCAACTTCTGCTCAAATTGGAGCCCTCCTGGAGCTCCACAAATTTCCACAGGTTAGGATCAGTGAGATGGACAAAGATGAAATCGTGTCTTTATTGATGATATTATTGGGTCCCAAAATAGGGTGGAAGAAGGATCCCAGTTAAAAAAATACATCTTTACCAGTTTGTTATTTCAATGTGAAAGTATACAGAGATTTGGTGGTTTGCTCATAATTTCTTTGTCTGAGGGAAAAATTGGGGGAAAAGAAAACAAATGTGTTTCCTAAAAATGTATGCCTTATCATTGTTTTCTGAACAGCTTTTGCAAAGTGAGATAATTACAATGAACAAATGAATATGTATCTCCTTCTACTCCTTCCAGCTTTTACTTAGTATTCTCTGGGCATGAGGTTCTGCTTGGTGTCAATGCTCTTCCTTCCAATTTTCTTTCCTTTCAGGTTACATTTGGTTCTTTTGATCCTATGCTAAGAGAAGACAGTTTCTTTCCCTCTATCAGGTCGCTCCTAAGGATATATTTCTGCCAATTGCTATGGTTTCTTTGATGCTTCATTTCAGCTGGACCTGGGTGGGACTGATCATTATGGAAGGTCAGAAAGGTCTTCAATTTCTCTCAGATGTGATAGTAGAGATGGAAAGGAGCAAAGTATGTGTAGCCTTTGTGAAAATGGTCTCAACTCCTGTTACATCATATGCGACAATTGCAAAAGAACACATTATCCCAGCAAAGGAAATATCACATGTCATTGTGGTCATCATTTACTATGACACTGATACTCTCAATGATATAAACTATAGTATAGAGCAAAATTCACTAACAGGCAAAGTCTGGGTCACAAACTCACAGTGGCATGCTGACATGATTGGGAAAAATTTCATACTTAATTCGTTCCAGGGAACTCTCATTTTTTCAAATCACCATGAGAAAATTTCTGGTTTCAAAACCTTTGTCCAAGAAGCTAAGCCTTCCAAATATCCAGAAGAATTTTACCTCACTATGTTTTGGTTCAATAATTTCCATTGCTCATTCTCCGATTCTGATTGTTTACTGAAGTACTGTACACCTAATGCCTCTCTGGCATGGCTGCCTATGAATCATTTTGACACAGCCATGTCTGACTGGAGTCAAAATGTACACAATGCTGTGTATTCTGTGGCCCATGCCCTCCATGAGATGCTTCTTCAACCAGCACAATGGCCACCAATGGGAAACAAAAAAGTGATGGTGTTTGCCCCCTGACAGGTAAATGATCTTTTTTTGTAATGGCATGCAATGTCATCAAGGGTTTGGAACACTTTATCCAAAGGACAATCAATTGTACCCTAGCTCATTTTTAAGGGGATAAATTTTGAGCTGGATAGACAAGGTCCCTTAAAAAGCAGGCCCAAACACCAAAATAAAAAAAAAATATGAGTCAAGATCAGTGCTTTTTTCTAGATAATATAATCGAAGTATTTTTCCATTAACTTCTTAAAGGGGACCAGAGAACCTTGTAATTCTTGGATTTAAATGATGCTAAACCCTATAATAGATGTATCTTAAATTTCACACTTCATGCTAGAATATTGTTTGCTAGTGACAACTTCATTTTTCAAATACGTGGTGTGGGAACATCAAGAGAAAAAATTAATAAAACATCCAATACTACTTTTTCTAACACTTAGTTTAGATAAAAATTGTTCTCCTCAGTTTGATTGACTCATTAGGGAAAGTATGATATTTTATCTTCTATAAGATTTTATTCATTCTACTTTATTAAATGTCAGTATAATATTTGCCTTATGAAATAAAGATTAAAGATAACTAGGAGCATTTTCAATTCATTTTTGTCTCCATCAAGAAACCCTGTTCACCAGAGGATGATGTGTCTCCTGTAGCTGCATCCTTTTCTGAAGAACATCCAATTTGAAAATCCTGCTGGATACCAAGTGAACTTGGATGACAGAAGGAAACTGGATGTAGTATATGACATTCTCAACTTTTGGAATTTTCCAGGCCTTAGACTTAAGGTCAAATTGGGAACATTTAACCCACATGGTCCTCCTGGGCAAAAATTGTCTTTATCTGATGATATGATCGAGTGGGCCACAGGAATTACAGAGGTGAGTTAGACATAATCATGATGTACTTCATTAACAACAAATAACCAAAATTGTTGTAGACTTTGTATCCCAAATTTTGTCATGAAATGGGAAACTATAGCAATTTAAAAATCTCACTTTTAGATTTTATCAATTCTCTCAATTATTAGCTTTCCCATGAATTTGTATGGAACATATTTGTTTAACTATATTTTGTAAATATATACTTTAATTATCAAAAGTGATAATATTATTTATGTATGCACACAAGTTGTTTTTCTCTGAAGCTCTGAAGAAGTGCTAAAATTCTAAAAACTCACCCATATATATGTTTTCCTCAGACTCCACACTCTGTATGCTGTGAGAGTTGTCATCCTGGATTCAGGAAATCCCCTCAGGAGGGAAAGGCTGCCTGTTGTTTTGATTGCATCTGTTGCCCAGAGAATGAGGTCACCAATGACACTGGTAAGACCTTGTCTTAGGGACAAATTCTAAATGTTCCTTTAGTATGTACCCCAGCCATCCAGGAAATGGAAACAAAATCTTCCAAAAGACAGTGATGACAAAATTCTTTCTTCCTTTAGGTGGAAATTTATTCCCTCAAGTCTGTGCTATTATGCATTTAAAGACACATTGTCTGTCCCTTGAAGTATAAATACTCACAAATTCATTTTCCTTTCCTTCTTTATGTTTTCTTTTCCTTTGACATTGGAGAAGATTGAAATGAGAGGCACCCTCACCCTGAGCTGTATCTCCATCTTTTTACATTTTGTTAATTTTTTAGTTTTTAAAATTTGGTTATATTATTTCTTTTTTAATTCATTAAGAAAATTGGTACATTTTAGGTATACAATATGATAACGTTCATAATGGCAATTTGTACCTTTACATAATACATCTTGGTTTTTAATTTTTCCCCATTCTCCTGCTCCCCTTCAACCCCTACATCCCTCCCAATTTACAAAGACATTGTTTCTGTTTTGTCATTCTCTCATCTTTTCTCTTTTCCCTTCTTTCTTTCCCCTACCCCACTCACTTCCCCTTCCCTTTTCTTTCTATTTCAGATTGTCTGATATACATTTTGATCCTTATTTACACTTACAGTTTTTCACACCAGAGAAATGATTCGATATTCACATATGTGTGTCCTATTTATTTCACTCAGGAATATGGCCTAAATTTGCACCCATTTAACTATAAATATCTCTAGTTTCTCATTCTTTATGTCTGAGTAGTATTCAATTTTATTTAAAAAACATACTTTTATCCAGTCACTAGTTGATGGGCATTTGGGCTGTTTCCAAGATTTAACTATTACAAACTGCCACTATAAACATGAGTGAGCATATATCACTGTGGTATGATGCTTCTAATTATTTCGGGAAGATACTCTTGTTATTTTGAGAAAAATCTTGGTAATTTTCACCAGCCTGTTCCAGGTTATTGAGTAAGTTGGGATCACAACTACACAAAACTCTACCAAAATATTTTGATTTGTTTTTCTAGACCCACTGAAATCATTCTTTTGTCAGGAGAAACCTTTTCTCCCACCCCATAGCCTCTGAGTTCCATCTTTACCAGGAAGCTTAACACAGAGCATTATTGAACAATAGCTATTCACATGATTGAAATGTCATTTTGATTACACTAGAGATGAAACTCCAGCATATCCCTATTTTTCAGGATCTAGCTCTAATCTTGACAGAAAGAATATGCTCAGAGAGATTGTGTCTGGCTTGAGACAGAGATATGTCTCTATTGTACAGCATGCCTAGAGTACAGTATGACATCAGTTACTAGGATGTCATCCCTCTGTCCCTAGAAGTCACTCATCAGTAAGGGAAATAACATACATCATGAAACATAATTTGTGCCACAGAGCTGTAGGATGATATGCATTCAGTCTAAGGGATTTAATTAGTGATGGTAATCCATATTTTGTGCAAAATATCAGACATATTCACAAAAGAAGTGGCATTAATACTTGTTCTGTTTTTGATTTCACAAAATGTGTCCCCAAAATTTCCTGTGTACAGAATATCATTGGATTATAGAGTGCTATACTCATCAGTGCGTTAATCAAGTGATGAATCCATAGCTGAACATGCTGTTAGGAGCAGGCCTGGTTAGAAGAGGCATTTCACAGTGGGTGTGACCTGGAAGAGCACATCTTCCTTTCAAAATTATCCCTTCTTTCTCTCTCCCCTTCCAGGATTTTTATTCTCTCTCTGTCTCTCTCTCTCTCTCTCCTCCCATGGATGAGTAGCAGTCCCTTGTCCTGATCCATAACATTTCTACTTTAAGCCCACTGACTATGAACTGAATTCTGAGGCAAAATAGAATTCTCCACTCCTAAGTTTTCCATGTTGGGTTTTTTGTTCCAGGGATGAAAAATTGACTTGTTCGGTATTATACCAAAAAGAAATATGGTGGCATAAATTCTTGTTTACAATTAGTAGAAGTTCCTGAAATGATAAATTCCCTCTTATGTATTACCTAAAAGGCTGAAAAATGAAATAATATGACTTTGAAACTCAGATAATAGGAGTGTGAGAATTGAGACGCTGTATAAGAAAGTTTACAGAATTCCAATACTGAAGAATTTTGCATACTATAGTATGACTTCAGAAACACTTGAATGGATTATAAACCATTACCTGGTAGAATCACCTATCTACTGGGTATTTTCTAATTTGATTTTTGGGCTGAGATATGTTTTGATTTTACAACCTACTTAGTATGGTTTCAAATGTGTTTTGAAATGTACTTGACTGTTGATGTACCTTAGTTAATTTGGGTATGTATTCTTTGTAGAGTTCAAGGATATGGTATTTTATGTAAGTTTTATTTTATGTGGACATATAGAGAACCACGCATCAAACAATATCAATTTGTTTAGGCTTCTTGTTTATAAATAACAATTTCCAACAATTGTTTCCTCATAGAGTAGTTTGAAATGCAAATTAACAAGCATCTGTACTTGAATATATGACATCAAATTTTATGAGTTGAAGCAAAATCAATCCTTAGTAATAAATGCATGTTTCAGAGTACATATACTTATGTGCTACTATAAATACTTATTTAGTTAAAGGCTGGAGTTCTATATTTGAAATATTTTTTCAAGCTATATAAAGAAGAGCAAATTAATAATACAAGATGGGAAATAATGTAATAGGAATTCTTAGAAAATTAAAACACAAATAAAAAAATAAACAGAACCAATGTTGATTCTGGTAAAAAATTGACAATAATAAAACATTTGTAGGGACAGGAAAGACAAGTTTCAAAAAAAAAAATAATACCATAACTGAAAATTGTGTCATCCTTTACAAGTGTACAGGAAATTTTCCTTATGAAAATATAGTTTACTGTTCCACAGCACTGTCTTTGAAAGTTTACTTAAAACTCACAAATTACAGGAAATATTACCCAAAGAGTTGTAAGAAAAAATAAAATAAATTGAGAAAATGCTGTCTACTAAACAAAATAAGTCCTTGACTTAATATTTTCCCCAAAATTTTATGTGAATTAAGTTTTGAAATAACAAAATATCATATCTACCATATACCCAGTAGTACCATCCATAGTCTATACATGAAGAAATTATTGAGCATTGTACTGAGATACCTTCCTGCCTATGTTCATTGTAAACAATGTATAGTAGCCAAGATTCAGCTGGGGTTGCCATTAGCAGGTTAATAGATAAAGAAATACAGTATATAAACACAGTGAAGTGTTCAGTCATAAAGAAATATGCAAGTTATGATGTTTTCATGAAAAGAAGGAAACTTGAGA
This sequence comes from Heterocephalus glaber, assembly GCF_000247695.1. The sequence goes on along the minus strand of NW_004624970.1, from coordinate 330,582 downwards.
TCCTCAGGTAAAATGAAATAAGCCAGACTCATGAAGAGAATTAATGCATGTTCTCTGTAATATGTTGAATCAAAACCGATGGCATAAAAGAAGAAGGGAGTGTATTAGAGAAGGGTCAGGGAATAAGTGGAAGGGGCTGTAAGAGAGGAAAAGGCAGGGACAAAATATATTATGCACATGTAGAAAAATACCACATTGAATATCAATGTCACATAAAATTTATAGGCACTAATAAAATATAATAAAATAAATGCTATGAAGATTCAAAAGTGAAAAATATAACAGTGCACAATGAACATGGGCAGTCAGGTATCTCAATAGAATGCTGACAAATTCCTTCATATATATGATATATATTATATATAATTATGTAGTATATATATTATGGATAATATAATATATCAAAGTAGTCAATAGCATGCTAATGCTGATTTAATCTGCTTCAGAGAAAATGAAAGTGAGAAAATACCTTATGTTTAGAGGAAAGCTAAAGAAAATGTAGTATTTATACACAATAGAGTACCACTCTGCCTTAAAGATGGATAATAACATGAATCATTTGTAAGAAAATGTATGCACCTTGAGGCCATAATGTTAAGTAAGTCTGACACATGAGCATAAATATTGCATAGTTTCTCTTCTATGAAAAACTCAAGATAAAAAAATTAAATAAAAGATAATGATAAAGAAAGAGAGAGAGAAATAAAGTTACTGTACTTCATCATAGAAAATGTATCAGAAAGTGTTCCTTAATTTTGTGTAATTGTTTTACATGTTTTTGGCCTATTAATCTGGTTGTCAATCTGTAAATACAATAATTAACTGTGTTGAGATTTATAAGAAAAATAAAAGAATTAGATACTGCCACAATAAAAGAGGAGTGCAAGGAAGGAGGAAAAATTCTAAAGTGTTACATATACATACCAATTCCCTACATTGAATGTATTAATTATGTATTGCAAACATGTATAAATTAATATTTTTAAAAAGAGAGAGAAGCTACATTATGTTATCCACAGCTCCTAATGATTACAAGAAGCTAATTTTACAAACCACGTTCCTTGAGGAAATAAATTGGTGTATTTAATTCCAAACTGAGATTTATATTCTAAGGAGGGAATCCATGACCAAATTCAGTTTATGAAATATAACTGTGTACTGCTTTTGTACTTTTGTGAAAATAGAAATAATATCAATGAATGAAGAAAAATGTACTAACGTTGAAATTTCATGATTTATAAAGAAAAACAACATTTAATAAACTAAGAATACAAAGAAACAGTTTACATTCTATGAATGGCATTTATTTATTTTTTTAAAATTAATTTCATTGGTACATTTTATTGGTACATTTTAGGTATACAATTCATTTACATTTATCATTGGGTGTTTGTACCTGTACATGATATATCTTGGTTCTTATTTTTTTCCCCATTACCTGTGTGCCCTTCACCCCTTCCACCCTTACATATTTACATAGATTTCATTTCCATTTTTTTTTTCTTTT
>NW_004624970.1:307571-326590 GCF_000247695.1 Heterocephalus glaber | reverse complement strand
TGTAATTGGTATGTTTAGAATTTCTATATCTTCTTCATTTAACTTTGGGAATTCGTATGTATCTAGGAATCTGCCCATTTCTTCTGTGTTTTCCATTTTATTGGAGTAGAGGTTCTTGAAGTAGGTATTGATGATCCTCTGGATTTCTGTTGGATCTTTTTCCTGTGTACCTTTTAGGTACACATAGTGATCACATACTTTATAAGGAATTTGTACCTGTATATGATATATTTTGATTCTTGTTTTTAACCATTTTCCTTTCCTCCCTTTAGTTTTCTTTCCCCCTCTTTATTTGCAAAAACATTGTTTCCATATTTTCCTTTCCCTTCCATTCTTTCTGCCATCCCCCTCCCTTGTTCGCCTACCCCTTTTGTGTGAATGAATTATTTAATGAGGAGAATAAATGAACTTCAGCTAATGACAATTTGACCTTCTCCATAGATATGGAGCAGTGTGTGAAGTGTCCTGATGATCAGTATGCCACAATGCAGCAAAACTACTGCCTGCAAAAATCTATGACATTCCTGTCTCATGAAGACCCCATGGGGAAGATACTGGCTCGCACCACCCTGAGTCTCAATGTCCTCACAGCTGCTGTTCTTGGGCTCTTTGTGAAACACAAAGACCCTCCCACTGTCAAGGCCAACAACCTGGCTCTCAGTTACACCCTCCTTTTCTCTCTCATCTTCTGTTTCCTCTGCTCCTTACTCTTCATTGGCCGTCCCATCACAGCCACCTACACCCTCCAGCAGACCACATTTGGAGTTGTGTTCACTGTGGCTGTTTTCCACCATCTTGGCCAAAACTATCACTGTGGTACTGGCCTTTAAGGCCACTGCTCCAGGCAGAAGAATGAGGCAGTTGCTGCTATCAGGGGCAACTAACTACATCATCCCCATTTGCTCCCCCATCCAACTCACTCTTTGTGGAGTCTGGATGGGCACAAATCCACCCTACATTGACACAGATGCATACTCTGAACATGGTCACATCATCATTGTGTGCAACGAGGGCTCACTCACTGCCTTCTACTGTGTCTTGGGATACCTGGTCTCTCTGGCCCTGGTGAGCTTCACCGTGGCTTTCCTGTCCAGAAACCTCCTGGACACCTTCAATGAAGCCAAGTTCCTGACCTTCAGCATGCTGGTGTTCTGCAGTGTGTGAGTCACCTTCCTCTCTGTGTATCATAGCACCAAGGGGAAGGTCCTGGTGGCCATGGAGGTCTTCTCCATCTTGGTCTCCAGAGCAGGGCTGCTGGGTTGCATCTTTGCCCCCAAGTGCTACATTATTTTGTTAAGACCAGATAAGAATTCTCTACATGGGTTCAGACATACAATACATGCTGACAGAAAGAAACCTTTTAAGTTAAAAAAATGTATTTTTACTAAAATTCATATTGGCTCTGGAGCAAATATATGCCATTTTTTTCAGTTACTTACATTGTAGCATGAGATTTACTTCAATTATCAATGGATTTATTTCTTTCCACAATAGTTTTAAAGTTGCTAACCTTTGTAACTATTACCTTTTCACTTCGAATTTTAGTCTAACATATTTTTTGTTTCATAAAATCAGTAGTAAATCCTTATATTTGTGCTTAAGTTTGATTGATTACTTATTTTAGCTTGTGGACCACTTGACCTTCTCATTTGTACTCATTGTTAATATGGTAACTTTTGTCTGTAGGCCACTGTATTCAGAATTCCTCATGTGTTTCATTAAATTTTTCCCTTCAAGAGTAACTATTCATTAAATATGCTGATTATAGTTTATTTTGATAAATGCTATCATATTTCCTTGCTAATCCTTGCTGGTCAATATTTCTGAAGATATTTTTTCAGAAAGTCCATTTTCTTGCCTTTAGAATCCTAAAATTTGCTGCCCAATGTGATAACAAATACTCTTGAATTACAATCTCACTGAATTGAATTCATGTGTTAAATGAAGGGATAATTAGTGTTCTATAGTGAGTTTTAACAATAGTAGTTGATTAAATATTACTATTGATCTTGTTTAAACATTCTTTTCTAATGTAAGCCATGTGTTTCTATGTCTATATTTGTCTTGAATTTATTATATATGCACATATATATTTTATGCTATAATTTTCTCATATTTATTCCTGAATATTTTTAGTATTTGTTGAAAAGGCAAACATAGTTTTATCTACCATATTTAAGGTACACAATATTTTATAAGGTAACTGTTATTTGTTGAATTAAATCACCAAATTTTTTTGCTCTATACATGTGTTTGTGGAATCCCTTGGATTTTTAATGCATGTGATCTGATAATCATACATTTTTCCTTTTTGTTCCATTTTTGTAGTTTCTTTCTTCTTTTCTTTACATTAGTAACATAGTGCATTACCTCAAAAATGACCAGAGGCTTGTTTCTCTTACTTATACTTTTCAGTGAACAATCCAAGGATTGTACATTAAATAATATATGTTTATTATTGTTGAGGCTATACTTTAGAACATAAAGAAATTGGTTTATATATTTCTATTTTTTTGACATTTTACTCAATATATGCTCAAATTTATGAATTAAATTTATAAATTTTGCAACAATTATAAAGATCAGAAATTTTATTAATAGTGTGTAATACAGTGGGCCTCCAAGTTATGACCAGCCTGACATACAAACAACTTGGTTTAATTAGATTAATGGAAGATTCATCTGCCTCTCAATATCTTGTGTATGCAGTTAAACATTCAGATCTCAGCTGTACTGACTTAGTTACAACAGATTCTCCAGAACCAATTGAGTTCATAAGTCAAGGATCCATTGTACTTATTATTGGGAAAAAACAATTTTTCATGATGTGCTGATATTTTATAAGACTATTTTGGGCATGTTTGAATTTAATATGTTTGCATCTATTTTAAATGAAGTAGCAAATGTTATTTCTTTGTAGTGTCATCCTTGTTGAATTTTTAAGTTTATACGTGTAATATGTTTCTTAATTGAAGGAGAGAACTGGATGGAGAAGTGGACTGGAGAACTGAAGGATGGGTACATGGAGAGAAGAGTGTTGAGGGCAAAATAATGGGAGGAGTTCAAGTAGAAATGAATGGAAGGAGGGAAAGTGAACTCATAAATTTTTTAAAAAGTGGAGAATTTTAAATTTTATATAGGTTTTAAAACTTTAAATTGTATTCTATCAAAACTTTAATAAATTTAAAATTAAAAATAATTGCTCACTGCACTCTTTGCCCTAAACCTATAGAATACAATTTTCCTAATTCTCTGCTAAACCCTGCAGAGCCCTCACCCTAAGTCCTGGTCTGACTGACTCATCTGTGGGAAATAAATGTCACATTACTCAGAAATTTATCTTTCAGTCTCTTCCTCATCTTCGTTTTCTCTTTGTCAATGTTAAGCCTACAGTTTGCATTAAATTAAATATTTAATTGTGTTCATCTCATCATATTTGATCTAAGGAACAAAAGGCAAAGGGAATTCATATCTCTGTTCAATACATTTTTAATATGGCTTGGAACCAATCAGTGTGCATTTTACAAAGCCAAATGTGTGTTTGACTATGGCATACTAATCATGAGAGTCCTAGAAAATGTTACCAGGAGATAAGATATTTGAACACATCTTGGCCACATTATATGAGTCAGGCCAGGAGAACAGCCTTCTCCATCTGTTGGCAGTAAGGGTCATTTTAGGAAACAGTCTAGGTTCCTTTGTACATGAGAATTCATTGTGAAGAACTCATCTCCATCCACCTTTCTCTGCTTGAGTCAAAACCAGCAGAGTTGACCATGGAAGAAGAACTGAAATCCGGTCCTGTCCACAATTCCAGATGCCTCAGTTCCAAATTCCCAAATCATCCTCTGAGATTGGCACCTCCCCACCCCACTCCCTGTACTTTCAGACTGTTCTGAAAAGCAGAGGGGCTCGCTTCTCTGCCAAGGTGCAAATTCAGACTTTGGTTCTTGCTGCTCATAAAGTATATGTTCATCAATGTCTGGACATGCAAGCCTTCATTTACAGATACCTGCACTGCTGAGGCAGGAGGATCACTTGTTGGAGACCATAATGTTAACCTTAACCTGCCCCTTGAGGGAAGCCCCTCCATTACAACCTGACTGGGGTTTTGAAAATGAGAGGAAAAATAACATATGATAACAATGGTAGACACTGGAGGAGATCCCACTGTGCACCATAACTTGATAATGATTGATTGTTCCAATTTAAAGCAAAGAACAAACATGATCAGATTATAAGCAGAATCTCAAAGCACAGGTCTAGTGAAAAACTAATTTCGAATACCTACATTCCAATAGTGTCAGAGAATATAATTTTCTCATGTAAGCAACCAGTTTGTGGTATTTCATTAAAACACAATAGGAAAATAATTCAGGGCTTATATAACACAGGCAGTACAAAGCACTGGTGGGAAATACATCTTTTATCACCCCTTTCAAGTCAGAATTTGTTTTAAAAGATTTTAGCATTTGAAAGCCTTTGTTTTACAAGTGTGATTTTCATGTAATATTAGTGAATGAACATCCCTCTGAAATGTTTGAGACACACATATAACAAACTAACAGAAATAGGCAAAGTCAGTACACATTAGTTGAAGTAACGATTCAACAAGAAGTGTTAACAATTATAAACATGTATGCACCAAATACTAGCAAAGTCAATTCATAAAAAAACAATGGTGGATGTAAAAAAACAAATAAACACCAACACTATTAACCTGGGGTCTGGAATATCCCAGTGTCACAGGTAAACAGATTAGCTAGACAAAAACTGAAAAATCTGAGTTAAAATCTTTGTACAAATGCACTTAATTAATATATATCTATGTAGTATTTCACCTAATAACAACAGAATTCACATTCATCTCCACAGCACATGGGATATTCTCCAGAGTATCCTACATCTAGCTCATAAAGCTAGCTGAAATAAATAAAAAAATTGAAATTATCTGGTGCACAGGTCATAGTGAATTGAAACTAGAAGTCAATAGCAAAAGAAACCACAGACATTATGAAATCACATGGAAATTAAACAATATCCTCTTGAAAAATCAATGGATCTTAGAAGAAATCAAGGAATTACATTGTTCCTGGAATCAAATAATAATGTCAATACAACATACTGGATTCCATGGGACACAATGAAAGCAATCCTAAGGGCATGGGTTATAGCTGAGAATCCCCAAATTATGAAAACAGAGCAAGCCCAAAGAAATAACGCCACAATGCACCCTAAGGTTCTAGATAAACAGGAACAATCTAAATCCAAATCTAATACAAGGAAGGAAATTATAAAATTCAGAACAGAAATTAATTAAATTGAGACTGAAAGGCAATACACAAAAGTCAATGAATCAAAGATCTGGTTCTTTGAAAGCATAAACTACATAGAAAATCCCTTAGCAAATCCCCTGCCCCCAGAAAAAGAGAAATAAAAGATCCAAATATATGAAGTTATTACATAAAAGACAAAATAATAGCAGACAGCACTGAAATGCAGAAGATAATATGTAACTACTTTGAGAACTTTTAGTCCACTAAATTGGAGAATTCAAAAGAAATTAATGGATTCCTAGAATTAACAAAATTGAACCAAGAAAACATAAAATCCATGAAATATTTAATACAAAGACATTGAAATGAGGTCAGTAATAAAATATACTGAGAAGCTCAGGTCTAAGTAGATTCACTGCTGAATTTTACAAGAACATTAGGGAAGATATAACTTCAACCCTCTTTAAAGTCTTCAATAAAATTTAAAGTGAAGGAATATTCCCAAGTCATACCTGGAAGCTAGCATTATCTTCATTCCAAAACCAGAAAAGGATCCAAACAAGAAAGAAAAATACTGACCAATCTCCTTAATGAAAACAGACGGAAAAATCATTACCAACTTAATGACAAGTAAAGTTCAACAACCTTTGTGGAAGAGAGCATGTGCTTATTTGACCATGGTAGCATCAGCTAGTAACCAACTTCTGCTCCAGCTTGAGCCACTACTGTTTCTGCCAAGTCAGGGACCCTGTGACCTTTCTTTATCATTGCAGCCTATTAGCTATGGGCAGGTTTGGCTACCTTCTTCACCTCCACCCCCATTGATACTGGTGTGGGCTTTCCCAATTGTCTGTGCTTGGGGTCAGGATAACCTCATTCCCCAGCACTAAATCTGGCTGGCTCGCCCTTGCACAAAGCTCACTGGACTCCTAACCTACTGATTCTTGAAGTGAAATATGACCATGTAGTAGTCAGCTGAAAGCACAAAACTGTGAATATTAGGCCTAGTGAAACTGTGAATGGTTGATCAAATCAATTTCTGGTTCCTCAGATGCTCATTCCTCTCTGACTTAGAGAAATGAGGCCATCTCATTTCTCTTTCCTGAGCTATTGGCATCAAATCCATAAAATCCTTCCCTGTGTCATTAACCTGAAATGTTTCTTCTGTGGTTACAATGTAGTTACAATGTTTTGGGTATTATATTAATGTCTTTGATCCATTTTGAATGGGCTTTTCTTCCAGTAGAGAGACAGACTTCTAGTTCCAATTGTCTATTTATGGTTTTTCAGTTTCCCCAGGGCCATTTGTTTAAAAAAAAAAAGCTGTCCTTTTCCACACATATATTTTTGGCACACTTGTTGTGAATCTGTTGGCTAAAAATGTATACATTTATTTCTGGGATTCTCTTCCATTGTTTTACATCTATTTTCATGGAATAAAATACTATTTTGTTTCAATGGCCCTGTACTATGTCTTGAAATGTAATTTGAATCCTCCAAGATTACTCATTATACCCAGGAATGCTTTGGCTCTTCAGGATCTTACATTTTTCTTAAGAGTTTCAACATTTTTTTCTCGTTCTGTGAAAAATGTCATGGCCATTGTATTGAATCTTTACAACATCTGGGGAATATTGCCATATTAATTCTCCCAGTCTCTATGTAGATAGAAAGTCTTTGAACCTTCTATTTTGCTCTTTAATTTCTTTCTTCGTAGCTTTATGATTTTATTATAAAGATTTTTCACATCTTTGGTTAGGTCTTTTATTCTATCTATTCTTTTTTACTGTAGTAGATAGGATTCCTTTCCTGATTTGTTTTTCAGACAGCTCATTATTGCTGTATAGAAGACATCGATCTTTGTAAAATGATTTTGTACTGCTGAATTTTTGAGTTCTAAAGGGTTTTTGCTAGTGTGCTTCATAATTTTTATGTATAGAATAATATTATCAGCAAAGAGATAATTTGATTTCCTCATTCTTTGTTTGAACATTTTTTATTTCTTCTGGTGCCTAGTCACTTTAGTCAAAATTTCCAGTACCATAGCTCATAAAATAGTGTAAATACACACTCTTATCTTCATGTTGATCTCAGAGAAAGTGCTTTCAGATTTCTCAACTTGGTATAATGTTGGATATGGGTTTGTCACGTACACAGTCTCTACTCTGTTGAAGTATGATACTACTATACCTAATTTATTCAGGATGCTTATCATGAAGGAAATTTTAATGTTATGAAGGGTTTCTTCTACATCTCTTGAGATGATCATGTGTTTGCTATTCTTGATTCTGTTTAGGTAATTCATGAAACTGATGGAGTTACATGTGTTGATCCATTCTTTTATCTACAAAATGAAATCAATTTAATCATGATTTATGAACTTTTTCATGTGTTGTTAAATTTGATCAACAAGTATTTAATTGAGAAATTTTGGTTCATGAAGGATGTTGAGCCATGTGTGAAAATCTTATCTTGAAAGAAATTCCTATATGTTTATCTCAGACCAACATAAACAAACCTTATAGAATCTAGTATTTTGTCCATATATGTCATGAGTGAAGTCAATAGAAAAATAATGTTTTTTTTCTTACAAAATTATATGTATCTGGGGGTTGAAACAAATCGTTGCATTCCAAAGTGTCAGAAAAGTACTCTCGCCATCACTTACTGAAAGTTTAATTTAGAACCACCATTGTGCTCACTCTCTTAAAGCTTTCAGCAGAGCTTAGTTTGTAATTGTTGGGAAATAATTTCTCAGTTTTATCTGTTTTGAGGTGATTCACAGCACCCCACAATAAAACATGAAAAAATTACTTATTATTTTGCAAGAAATATATTTAAAATTGGATTATACTCTACTGTTTAAGTAGATAAAAACAGATAAATATTATCTTATGTGTCATTATGAATGGTTTTATTAATCAGGAAAAATTGGGATTGTATGTTCTTTTCAAAGTAAGGTGCAAGGTTTTTATTTTTTACCTACACTGGATTATTTTAGTATACATGGTAATAAAATTTCCACTTTAAAGGCTGCAATATTTATGTAATTTTATTTCTTGTGTAAGTAAATTTTAAAAGTTCCTGATTTCTTTTAAGAAATTTATCTTGATGCTACCAACCAGATTAAGAAGTGTCTTCATGAGTCTTCTTAGGATGTATAATAGCTCTGGGTGAATCTTCTTTTTTTAATTAAGTAGTTCATTGGTACAGTTTAGATATCCATAATGATCACATTAATTGTAGATAATATGTACCTATGCATGATATATCTTATTTTTCCTTTTCTCCCCTCATTTTCTTATGCGTCTTTCAACTGCTCTTTTCCTCCTTAATCACAAGAGCTTTGTTTCCATTTTTTCTTCGTTTTTCCTTCCCTCCATTACCCGTCATCCATTCCTCAGTCCCCTTCTCATTTGGATATTTTCTTCCAATTTCACCCTATCTATTATACATTTTGGTCTTTATTTACACCTTTGGATTCTCACACAAGAGAAAAAAATGTGATGTTTATACATGTATCCAATTTGTTTCACTTAAGAGTATGATCTCAAGGTGCATCAATTTACTTTAAAATGGCTTAATTGTATGCTTCTTTATGGTTAAAAATTACCCTCACTCTATCAGCAAGTGTGTGCAGATCCCAGGGAGAAGCTGTGTGGCCCAGACAAGCGCAGCTACAGGCAGATCCTAGCTGGGGGTCTGCCCCAATCCCAGGGCTCAGGCATACCTGCCCAAGACAAAGGCCTGCCCTAAAATGCACTACAAGGGCACGCCAGCTTCAGGCAGAGCCCTGACATACCATTGGTCACAGCCAGGAACCCAACTGGACAAGAGCTGTACTAGCACACAAGTAATACCCAGAGGGTTGCCCAAACCTTTGATAAGTACATGTTAACCCTAGCCAAAGCCTGTGTAGACAATAGGAACTGAGGGCACAGCCTCAAACCAAAGACCCTCCCAGACAACAGCTACAAAGGGGCATGAGTGAGAGGCAAATCTAGATACCATCTGAAGTGTACACAGACCCCAGCCAAAAGCCTTCCCAGACAACAGGTCAGCTCACCAGTCCAGAAGGCCACCACTCTGAAAATAGGAACTGATGTACTGGGGAGCATAAGAGTAAAGGCTGCTCAGTGGCTTGCTGAGAATTCAAGACCACTGAGTGAGCAAAATGTCTCCTCAACAAAGAAACAGCAGACTGCATCTGTTGAAATGAGAAGACATGTAAACAAGTCTCAATACCAGACTTCAAGATCACCTAAGACAACCCCAAAGGGAAATGAGATAGAACAATCTGATACTCAAACACCTGGACTCCCTGAACTGTTATCAAAAGAGGGATCTGGATAAAAAGAAATCAGAAACAATTTCTCAGATAACAGAAGAGACTGTGCCCATAATATAAGATATGATTGATATATCTAGAGTGAATACAGATAAAAAAAATTGAGGAGCTGAGGAACATGATGGAATCCCAATACAGGAAACAAATGGTATCCATAAAACAGATACAAACAGATTTCCAGGAGATTACAAACTCCACTGAAAGTTTATGCAGCAGAATGAGCCAATGAGAGAATAGAATTTCAGATATAGAAGATAGGATTGCAATTAGTTACCATGAAAAGAAAAATTTCTTAAAACTAGAAAAGGACCATGAGAAATCAATCCAGCAGCTTCTAGACAATGCAAAGAAGAATAACATTAGACAGATTGGAGTCAAAAAAGAAACATGGGGGAATGCAGTTGGCATAAATAAAACTGTTCACAGAAGTAATGGCAGAAAACTTCCCAAATGTGGGAAAAGAACTTTACATACAGATAAGTGAGGCATATAGGACTCTAGCTAGCCATGATCAAAAAAAATCTACACATAGGCATGTAATAGTTCAGATTCCAAAAACCCAACAGAAGAACAAAATTCTACAAGCAGTTAGAGAAAAGAAGCAAATCACATACAAAGAAAAGCCCATCAGAATCACAGCAGACTTCTCAACACAAACCCACAAGGCAAGAAGGTTGTGGAGTGATGTATTTCAAGCCATAAAGGAAAACAACCTCCAACCCAGACTGACATACCCTCCAAAATTATCTTTCAAAATTGATGGAGAAATAAGATACTTTCATGACAAAGAGCACCTTAGGAACTTCATGAACACCAAACCAGTACAGCAAAATTTTTAAACAATATCCTAGGAAAAGACAATGAGGATCAAAACCTGAGGAAGCCCTGCAGAACGAATCCATCAGGAACAACAAGAAATTAAATGTAAAGGGGGAGAATCCAACAAAAATAAAAAGTCAGGACAAGGATAAGTCAATACATATCAGTTAAAAGCATCAATGTTAATGGCCTCAATTCACCAGTCAAAAGAAATAGACTGGCAGAATGGGTCAAGAAGAAAGATCCAACAATATCCTGAAAACAAGAAACACACTTTGTCAATGTGCCACAGCTCCCAATGCAGAGTAGGAGATTTCTGGGTCAATTTAACCCTGCTTCGAGCATAGAGGAGGCTTCCAGATCAATGTGCCACAGCTCCCAGCACAGAGGTGGCTTCCAGGTTGACATGCTACAGCTTCCAGTGCAAAGGAGGCCTCAAGGTCAACGTGTCACAGCTACAAGTGCAGAGTAGGATTCCCAGCCAACTTTCCCTGACTTCCAGCACAGAGGAGGCTTCTGGGTCTATATGCTTCAGCTCCCAGCTCAGAGGAGGTGAGCCACACATGTGCCAGTGGCACCCCTCAACCTCACCCCAGTTGAAATGAGAAGAGAAAAATGTATAAAGATCAAAACAGACATTATTCAACTGAGACTGAAAAAACACAAAAAGAATCAATGAATCAGAGTTAATTCTTTGAAAGATTAAATAAAATTTTTACCCCCTTAGCAAAACTTATCAAAGGAAGGAAAGAAAAGACTAAAATTCATGCAATTAGAAATGGAAAGGGTTAAATCACAACAGATCATATGAAAATCCTGCTTTGAGAATATGTACACTAACAAGATGGAAAACACAGAAGAAATGCACAGATTCCTAGATAACTATTAATTACCAAAGCTGAATGAAGAAGATATTAAATTTCTTAAAACTCAGAATCAGTGAATGATATTGAAATTATAATTAAAAACTTAACAAAGAAAAACCCAGATCCTGATGGTACTCAACCATCTGGACTCCCTGAACTAACAACAAAAGAAGATCTTGAAATTCTGTCCTCACATTGGCTCATTTGCCTGCATAGACTTTCAATGGAGTTTTTAATCTCCTGGAAATCTGTTTGCATCTGTTTTAGGGATTCCATTTGTTTCCTATGTTGGGATTCCATCATGTTCCTCAGATCCTCTATTTTTTAATTTGTGTCTTCTCTAGATTTATTAATCATGTTTTACACTATGGGCCCAGTCTCTGCTGTTATATGAGAAATTATTTCTGATTTCATTTTTTCAAGATACTCTTTTGTTGCTAGTTCAGGGAGTCCAGGTGGTTGAATATCAGAGTGTTCCATCTCACTTCCCTTTGGGGTTGCTGTAGGTGATTTGGAAGTCTGGTATTGAGGCTTGTTTAAGTGTCTTCTCATTTTGACTGGGGCAGGTTCCTGATGATTTCACTGCTGAATTCTTCACAAGATATTTAGAGAAGATCTACTGTCAGTTCTCTTCAAAGTCTACTGAAATAAAAAGCATAATAATACTCTGAAAAGCATTCCTGGAAGCAACTATTACCCTGATAACACTGTCAATTTCCCCTTCTCCAGCTTCTGAGAGCCACATCCTACTTTCTTTTTTTCATAGATTTGTACACTGTAGGTACCTCATATGAGTAAAATTACCATGTAGGGTTTGTCATTCGGTGACTGGTTTATTTTAATTAGCATGATATGCTCACGTTTTCTCCATGTCATACAATGTGTCTGAAATTCCTTCCTCATTAAAGATGACAATTTACAACCATTTCAATTCCAGAAAAAAAGGAATAAGGTAACATGTACTCTGTAAAACAAATATGCAATAATAAAAAACAAAAAAGAGTATTGATGGGAAACAAAATTAATGGTGACCATGGAAAGCATTTCTCTAAGCAAATCGCACATAAAAGGCCATGCAGCTTATGACATTATTTCTGTTAAATGTGAGAGTAAATAAATCTCAGAGAAGGAACACTGACTAGTGGTTGAAAAGTTTGGTGAAATGGTGCATGCGAAGTTACTGTAAATTGGAAAGTTATGTAAAAGTTATGTAAAAAGTTACTGTGAAATGATGTGGAGTATGGACACCTTTGGAAAGCCATGAAAAAGTCCTAAATTTAGATAATGGTGGTGGTTCTGCATATTAAAGAATGGATTAAAAAGCAGTGAAGTATTCACTTTTTATTAATTTTATTGGTACATTTTCAGTATGCAATATAATGAGATTCTTCATTGGAAATTGTACCTTTGCATAATATATCTTGGCTCTCATTTTTCCCCATTCCCCTGCTATCCCTTTAAGCCCTCAACCTTTCCCTGTTTATGAAAACTTTGTTTCCATTTTTACTTTTCTCATATTACTTCTATTAACTTATTTCCTTTCCCCTACCCCTACCCATTCCACTTCCACTTCCCCTTTGGCCATTTTCTTCCTATTTCACATTATCTGTTATACTATTAAATCCTTATTTACACTTTCAGTTTCTCAGACCAGAGAAACTATTTATGTATTCTATTTATTTCACTTAACAGTATGGCCTCAATGTGGATACATTTGGCTATAAATGTCTCTAATTTCTCATTCTCTATGGCTGAATTGTACTCTATTTTATTAAAAAAAAAAAAAAACCACATTTTCTTTATCCAGTCTCCAGTTGATGTGCAATTGGGCTATTTCCAAGTTTTAGGTATTGCAAACATTGCTTCTATGAACATGGGTGCACATATATGTCACTGAGATATGATTCTTTTAATTCTTTTGGGAAGACACATAGCAGGGGAATAGCTGGGTGAAATGGGACTTCCAATCTTAGTTCTTTGAGTTATCACCATACTGATTTCCACAGTGGTTGCACCAACCTACACTCCCACCAGCTGTGCATGGTGACAGATATAGGTATAGTTTTAATTTTTGATAAGTTGAAACCCAGTTTTTCCACCACCATTTTTAAAGAGGCTATCTTTCCTCCAGTGAGGGTGTTTGGCTCCTTTGTCAAAAATAACGTGGCTGAGTGTGTCTGGAGTTGTTTCTGCATCTTCTTATCTATTCTACTGATCCTCAGGTCTGTTTTGTTGCCAGTACCATGTTGTTTTTAATCACAATAGCTTTGTAGAATAGTTTCAAGTTGGGGATTGTAATACCCCTACCTTGTCTTTATTGCCTAGAATTTCTTTTGCTATTGTAGGTCTCTTCTTCTTCCAAATGAATTTTCTGATGTCTTCTCAAGTTCCATGAGTGTGCTGTTGGAATTTCAATTGGGATTGCATTGAATCTGTGTAGCAGTTTTGAAAGTATGGCCATTTTCACTATGTTGATTCTTCCTACCCAGGAGCAAGGGATATCTTTCCATTTTCTGATATCATTTTTGATCTCTTTTTTAGCAGTACTCTAGTTTTCAAAGTAGAGGTCTTTGATTTCTTTCATTATGTTGATTCTTAGGTATCTTAATTTTTTGGATGCTAATGTGAAAAGAATTGTTTGCCCATTTCTCTCTGACTGAGTCTGTAGTTTGTGTACAAGAAAGCTATTGACTTTTGTGCATTGACCCTGTATCCAGCTACTTCACTGACTTTGGTTATTAAGTCTAGAAGACTTTTGGGGGAGTTCTTGGGGTTTTCTATATAGGGTATCATGTCATCTGCAAAGAATGACAATTTGATTTCTTCATTTCCTATCTTTATTGATTTTATTTCTTTCTCTTTTCTAATTGCTGTGGCTTATGTTTCCAAAACTATATTGAACAGGAGTGGTGATAGTAGACATCCTTAACTTGTTCCTTATTTTAGTGTGAAGGATTTCAGTTTTGACCATTTAGTATGATATTGGCCCTTGGTTTTTCATAGATTGCTTTTATCAGATTGAGGTCGAGACCATATATTTGAATTTTTGGTAGGTTTTTTTTTTTATCATAAATGCATGTTGGATTTTGTCAAATGCTTTTTCTGCATCTATTTTGATGATCATATAGATTTTTGTCCTTTACTCTATTAAAATAGCTTATTACAGGTCCGTGGATTTAGTTCAATAGTTCCACTGCTGGCATTTCAATTTTAAGGTCCAGAGTACGATCCCTGGTACCAAAAATATTAGGTTATTACCTTTATTGATTTGTGTATGTTGAACCATCCCTGTATCTCTGGGATGAATCCTACTTAGAAATCGTGTATGATCTTCTTGATCTTCTGCATTCTATTTTCTAGTATCTTATTAAAGATTTTTCTGTCTATGTTCATTAGTAAGATTGGCATATAGTTCTTTTTTTTTTATGGGTCTTTCTTTTTTTTTGGAATCCACATGATGTTTGCTTCCAGGAATGAATTTCAGAGTATTGCTTCCCTTTCAATTTCATTGAAGAGTATAAACAGTAGTGGCAGTAATTCCTCTCTAAATTTCTTGAGAATTCAGCAGTGAAGCCATCAGGGCCCTGGCTTTACTTAGGAAGTTTTAAATTATGTTTTCAATTTCTTTGATTGATATTGTTGTTTAGAACTTTTAGGTCTTCTTCGTTCAACTTTGATAATTCGTATGTATCTAGGAATCCATTTTTTCTGTGTTCTCCATCTTATTGGCCTATAGATTATCAAAGTAGGTACTGATGATCCTCTGGATTTCTGCTAGGTTCATTGTAATTTCACCCTCTTTATTCTTAATTGCATGAATTTGACCCTTTTATTTCCTTTTTTTGATAAGTTTGGCTAAGGGTTTGTCAATTGTGTTCATTCTTTAGAGGAATCAACTCTGCTTCATTGATTTTTTTTATTATTCTCTTAGTCTCCAATGTATTGATTTCTGCTCTGAACTTTACAATTTCCTCCCTTGTATGAGCTTTGGGTTTTTCCTGATCTTCTTATTATCTAGAAGCTTGAGGTTTAGCATAAGGTTGCTTAATTGAGCTTGCTGTTTTCCTAATATGAGTATTCACTGCTATGAATTTCCCTCATAAGACTGCTTTCATTGTTTCTCATACATTCCAATAACTTGTATTGACATTGTAATTTGATTGTAGAAACTGTCTGATTTCTTCTTTAATTTTCTCCGTGACCCATTGGTTATTCAGAAGTGTGTTGTTCAATTTCCATGTGTTCATGAAATTCTTGCAGTTTCTTTTGCTATTGACCTTCAATTTCATCAAACTATGGTCTGATAATACACAGGGGATAAGTTCAGTTTCTTTGCACTTAATCATGTTCTGTGACCAAGTATGTGGTCTATTTTGGTGAACAAACTGTGTGCAGCTGAAAAGAATGTGTATTCTAATTTTGTGGTATGGAAGACTCAGTAAACATCTGTTAAGTTCATTTGTTCAAGAGTTTGATTGAATTCTAGTATTTCTTTGCTTATTTTTTGTCTAGTTGATCTATCTATTTATAACAGAGGGGTATTGAGGTCCCCCACTATTATTGTATTAGTACTTATTTTATTTTTCACTGCATTAGTATTTGTTTTATATAGTTGGATGCACTAGTGTTTGGTGCATTTATATTTATGATTGTTATCTCTTCCTCTTGGATTGTTCCCTTTACAAAGATGTAGTGTTCTTCTTTGTCTCTCTTAATCATTGTTGGTTTGAAATCCACTTGATCTGCATAGGTCAAACCTACTCCTGCCATTTTTAAGGTTCCTGTCCCATGGAGTATCATTTTCCACCCTTTAACTTTCAGTCTATTAGTTTCTTTTTAAATTAAGTGTGTTTCTTGTATGCAGCATATTGTTGGATCTTACTTATTGACCCATTGTGCCAGTCCATTTCTTTGGATTGATGAATTGAGATGATTAACATTGACGGTTATAACTGGTATGTATTGACTTATCTTTATCATGAGTTTTTATTTTTGTTGGATTCTCCCCCTTTGCATTTAATTTTTTAGTACCTGATAGATAGATTTACTTTGCTGGCCTTCCTAGGATTGTGACCTTCATTGTCTTTTCCTATGATATTGTTTAAAAGTTTTTGGAGTGCTGGTTTGGAATTCATGAAGTTCCTAAGGTGCTCTTTGTCCTGAAAGTATCTTATTTCTCCATCAATTGTGAAAGATAGTTTTGGAGGGTACATCAATCTGGGCTGGAAGTTTTTTTCCTTTAGGGCTTGGAATACCTCACTCCAAGCTTTTCTTGCCTTGAGGGTTTGTGTTGAGAAGTCTTCTGTGACTCTCATGGGGTTTCCTTTGTTTAGGATTTGTGGGTTTTTTTCTCTAACTGCTTATAGAATTTTGTTTTTCTGTGGGTTTCTGGAATCTTAACTATTACATGCCTATGTGTAGATTTTATTTGATCACTGCTATTTGGAGTATTATGTGTCTCATTTATCTGTATGTCATGTTCTTTTGTCCTACTTGGGAAGTTTACTGGCATTACTTCTGTGAACAGTTTCTTTTCTTTTGTTTCATCTGCACTCTATCCTTTTTCTGTACTGACTCCAATCAGTCTTATGTTATTCCTTTTTGCAGCATCTGGCAACTGCTGGATTGATTTCCCATGGTCCCTTGCTATTTTTTAAAAAATTTACTTTTCCTGGTCACTAATTGCAATCCTATCTTCTTGTCTGAAATTCTGTCCTCACATTGGGTCATTCTTCTGAGTAAACTTTCAGTGGAGTATTTAATATCCTGGAAATCTCTTTGCATTTGTTTTATGGATTCCATTTGTTTTCAATGTTGGAATTCTATCATTTTTCTAAGCTACTCTTTTTTTAATGTTTTCCGCTCTAGAATTATTAATCATGCCTTGCATGTAGGCACAATCTCTACTGTTATCTGAGAAATTATTTCTGATTTGATTTTTTCCAGACACACTTTCATTGCCAGTTCAGAAAGTCCAGGTTGTTGAGTATCAGATTTTTCCATTTTGTTTCCATTTGGGGTTGTCTTAAGTGATCTAGAGGTCTGGTTTGGAGATTTGTTCACTTGTCTTCTCATTTTAAGAGATGCAGCTTGCTGTGCCTTTATTGAGGCAATTTGTTGCTCACCCAGTGATCTTCAATTCTCAGAAAGCCTCTGAGTGGCCTGTTCTCTACTACTCACCAGTGCATCAATTCCCGGGTTCAGAATGGTGGTCTTCTGGAACCCTGAGCTGACCTGTTGTCTGGGTGCATTTCTGGCTGGGGCCTGTGCACACTTGGGATGGTATCTAGATGTGCCTCTTAATAGCATCTGCCTTCCTATGTAGCTGTTGTCTGGGAGTGCTTTTGGTTGGGGGCTGTGCACCCCAGTGACTGGTTCAAGAGTGGGCTTATGGCTAGGTTCTTTGCCCACTTATTGATGGTATTGGGGTGAGCTTCTAACTGATGCTTGTGGAAATGTGCAGCTTTTCCCCAGGTGGGCCCTTGGCTTGTGCTGTGTGTCCAAGTAGTGGGGGTTGAAGAGGGCCCTGGATGAACCTGCTTGAAGCCATGCCACTCTAGCCCACACTGTTGCTCCCTGGGATCTGCCTGAATTATTCACTTTTAAACAGGTGAGTTTTAGGGTGGGTGAATTATGCTTTAGAAATTGGTAGCAGAGAGAGATAGAGAGATGGAGAAAGAAAGAGATAAACAGATATGGAATGTTTTACTATTCATTTTCTTCCTCCCTACACAACTCTGGGGAGATAAATGAAGTTCACCAAAATGAAGACAAGGATTACTTAGTGCTCATCTCTACCACAGAAGGCTCGACACCACCCTCGCAGCTAACTTGCTATTGGGCAAGAGTCAAAGGCAGAAAAATGATGAAAAAGGTTCATGGTGGAAGAAGGGAAGGAAAGTCTGGAGATGAGCCTGATGTTGCATTTGGGAGAACTTAGGACAGGTAGAATATAATGGAGTCGTCACATATGGCTTATGAGGTGGTGCACACGTGGTTCTCTTCCAATTATTCCTGAGTTGTATGCAGGGGAAACATGAGGAAAGCTGTCAGTGCAGAATTGAGGCTTGGGTGGAGGTCTGCCCAAATGTGGTAGGGTAGACCTTGCAGATGGTTGTACAGGTACTGTTCCATTTATCTGCATATTTATCCTTTCATAATAAATCTTGGCATCAAGAAATGTGAATTCTTCAATTTTAATATTCTTTAATACTGTCAAGGCTGCCTAAGACTGACAAATATTCAATCATTCACTTCAGAATAACTTGCTAGTATTTTTAGTGGTATGACACTGAACCTGTTAATCCTGTTTGTAAGACTGGATATCTAAGTTCCACTGCCCCTGGTCCAGAGGAAAGGGCAACCTGCCCACCATGCCTCCCTCCACTCTCAGCCCAGAGGAAAGGGCTTTGGGGCCACCATACAACCTGCCGCTCTCAGCCAAGAGGAAGGGGCTTCCAGGCTGCCATCTGTCCCACTGATCCTGGTCCAGAGGAAGGGGCTTCTGGGCCACCATTCCCTAATGCCACTCCCAGCTCCTGTCCCACCTCTCCCAGGTCAGAGGAGGTGATCCATGTGGGCTCCAACAGCAACCACCCTGACCCCCAGTCCAAGTGAGAAAACACATAAATAAGTCTCAAAACCAGACTTCCATATCACCTACAGCAACCCTAAAGGGAAATGAGATGGAACACTCTGATACTCAACCAC
>NW_004624970.1:271661-295993 GCF_000247695.1 Heterocephalus glaber | reverse complement strand
ACCAGTGATGTTGAACATTTTTTCATGTATTTATTTGCTATTTCTACTTCTTTGTCTGAGAAATGTCTGTTCATTTCAGATGCCCCTTTTCAGGTTGGGTGTGACCCATTTTTAGTGAGCAGTGTGTTGTTCAGTTTCCATGTGTTTATGAAATTCTTGCAGTTTCTTTTGCTATGATCTCCAATTTAATCGCTCTATGGTCTGGTAATATACAGCAGATAACTTCAATTCCTTTGCAATTGTTTAAACATGTTCTCTGAGTGAGTATGTGGGATTTTTTTTAGAACAAAATGTGTACAGGTTAAAAGAATGTGTATTCTGATTTTGTGAAGTGGATCACTCTGTAAACATCTGTTCATTTAATTTGTTCAAGAGTTTGATTGAATTCTAGTATGCCTATGTGTAGTTTTTTTATTATTATTGCTAGTTTGAGTCCTATATGCCTCACTTATGTGTATGTCAAGTTATTTTCCCTTGTTTGGGAATTTTTCTGCCATCACTTCTTTGAAAAGTTTTTTTTTTTAATGTCATGTGCACTCTCTCCTTTTTCTTTATTGACTCTGATCAGTCTTATTTTATTCTTTGCATCATCCAGCAGCTGCTGGATTGATTTTTCATGGTCCCTTACTATGTTAAAGCAATTTTTCTTTTCTTAGTCTCTAATTTCAATCTTATCTTCTATATTTCAAATTTTGTTATCACATTGGCTCCTTCTGCTGTGTAAACTTTCAATTGGAGATTTTAATCTTCTGAAAATCTGTTTGCATCTGTTTTGTGGATTCCATTTGTTTCCTACATTGGTATACTCTTATGTTCCTCAGATCCTCTATTTCTTTCTGTTTCCTATCTAGATTTATTAATCATGTCTTGCACTATTCACACAATCTCTGTTGTTATCTGAAAAATTATTTCTGATTTCATTTTTTCCAGATCCTCTTTCATTGCCAGTTCAGGGATTCCAGGTTGTTGAGTATCAGATTGCTCCATCTACTTTCCCTTTGGGGTTACTTTAAGTGATCTGGATGCCTGGTTTTGAGGCTTGTTTATGTGTCTTCTCATTTCAGTGGTGAGGGGGTGTGCTGCTGGTGCTGGAGCATGTCACCTCCTTGGTGTTGGTGGTGGCTCTCCCTATCATTGTTATCTTCCTTCTCCTGCATCTTCCTGCCTAAGTGCATACTTTTGAAAATGAAGCCTGCATTCACTGGAGGAGCATCAGTGTGAATAGTGATGGAGATGTGGTGATTGAAGGTTTTTCTCTTTATTTCTATATATACTACACTGGTATCTTTGGTATAAAGCCTACTAGAGATTTATATATCATTCGGGAAGTATCTTCTTCATTTATTGCTTTTCTTTCTAGACCTTGGAATGGACAATGGCTAGAGACCTATGGATAGAGGCATCAATATTCTGTAAGGTGCTATCCTGGTCTGCCAACACTCATGTTCACAGCAGGCCTGCCTATGAGTTTTTCATGTACTCTTTTTATACTTTTTAATGTGGGAAGAGAATATTCTTTTTGTTTTTTATGTTCTTAGCTTCTTGTTATCACCCTTGGAACCCAAGATAGACACTACTCTTCACCTTATTCCATGGTCCATGCCCTTACTCATACCTAGATACCACTGCATGGCATTAATTCATGTTCTCTAGAAACACTATTAAACCTCATGAATTGAACTGAATGCTAAGTGGCAATTGCCAAACAGCTCCTAATACAATCAAGTGTTGGCTAATATTTCCTTAACTGCTCATAAAATTATTACAGATTTTCCTTGTGTATTTCACCCATTCTGCTTGGAGAGACTTCTCCCTGTAAATATTCATTTATTATTTCAAATAAACTCTAGGTTGCTCCAAGACTCCTGGAGTTTCAAGATAGGCCCAGAAGAAGGGATGAATCATCTATGAGACTTTTTCCCACCAATGTGATTCTTCTTCACTTGGATATGTGTATATTTTCTGTTTTCAAGTACTATCATATTGGGTCTGTCACCAAATATATAATTAAATAATGAAATTTCCATGGAGCCAGAGAATTCTAGCAAATGACTGGTGTTTTTTGTGAGAAAAGGAGAGGTCATTGTAACGGTGATTGATTGAGTTTTATAGAAGATGCTGGACCCAAAGTGTTCCTTTTGTAGTTGCCCATAAAAAGGGTTAAAAATAATCATAGAGACATCTTCCTTGGTCATAACACAGTGTCGTGGCCTTGTTCTAAAGATTGGATGTTATGATGCTTCATGGATATCTTCATATGAGCTGAAAATCCTTTTCAGCCTGGCCAGATCCCAAGGCCAGTTTCTTTCTTACCTACTAAAAGATGCAGATGTTTGTTACTTCAGGAACTTGGCCAGTTCTTGGGGACTACAAACTCCCTGCTTCTGGTCATGCATACAGTTGTGATGTTTCCACTTTTGTCTTTATTGCCACTTAAGGAGCCTCACTGATAGGAGGACATTGGGATCTCATCCATGGAGAGTATTCTCTGCATGGACCCCTTCCCAGTCAGAACCCTGAAAACCATATAATGGGACTACCCAGCACTAGAACTGGAATTTCAGGTGTTGAAGTCTTCAGACCTGATGATGTAACTTTGTTTCTGTGCTTTCTCTTTCTTCTGTGTAATCATGTATGTGTTTTCTAAACTTTGTTTTATTATTTTTACCTTAGTCATAGTCTTTTGTTATTTGAGCATCCAGACCCCTAAATTAACAGCTGGGACTGTAGTCTCTTTAAGGCTACACAATAATTTGGAGCAGGGATGGCAACATAAAGAATTTGGGTTTTCTCCTGCTGTATGCAGAGTCTCTGCCTATCTCATATTCCTTATAATGTCCAGATGTTTGCTTACATTTTTATTCTTAGACACATTCTCTATGTTTACAGTTTTTGAGACAGTGACTTATTGTGCTGACTATGCTAGCTGCCAACTCTTAGGCTAAAGAATCCCCCCTGGCTTGAGCCTGTTGAACAGCTGGCACTACAAGCATTTGTCGTTACACCCCAGAAGTATTTTTCTTCCATAATTTTTAAAATGTGCGTTGTTACCAATGGGCTTACTACAGAAACTTTGCTTCCGGTACCTGCTACTGAGTGTTTCTTCTTAGTGACAGACCAGAAGGATTCTTGTGTGTTTGACTCAGAATAATCTGCTCAAAATTTCCTAAGAACTGTGAGACATTTAATTATGCATGTTACTTAATGAAAATTGCAAGAAGAAATTTATTTGATCAGGAAATAACCCTCAGTAGAGAGTCCACTGCAATTTGTTTTATTTGGGGTTCTGAATGGTGGGTGAGCTAATGGGAGTTTACAGTTAAATTGGAGGATGGAAGACACTGGATGGAATAATACCAAAAGACCACAGGGGATAATGAGGGAGTCTGGCTAAACTCACCTGAGAGGATTCTAAGTAAAGACAGTCCAGCGTGATCAGACATCTGAGCATAGTGGGAAATGAGAAACTGATCAATTATCAAGCATTATCTGATTTCAAGAATAGTTCAAGGATGCTGGATGTACTGTCTGTTTCTTCTCCTAGGAGAGAAGAGAACTCACCAACTGTTCTATGGTCCCCTGTCTCCTCACATGCTCAGAAAATCAGGCTGCTCTTGCAGTTGGCCCTGATCTAGAACCAGGCACTGTGAGTCCTGTCGATGGTTGAGAAGAACACATGTGCAATTCCAAGAGAGTTTATGCCAAAGCTGATGCATCCACCAGGAAAGAGTTTAGGGACTCAGGAAAGCATTTTCATTCCTCCCAAAATAAAAAAGAAAAAGGAGAGAACTCTTGGAAAATAAATATGTTTACACATAAGCAATTTATATATTATTACATCAATCTTATATTGAAGAAACTAATTTCAATATGGTACAGGATGATATTGCTCAGATATGCAAATACAGTGGCCATAATATTTATACTGTAGTCTTGATAATACCTCGGCTTCTCTACAAAAATTATAAACACATTCACAGTAGCATCATTCTGTCTCTGATTCGCATAAACATTTTCTTTATGTAAAAATATTATACTCATGCTAATTTTATGCCTGCATAATTTATATCCTTTCAACCTATCATACAATCAAATCAACTGTTAAAATGTAAAAAAGGGGATTCTTTCAATTGTGTTTTTCACATTTATGATAAGGTTAAAGTGAATATTTATTTTCTTAAATTTCTCAGTCTTTGTTATTGAAATTTTAAATGTGACCATTTTATAGCAAGTGAAATAAACTGATATATCCCTCAAAAAGTGCCAAAAATACTGCTTTCTTTCTTACAACCATACACAGTTAGATCCCCACTTTTTTCCAGCTAATGCTCTCTCTTGGAAATACCATGGCAAAGGAGGTATGATGTCAGATGTCAATTACCATGTTTGGACCAATGATTATTTTTAATTGAAATCTTCCCCAAATTGAAGGAAAGCTGTGAAGTAGACTACATGCTACTAAATGTCTACTTGGTACAGAAAAGTTGAAGGCAAAGCCCATCATCTAAGTCACTGGTGTGCTCCCCTCTCCTACAATGTAAGCAATGGATAATCTTCACCATTATCTGCATGTTACTTCTGAGTCATTTCTGCATTATAGCTCTATTCTTATGTAGTCAGTGCAACCCTGAAGTACACAGAGGGCTAAAGTGTGGAGTAGTACATTCATATCACATTTATCAGACAGTGTAATTTCTCTTTATTAAACCAGATATTGTAATGAGAGGTATATACAATATTATCACACCAGCTGCTTATTTGATATTATGGTCTTGGTAGGGAAACAGTATTGTACATTCTTGTCCCTGCACTCACAGCACACTGATAGACACTCTGTCATGCCTAGTCACTTTCCAAAAAGTGTAGAACTCTATTTTGGTGCTTAGTCCTGAGGCTCACTTGGCTTTTTATGAGGTGCTGATTTTTGCAGCAACATTGGGGCAAATAAAGCTAATCTGGCACTTTAAATGTGGGAGACAAAATACTCCTCCAAAAAGACTGTTGAACCTTCTGAGAGCTGCACAGAGCATTCGATGCATACTCACTAGTCTTCAGTGCTAAATGCTGAGGATTCTTGTCACAGCAGTGAGGTTTCTTTCTAATGAGTCTTTGCACACAGAACCTTAATAACCTTCAGTATTGTCTAAATGAATGTGCAGATATTTTTGGGAGTGTTTCTGTATTGGGTGTTGCCTGTTTACTTTATTTTTATAATTTTTTTTTTTTTTGGTACCAAGGATTGAACTCAGGACCTTGAGCTTGCGAGGCAGGTAGCCGGAACCACTGAGCTAAATACCTGGCCCTGCCTGTTTACTTTAAAGACCCTCACAAGTGCACTTTGGGCACTATTTTCTTCAGAAGATGCTCCCTCTACATAGAAACATGACCTCAAAGTACTGTATTGGGTCTTTGAGGCTAATACAAATCAAATTTGCCCCATAAAGAGATATCATAAAACTCTTTAATTGTTGAAGCTCTGTAATGTCTTCACTGTGCTGTTGATCCCTTGTGAGATTTAAATTTCAGAACTACAACAGCACAGTTAAAAAGTGGGCTTTGGGCCAGGGATTTAGCTGAATTTTTCCGCAAGCAAAAGGACCAGAGTTCAATTCCTGGAAAAATTCATGCAAAAAAATAAATAAATAAATGGGCTTTAAAGGTTTCTTTTGTTCACCAAATATTAATTAAATCTGAACACGGTGTCACATGACTGTAGTCCCAGCTACTTGTGAGCTGAGATAGAGCTGAGATAGCCAGAAGTTTGAAGCCAAGCTGGGCAATTCTTTCCTCCTGGTCACTGTCTCCTGCTGCCTCTCATAGCTCTGAGTGTAGTTAAATGCACAGGGACTAGCATGACACAGGATGGCAGAAAGCACACTAAAATAAAGGGTTCTTCACCTTCTGTCCCTGTTATAATCTTAACCTATGTGAATCTGTTTTCTCAGGTGTAAAATTGTCCTCATTATGAGATCATTCAAAATGCTGAGTGTGTGCATGTGCATGCATGTGTGTGTGTGTGTGTGTGTGTGTGTGTGTGTGTGTGGTCTCAACATTAAATGATTATGCAACATATGGCTTGAAAAGTTTACTTTCTTACTGGTATTATTATTTAGCTAAAATTTTTTTACAGATATCTAGTTAACAAGGCAGGGAGATCAAAATAGGAAAGAAATTAATGGCTTAAAAACTCCGGCTGACCCCTGTATTCTCATAGAGCAATTACCATTAGAACTGCTTTTCCTCTGCCTTAGCAACTTATTTGCCTGCTAGGGAGAGTAGGCTGGGGATGCAATTACATTTCTTTACATAAATTAAGAATCTTTTGGGGCCTGAGGTGAGGTTAGAGAGGGACAATGATGGCTTTTCCAGAGGAAATGCAAGACTTGTGTCAAGGCCTCAGGTCATGATCACAGCAATCAGAGAGTGAAAAGTAATGCATGATGATGAAATTAGCTCTGTCTCTGCATTGTGCCCCAGCCAGGCTCACCTACTGATGGGTACTTTACAATTTAAGCTCCATTATATGTCAGAGAAGCAGGCCTCACATCCAGCATAGAGCCTCATACATATTAGGTCTTGGTAAATATGTGTTTAATGAAATTGTTGAATTAACTACTTCATTTTTAACCCATGACGAGGCCTGACTGTCTATGCAGAAGCAATGGCCTTATCAAATATTTTTAAGGTGACACAAAGACAGTGGGATCTTATCAGATTCTGCAGAAAAAAAAATGCTTCATCAAAAAGAGGCACACAGTATAGATTCCACTTAGAAATAATTCTTTCTTTCCTTCATGGGCATGCTAGCAGGCATAATACAAACTGTCTTTAAGTTTGACCAAGTCTTAGACATGAGACTTATTTTGTGTAAAGTCATGGAATACTTTAAAAATAGTATTTTAGTTATAAACATGGCACATTGTATAGGTTGTGTAGTCCTTACCCATGATGCTTGGGACCTGAAATATTTTCATATTTGAGAGTTTTGCTTTTTTTAGATTTGGAGAATTTGTACAGGTTACTTGTAAAATGATACCTTTTGCATTATGGTATCATCCAAAATAGTGTGTGTTAAAGATCTTTCAATGCTGCAAATTGTTTTGGAATATATGATTTGAACACTTTAAGGATGCTTAACTTGAATTACAATTAGCTAAGACTCAAGCAGATACTAACAAGAAAATCAATCTCAAAGTGGAGAATAACATCTTTGTCACTTTACTGTCAAGGAGACAAAATAGTCAATTTACAAGTTTAAAGAGTAGTTTTATTTTGCCTCATAGATTTTTTTTTTCATGGCTGGCTGCCCCCAAGGCAGAAACAGGAGTGTAAAGGGATATAATGAGAAAAAATGCTTCACCCATGGCAGCCAGGAAGCAGAGAGAAGGAGAGGAGCCTGGGACAAGAATGTACCCTTCCACATCACAGCCCCAATGACCCATCTCCAACCAGGCCCCACCTCTGTACAGGACATTTAGCTACTGAACTCAATTAGTGGAGCTGGGTATGATGCCTGCATGATCTATCCATGCTCTGAAAGCCCCACCTCAGGGAACCTGAGGTTTGAGGAGGGGTGTTTTAGATCTAAAACATAACAAATAGTACAAGCCACATTTCAGTTTCAAGATGTGAGGGAAGTAATGTGTGGCAACGGTGTCATTATGCAGGCTGCTCCCAGGATGTACTCAATTCCTGCTGTTGATTCAAGACAATCCTGGCTGCATGACCTTCTTCTTGAAACCAGGTGTTTAGAATCTGCATGATCCCTTCTTCTAAATCAGCGGCTCTCTGGATTAAGATTTTCTACATCCATTCCTTTTTAACAGATAGGACACAGTTATGTTCCATAAAATATAGTCTGACAATAATTTTAGTATCTTGTTCAGTAGTCAAAATCTAAAGAAAAGGCAAAAGAAAAGGAGGCATACTATTGAGGATTGGAATACAAACTTAAATGCAAAGAAAGTCTGCACTATTTAGTTAGTTTTGATGAGCAATTTTCAGTGGACTGTACTCTGGAATATTACATAATTCTTTTGGAAGACATAATAATCTCTGTGTGTCCAAAAGACATAGATTATGTCCATGCTGAGTAGCAGCACTATTTCCTCTTAATCCCCAGCAAACCAGCAAAACTTTTCAGAATGCTGGAATAAGAACTGATACTGAATCAGAAGTTTTAGGTGTCTCACTCCATGAATTTGCCTAATCTAATGTTGAATCACAGATCTGAGAACCAAGAATTTAGTCCAATTTTTACTAAAATAATCATCATATCTCCCACTAGACACTGAATTCCTTTTGATAGAATCTTAACAGGGCTAAACTGTCATGTAATTTCTTTTGCTAAGAATCTTTTTTTCAGGAAACTCCTGACAGTAAGCACAAAGGGCAGTCTAAAGGGTCTATAAAAGGAGAAATTTCTTTCAGTAGATGAGTCAGTATAACCAGAAACTGCAGAGAGGGCTTGAGAAAAACACAAAGCAGAAAGTTGTAGTTCAGTATGGTTGGGACAGGCAGCACAAAAAAATTTCTTATTTTTCCAATTTATAAATGTATTATAGTTTGGAAGAATCTAATTCATACTTTTGAAAGCAGCCATGATAACATTCTCATTTTCTCAGTTTTATTGTGTGTTTATGAATTTACTATATGTTTTCATCAATTTACTGTGAACTACTCCATTCCTTTTGGTATGGAACTACTCCATTCCTTTTGAACGTGATGTTACCATGTTCCTTCCATTTATCCTTCAATTCATCCATCCTTACATTCAATATATCTATCCATTCTTTTAAGAAACATATTGTATTGCATATGTAAATGTTAAACTTCAATAAGAATGGGACTACACAGAAATATTATTAGCTAATAATTTAAAGAAAAGTGCAAAATATTAAAATAATATATACTCCAAGTAGTCTTATGAAAGAACAGTGAGCCATAAGCAATTAAGATTTTACTCTGTAATAAGTATTCCATATTATTAATAAAATGCTAAAAATTGACAGGTGAAGGAAAAATAATACCTTAAATAGGAACCAGGAAATATATTGCCTATGTCTTGATAAAAATATTATCCAATTTAAAAATGTAAGAACATGTATTCATTTGCTGTAAGATATGTTCCACCAAACTAATAGAGATGAAATAATATTTGATGACAAAATATGGAAAGCTCTCCCACTGAAAAAAGAAGTAACAGAAAGAAGACCAGAGTCAATTTCTAGTCAAATGTCATATAAACAGTGAAAAAAAAAGAAAGAAAATGTATAAGGAGTTGGAGAGAGAAGATAAAATCCCAGGACAATATATATTTTTAAGTTCAAAATATTCATCAAACACTAATATACAAACCAAGAAATTAGCTTAAGCTTCATAGATAAAGTGGATGCTTTCCTTGTAAGCCATTATTACAACACATAAAAAGTTGGCAAATCAATTATTTTATTTTATATACTCATCAAACTTGAAAAATAGCCAGGTTAAGGAAGACAAAAGCTTTTGCCTGCATGTATTTTGCATGTATACATATGTTTATAAAGAAACATCTGGATATATAGATACATGCATCTCAATAACAAAGGATAATTAACAGGAAAAATGAGAAGACTTATTCAATCAGAGATAGGAAAGCTCACCTTCTTACCCTAACTTTCCCCTGAATTTACATGTAAATTCAACACATCTCCATATTGAATTTAGAGTATTTATAGTAGACTACAGCTAGCCAAGTCTAGAATTCTCAAGGCCATATAAGAGTGATCATTTGCAAAAATAACTGCAGAAATAATAAAAAATGTGAGAATTAGCAAAGAAATAACCAACTGTCATAACATACTACAAACTGAACACTAAAGTCATAGTAGTTCTTGAAGAGGAAAAGATATCTATTAAGAGATTAAGAAACATAGTGGCCTACAAAACAAGAGTGCATCAAAAATTGGTAAAAATAGAGAAAAGCAGGGAGGAGATAAGATAAAATTGAATAAATCATTAGAATTGAGGAAAAATAATAGAAATGATAGCAAATTTAATGGGAGGTATAGGAAAAAACTTCCAAAATAAAATTAAAATTGAAAAGTAGTTACAGGTGCTAGTGACTGTGAGGATAACTGTAAGATTACTGAAATTTCCATTTTGTAATCTACTATCTGAATTAAAAATAAAAAATAGTACAAATTTGCCTCAGACCCTATGTTTCCTTTTGTAAAAAGATATTTTATAACTTAGTAAGTCTTCTGTGTTTTATCTCTCAAGCCATGCAGAGAATTTCTCTCTGGCCTTAACATAATGATGTAGCCCTTAGGGGCAAATATGCAGCCCAGCAGCCATGCACTGGAGGCCAAGATGGAGAAGACCTCTATGGCCACCATGACCTTCCCCTTGGTGCTGTGGTACACAGGGAGGAAGGTGATCCACACACTGCAGAACACCAGCATGCTGAAGGTCAGGAATTTGGCTTCATTGAAGGTGTCAGGCAGGTTCCTGGCCAGGAAAGCCACAGTGAAGCTCACCAGGGCCAGGGAGCCCAGGTATCCCAGGGCACAATAGAAGGCAGTGAGTGAGCTCTTGTTGCACATGATGATGATGTGTCCATGTTTAGAGTGTGCATCTGTGTCAATGTAAGGTGGATTTGTCCCCATCTAGATTCCAGAGAGATTGACTTTGATCAGGGAACAGATGGGGATTATGTAGTTAGGTGTCCCTGATATCAGCAACTGCCTCATCCTTCTGCCTGGAGCAGTAATCTTAAACACTAAAACTAAAATGAGTGATCATTAGCCAAGACAATGGAAACCACCACAGTGAACACAATTCCAAATGTGGTTTACTGGAGGATGCAGGCAGCTCTGATGAGTCAGGCAATTAAGAGTAAGGAGCAGAAAAAAACAAGATGAAGGAGATGAGCAGGTTGTAACTGTAAGCCTGGTTGTTGGCCCTGACAATGTAAATGTCTCAAAACTTCATAAGGAACCCCAGAAAGGTAGTTTTGATAATTGGGGCTCTCAGAGCTGTGCCAGCCTAGGGATTTCCCCAAGGGGTCTTCATAATCCAGAAAAGTCACAGATTTTAGAAGGCAGTGGTTTCTCTGAATGTTGGCATATTGATGACCTGGACACTTCACCCACTGCTCAGTATTTAGTGATAAATGTAAACTTTCATACATCCAGATCCTAGAATATATAAAGGACTAAAAAAACAACACCCTCCATTAAAAGACCAAATAAATGTATGTGCAAGTGGAATGACAAGGCACTTCTCAGCAGAAAAGAAATTGGTCAATAACTACATTTTAACATGTGCAACATCTCTGGCCATTGGAGAAATGTAAATTAAATTAACAGTAAGATTCCATCTTACTCCAGAAAGAATGCCTATCATCGAACAATCAAATAATATCAAATGCTGGTGAGGCTGATTGGAGAAAGGAACTCTTCTACATTGTTGGTGAAATTGTAAGCTACTTAAACCAAGATGCAATTCAGCATGGAAATTTTAAAAAACAGTAAAAATTCTTTTGACCCATCTTTTCTCCTGTTAGATATCTTCTGAAATATGTTAAAGACATCATATTAGAGAAATATACCCTTATCATTATTTAGAGCAGCATAATTCATAATCATCACACATTATGTACACCTATTGGATTATCACACTGTACTTCAAATATAAATACTATTATTATACATCTAATACATACAGAAATAAAATTCTACAAAGCATTACTACATATAACTGATAAAATTCTGTGTTGTTTCCATATAAATTAAAATAATATATTAGATAGTGAAAAGGATGATTCCATATATAAATTTTTGAACAGTACTTCTGGCAGGACAGACCCACAATGAAGGTCCAAAGAAAGATTTAGCATAAAATTTGGGAAAGCAGAAGTAGCCACAGTACTGGATGAAGGGAGTCAGGCTTTCTGATCCCCAGTATCATGTAGTTTGTCACTCATTAGGGTCCTGCCATGATCTGTCCCCTGAGAGGCATAGTCTTACTGTGGGACCAAAATGACTCCATTTTGGAGCCGTCTCCTTTGTTCTCTCAAATTTGTGCTTAAACTAGGAATTCACCACTTGAAATTCCTGAGTTTATTACCCAACCACCTGTGTACCCGGGGAGAGAGCGTTCCAGGCACACTATCTGTAGGATAAGCAGTTAATGAGCTGACTGTCCACACAAGATAGATGCGGCCATTAGTGGGTCTGCTAACGATCAGTATGTAACAACCGGCCGTTAATCTTTGCCCCTTTTCTCCCTCACAAAAACCAATACGTAATCCCCTTCGACCCCCAAAGCCTAGCCAACCAAAACCCTACACTTCATATGTATTGAGTATTAACCAATCACCTGGCTACTAATAACCAAAGCTTGTTGTATTCTCAATAAAAACCCTGCTAGTTAGGGACTCAGGGCTCTCAATCTCGATCCGCTGTGTCGGTGACAGTTGAGAGTCCCTGCTTAAGCTTGAATAAACGACCCTTGTGTGCTTACATCGGAAACGGCCTCCTGGTGGTCTCTGGGACTTCACAATCTGGGCACAACATTACCTAGGAGTCTTCCCAGAGCACTCTTCATGTACCTGTTCTTCACACTGTAGATAAAGGGACTCAGCATAGCGGTGATCACAGTGTACTTCACTAAGGTGATCAGAATCATCTTAGGGGACAGTGTAGTACAAAGCTGAGGTAGACTCCATGAGCTGTGACAGACACCAAAAAGACCACCAGGAGCAGGAGTTGAGATGCACAAGTGAAAAACACTTTGTATTTGGCCCCTGCTCATGAGAGTCTCAGAAAGGATGAGAAAATGTGAGAACAAGAGAAAAGAATCCTAGTAAAAGGAAAACCAGCTAGGACAATGGTCAATGGTCACAAAATACACCACTATGTTATTGATGAGGGTGTCAGAACATGTGAGCTTCAGGACTTCACATAGATCACAGAAGTGTGGCATTTCTGTGTTTTTACCAAAAGATAGTTTCAGAACACTCAATATCTCAGGCAGGGATACCATGACGCTGATCAACCAGGACTCCAGAGCCATCAGGCCATGGAACTGTGGAATTATGATGACCATGTAATGCCAGGGGTGACAGATGGCCAAGAAGTGATCATAGGCCATCACTGTCAGCAATAAATTGTCCAGGAACACAAACACAATGAAAAAAACATTTCTGTAGTCCAGCCTGCAAAATTGATAACTATTTATGAGTCTGGATGTTCATCAGTGTCTATGGGACAGTGGTGGAGGTGAAACTGATGTCAGCGAAGGACAGGTTGAGGAGGAAGAAGTACATCGGTGTGTGGAGGTGTAAGCCCAGATGATGGTCAGGATAATTAGTAAGCTCATTAATCTTTAGATTTTTTTCCTTAATTTTGTTCTATTTCTATGGAATTCTTTTCTATTCTTACTGGGAGTATAGTTATTGATTTTAGTCAGTATTTACTGTATATAAATATTTGGTTTGTCTTCAAGTTTCTACTGTAACTATGGATCTCTTTTGTATGATTAAAAGTGCATTGTTAGTTCTTAGGATATATCAGTATCTAGTTTGTCTTTGATGCTATTATTGTTGCCGAATTTGTTGCTATGGTAAATGTGGCAGAGTTGTTGCTGTTATTATTTTCCTCTCCAAGCTAATATCTGGGGTTTCTTTGTGACATAAACAATACTGTGTCTCATCCCCTGAAAACTCGGTGCTAGGCCAATTCCACTCCATCCTCCCATCCTAAATTAATGGAGGTGGATGGATCTTAGGACAAAAGCAAAGACCTATAGATACCCACACTTAGACTGCATCAGTAAAGAGATTACGCTAAACAGGTTTCCATATAGCAACAAAATCTTTCCAGTATATAATCCAGTATAAACAAAATCTCAGAACAGAAAAAAATTAAAAACATAAGACAACAAGGCAAGAAAATGCCTCCAAATACTCAGAACTCCCTCAAAGCTGAAGTATTGGGCATAAAGAGGGAGGAACCCAGGGAGCTGAATCATTAAAAATGATAAAAGAGGACATAAATTGATCAATAATGTGCTGATTGAGCTCAGTGGAGATATAACTAAACAGAGAAGGACTCAATAAACACAAAGATACACAAGTTTACAGAATACTCTAATAAAATAAGATTAGCTAAATAAAACAATATAAAACCTTAATGACCAGCTTAGAAAATATTTGGAGTCCAGGAAAAGATATCAGAGATCCAGAAGACTAAAAATTCTATTCCAGTATGAGCAAGACAAGTGACCAAAGTGAGGACAGAGTGTCCGAAGTACAAGATGGGGCTGACCAAATACTCAGAGGCATTTTGAAAACAACAAGGGACTATGAAAACTGTATCCAACAGCTAACAAAATGAAACAAAAAAGAGAAACCTAAGATTATTTACAATTAGTGTCAGAAGATAGCACAAATGGCATAAAAATCCTGTCTACAGAAATAATAGCAGAAACCTTTCCATATAGATAACTGAAGCATATGAGACTCTAATAGCCATGATTAGAAAAGAACTTCTCATGACATATCATAGTGGATATCTACAGAGTGTTCCATCTAACAACAACAGAATACACAAACTGCATAGCAGTACATAGGAATTCATCTAAAATACACCACATACTAGCACATAGAACATTCTCAAGTCAATGAAATTATGATTAATTGTAATTATAATTAATGGAATTAAAATTTTCTATACATATTATCAGATCATAGTGCAATGAAATGGGAAATTAATTGCAAAAGAAAACATAAAAATTACATTAAAAATTACATGGAAATTGAATAACACTCCCCTAAACAACCAATGCATCACAGTTCAAATTAAAGAAGAAATTAGATAGTTTATACAATTAAATGACAATGCCAATACAACATTATGGAAGTAATGGGACACAATGAAAGCAGTTCTATGAGGGAAATTTATAGTAGTGAATTCCCACATCAGAAAAAGAGAGCAAGCTCAAATAAATAAACTAATGTTGAACCTCAAGCTTCTACATAAAAAAGAACAAAAGTTAAACCCAAAGCACGTATGATGGAAGAAATTTTGAATACCAGAGCAGAAATTATTGCAATTGAGACTAAGAAAACAATACAAAGAATCAATGAATCAGAGAGTTGGTTCTTTGAAAGATTAAATAAAATTGACAAATTCTTAGCAAACCTTTTCAAGCAAAGAAAAGTCTCAAATCTATGCAATTAGGATTGAAAAGGACAAAACTACAACAGATCTTGGAGAAATCCAGAATATCATCAATATTTACTTAACTGAATTCTAACAAGATGGAAAACACAGAAAAAATGAGCAGATTCCTACAAACATAAATTACCAAAGTTGAATCAAGAAGATATAAAAATTCTAAATAAACCAATATAAATATTAATGAAATTGAAGAGTAATTAAAAAACTACCAGCAAAGAAAATTTCAGGTCCTGATGGCTTTACTACTGAACTCTAGAAGAAATTTAGAGAAGATCTAATGCCACTACTTCTCAAACGCTTTAATGAAATTGAAATGGAAGCAGTACTCCCTACATCATTCCTGAAAGGAAGAATTATCCTGACATCAAAACCAGAAAAGATCCAATCAAAAAGCCCAATCTCCCTAATGAACATAGATGAAAAAATCCTCAATAAAATACTGGCATCGAATTCAGCAATTCATCAAAAATAGGAATTCATCCCAGAGATGCAAGAAAAATTCAACAAAAACAAACCACTAAATGTACTATATAGCATTAACAGAACCAAGGACAAAAAACACATGATCATCTCAATCAATGCAGGAAAACATTTGAAAAAGTCCAACACCCATTCATGAAAAAAGCCTTTAGAGAATTGGAATAAAAGGTCTTTATCTCAATCTGATAAAATCATCTGCCAGATTTACCCATGAAGAGAAAAAAAAAGAAAATAAAAACAAAATTCACTCTCTTATCTTGAAGATATAACTAATATGACTGTGATATCTGTTATTCAAATTCAGAGAACTCAAGAAACCCTTTTGGCTAATCATTGGATATCTTTGCAGTTACCATTGCTAAATGATAAAAATAAGCTTTAGGTTAGTGTCTCTCAAATTATGTTCCCCAGAATAGCAAATGAGCATTTCACTGAACCTCTTAGAAATGTACATTTTCAGGTTCATCTGACCAACTCTCTTGCACACGCTGGATTTGGAGTCAGTGCTATGTGTTTTAACAGGCTTCCTTGACATTGTGGTGTGTGCGCATCACACATCATTGAGGACCAGGCTCCAGTGCTTATTTTCATCTCTAAGCAATTATCCTTTTATAGCATCTCTGGTGATTGCTCTGGTATTGTATGAGTAATGCATTTGGGAATGACAATTCCCTAGTTATAGGCAGATTTGTGGATCATTGTGAGTGTCGTTTTATTATGTAGCTTTTCTGGAACCTCTACGTATCACGTTCTCTGATCTTAGGGTGTCAATTCTAGTAGAAAATATTAATAACCACTGTTAATTATCAGCAGTGATTTTATTTCATTTTATTATCATGTTTCCTATATAAATACACCCAACACGTATTTAAAAATAAATTCTAGGGTTTCTAAATATAGAACTAAAACTTTTGTACATTTTCCCATCATCTGATTCTCTCTCATGTGCTCTTTAATACTTGTTCATTTTGGACATATGATTTCTTGCTAAATATTCTTTGTGACTGATACTGTTTGAGTTAATTTTTATTTTGTTTTCTTTTCTTCAGATCATCTGTAAATGGTCTTTGTTGGTGTTTTAAACTGCATTTCTAATATTCTTATGAATAATCACATTATAAAGGTAAGGAAGATGTCAAATCTTTTCACATATTTAAAAATATTCTCTCTTCAAGATATGCTTAAAGGTATATTGGAGAAAGCCATCTTGTATTGTATCTGTCAATTGTTATTTTATTCCTTGTGGTTGTATTTTCTCCCAGATGCACTTTATAATCATGTGGTCATGTTGGAAGAAAAATATTATTGGAAGTTTATTGATTCCTTTCAAATTATAAATTCTTTTAAAAAATAGTCTTTAGTAATGTTAACTCAGATTTTTATTCTATACTTGGTTCATACTCCATATTATCAATTTCTTTCTAGATGTTTTAATCCTTCTGTGAATAAAAATTCCTGATGCTCTTCAAGAAAATATAAATTAGATTCATTCTTGTTAACAATAGCTTACAATATTTTTGCTTAATATCATTAGAATATTATACATAGAATAGCTGTGCTATTGTTATAGTAATAAAGATTTTGATTTTATTCAATATTGATGATCTTTCTAATTTCATTTCTGGGTTGCTGGATTAATGTTTTCCTATAAATGTCATTTACAGTCTCCAAATAACCTTAATTTATAAAACCTATAAAATATTTTTCCATTGTTGTGAAAGTCCCAGTTCTTGTTAAAGTTTATAATAAGATTTAGAATTTTTACTTTTCTTCCTTTCTTTCAAAGAAATATCTAGAGTTTTATAATATGATATGATGCTATAAGTTTAAAATTATACTAACTTCCATTAATATTGGTACTTTAAAATGATTTTGTGGAAGTATGAATAAGCTTTTAACAATTATTATTTAGGAAAAGAATACTAAATTAATATTCATATTCATATATTAGAATCTTCAAATGAACATCAAACACTATATATGGAAACAAATATCACATCAGCTATCTTAATAAAACACACATATATAAATAATATAAAATTAAACATGGAAATTTAAAATCTTTAAAAGTTGAAGCACTTTCTGAATAAAACTTCTTTGGTAGAAATTAGAGAAAAAAGATTAGTAACTGAGACTCTCAACTAAAATTATGAATAAGAATATATGTTACAGAAAATTAGTACAAGAATAATTATTAGGTTGATGAAAGTTAATATCTTTGATATACAAAATATTAATTATGAATTACCATTTACATTCTTACATTAATATTAATATGAATTACCATTTACATTCTTTACATTCTTATTTTTCTCCATTCCCCTGCCCTCACTTCAACAATTCCACTCCCTGTTTACAAAGACTGTGTTTCCAATTTTTCCTTTTCTCATATTAATTTCATTCCCTTCCTTCCTTTTCCAATCCCTCCCACTTCCCCTTCACCTTTGGACCTTTTCTTCCTATTTCACATTATCTATTGTAACATTTGGTCCTCACTTACGCTTTTGGTTTCTCCCAATGCAGAAATTATTCAGTATTTACACATGCATGTCCTATTTATTTCATTTAAGGGTATTGCCTCAATGTGCATCCATTTACCTATAAATGTCTCTAACTTTTCATTCTGTATAGGTGAGCAGTACTCCATTTTATAAAAAATTAAATTTTCTTTATCTGGTCTCCAGTTCATGGGCATTTGGGCTATTTCCAAGTTTTAACTATTACAAACTGTGCTGCTATGAAAATGTGTGCACATATATTGCTGTGGTATAATTCTTTTAATTTTGGGGAGAATATACAGAGTAGGGGAAAACCTGGGTCAAATGGGATGTCTAATACTATTTTTTGAGGTATCTCCATACCGATTTCCACAGTGGTCGCACCAGCATACACTCCCAATAGTGGACAAGGGTTCCTTTTTCCACATAGCCCTGCCAGCATTTGTTATTGATTGACTTCATGATAGCGGCCATTCCTTCTGGGGTGAGGTGGAATATCAGCATTCTTTTCACTTTCATCTCTTGAAAGACCAGTGATGTTGAACATTTTTTCATGCTTATTTGCTTTTTCTACTTATCTGTCTGATAAATGTCTGTTCATTTCAGATGCCCATTTTTGGATTGTCTTTAATTTTGGGAGGTCTGACTTTTTAAAGTTCTTTAAATATTGTAGATAGTACACCTTTGTCTGAAGAACAACTGGTAGAAATTTTTGATATATTGCGGGCTATCTCTTTACACTGTTTGTGGTATATCTTTCTGTGCAGAAGTTTTTTAATAGGAAGAGTTCCCACTTGTGGATTCTTTGTGCTAGTTCAATTAAAACTGAGGTTTTGTTCATAAAATGTTTTCCTCTGCCAATGTCTTCAAGAGTTCTACCTAACCTCTCTTCCAGCTGCTTTAGTGTTTATGTTTCAAAATTCAGATCTTTCATCCATTTCAATTTTAATTTCATGCATTGTGAGAGACACAGTTTTAATCTTTGGCAAGTTGAAACCCAATTTTTCGAGCACCATTTATTAAAGAGGCTGTCTTTCCTCCAGTGAGGGTGATTGTCTGCATTGTCCAAGATGAGGTTGCTGAGTGTGTCTAGAATTGTTTCTGCATTTTCTAATCAGTTCCACTGGGCCTGCAATCTGTTTCTTTGCCAGTACCACACTGTTTTATCACAGTAGCTTTGTAGTGTAGTTTGAAGTCAGGTTTGTGATACCCCCTACACTCTCTGTTGCCTAGAATTTCTTTTGCTATTCTAGGTCTCTTAGTCTTACAAATGAATTTTTGGATTTTTTCTCAAGTTCTCTGAAGAATGCATTTGAAATTTCAATTGAGATTGCATTGAATCTATACAGCAGTTTTGAAACTATGGCCATTTTCACAATATTTGTTTTTCCTAACCAGGAACAAGAGATGTCTTTCCATTTTCTGCTACTCACTTCAATCTTTTCTTCAGAGTGCTATAGTTTTCAGAGTAAAGGTCTTTGATTTCTTTTGTTAGGTTGATTCCTAGGTATTTCATTTTTGTGGATGCTACTGTTAAGGGAGTTGTTTCTCCAGTGTTTCTTTCAGTGAGTCTCTTGTTCGTGTACAGGAAGGGCATTTTTTTGTGTGTGTTGACCTTGTATCCAGGTAATCTGAATTTGCTTACTAATTCTAGGAGACTTTTGATGGAGTTGTTGGGGTCTTCTATATTGAGTATCATAACCTCTTCAAATAATCAAAATTTAACTTCTTCCTTTCTTATCTTTATTCTTTTTCTTTCTCTTGTCTAATTGTGGTGGCTAACATTTCCAAACTATATTGATCAAGAGTGGTGATAGGGGACATCCTTTTCTTTTTCTTGATATCTGTGTGAAGCATTTCAATTTTTGACAATTTATTATGATATTGGCTGTTGGTCTTTTAAAGATGGCTTTTATCAGGTTGAGATAGAGATCATCTACTCCAATTTTCTGTAGTTTTTTTCATGAATGCATGTTAGATTTTGTTGAACACTATTTCTGCATCTATTGAGATGATCAAAGGTTTCTTTTTCCCTTGGCTCTATTAAAATAATGTATTACATTTATTTATTTGCATGTGTTGAACCATCCCTGGATCCCTGGGATGAATCCCACTTGGTCAGGGTTTATGATCTTTTTGATTATCTTGTGGATTCAGTTTGCCAGTATATTTTTGAAGATTTTTGCATCTATATATATCAGTGAGATAGGCCTATAGTTCTCTTTTTTCGGTTGGGTCTTCCTCTGCTTTTGGGATTTAGGTCATTCTTGCTTCCAGGAAAGAATTTGGGAATAATGATTCCCTTTCGATTTCATTGACAAGTTTAAACAGTAGTGGAAATAGTTCTCTAAATATCTTGTAGAATTCAGCAGTAAAGCCATCAGGAACCTGGGATTTTCTTAGTTGGTAAGTTTTTAATTATGTTTTCAACTTTATTGATTCATATTTGGTTGTGTAGAACTTTTAGGTCTTCTTCATTCAACTTTGGCAATTCATATGTATCTAGGAATCTGTACATTTCTCCTGTTTTCCATCTTATTGACATATAGGTTCTCAAAGTAGGTATTGATGAAACTTTGGTTTTCTCCTGGGTTGATTTTAATTTCACCCTTTTCCCTCTAATTACATACATTTGGCTTCTTCCTTTTTTATAAGGTTGGCTAAATATTCTACTCCATATGTCTTAGAATTCTGTTGTGAAGGCATCAGGACCCTGGCTTTTCTTTGTTGGTAAGTTTTAAATTATGTTTTCAATTTTGTTGCTTGATATTGCATTGCTTAGAATTTTAAAGTCATCATTTAACTTTGGTAATTCATGTGTATCTAGAAATGTATTCATTTCTTCTGTCTTTTATATCTTATCGACATATAGGTTCTCAAAGTAGGTATTGATGATCCTCTAGATTTCTCCTGGGTCTATTGTAATTTTACACTTTTCATTCTTAATTGCATGGATTTAGGCCTTTTCTTTCCTTTTTTTGAAAAGGTTGGCTAAGGGTTTTTCAATTTTGTTTATTCTTCCAAAGAACCAACACTCTCCTTCAATTTTTTTGTATTATTCTCTTAGTCTCCATTGTATTGACTTCTGCTCTGATCTTTATAATTTCCTCCCTTGTATGAGCTTTGTGTTTGTCCTGTTCTTACTTTTCTAGGAGTTTGAGTTTCAGCATTAGGTTGTTTCTTTGAGCTCACCCTGTTTTCTTAATATGAATATTTCCTGCTATGAATTTCCCTAATAAGACTCCTTTCAGTGTGTCCCATAAACTGTGATATGTTGTATTGGCATTGTCATTTAATTATAGAAATTGTCTGATTTCTTCTTTAATTTCCTCTGTCACTGATTGGTTGTTGAGAAGTGTATTATTCAATTTCCATGTGTTTATGAAATTCTTGAAGTTTCTTTTGCTATTGATCTCCAGTTTTGTTGCACTATGGTTTGATAATGTACAGGGTATAACTTAAATTCCTTTGCACTTACTTAAACATGTTCTATGAGCAAATATGTGATCTATTTTGGAGAAAGACTCATGTGCAGCCAAAAAGAATGTGTATTCTGATTTTGTGTGGTGGAACACTCTGTAAACATCTGATATGTTCATTTATTCAAGAGTTTTGTTGACTTCTAGTAGTTCTTGTTTATTTTTTGTCTATTTGACCCATCTATTTGTGACAGTGGGGTGATGAGGTCCCCCACTACTATTGCATTAGTGATTATTTGATATTTCACGTCTGTTAGCATTTGTTTTATATAGTTGGGTGCGTTGGTATTTTGTGCACATATGTTTATGATTGTCATCTCTTCCTTTTGGATTGTTCTGTTTAAATGATTTCCTGTCCTTCTTTGTCTCTCTTGATCAATGTTGGTTTGAAATACATTTGATCAGCATAGAGGATAGCTACTCCTGCTTTTTTTCAGGTTCCTTTTTAATGGAGTATCATTTTCCACCCTTTAGCTTTCAGACTACATGTTTATTTTTGAATTCAGTGTATTTCTTGTATGCACCATATTGTTGGATCTTGCTTTTGACCCATTCTGCCAGTGTATTTCTTTTGATTGGTGAGTTGAGACCATTAACATTGATGGCTATAACTGATATGTATTGACTTATCCTTTTCATGACCTTTTCCTGTTATTGAATACTCCCTCTTTCCATTTAATTTCTTGTTATGCTTGATGGATTCATTCTACTGGGCTTGTTGTCAGGTTCCTGTGCCATGGAGTATTGTTTCCGCATTTTAACTTTCAGTCTATGAGTTCCTTTGTGAATTAAGTGTGTTTCTTATATGCAGCCTATTGTTGAATCTTTTTGACCCATTCTGCCAGTGCACTTCTTTTGATTGGTGAATTAATAGCATTATCATTGGAAGTTGTAATTGATAGGTATGGATTTAACCTTGTCATGACCTTTTCCTGTTCTTGAATACTCTCCCTTTCTGTTTAATTTCTTGTTTTGCCTGAAGGACTCATTCTGCTGGTCCCATGGGGCTGAGACCTTCATTGTCTTTTCTTAGAATATTGATTAAAACTTTTTAGAGTGTAGGCTTATTATTCATGAAATTTGTCAGGTGCTGTTTGTCATGAAAGTATCTTATTTCTCCATCACTTTTGAAAGATAGTTCTGCAGGGTACATCGATCTGGGTTGGATACTGTTTTCCTTTAGGGATTGAAGTACATCACTCCAAGATCTTCTTCCCTGGAGAGTTTGTGTTGGGAATTTTGCTGTGATTCTGATGGGCTTTCCTTTGTATGTGATTTATTTCTATTGTCTAACAGCTTGTAGGATTTTGTTCTTCTGTTGGGTTTCTGGAATCTTACTTTTTTATGCCTAGGTGTAGTTTTTTTATCACTGCTAGTTGGAGTTCTATATGCCTCATTTAAGTATGTCAACTGTTTTCCCCCTGCTTGGGAAATTTTCTGTCATTAGTCTGTGATCATTCTTTTGTATTATTTGTACTATCTCCTGTTGCTCCACTGACTCCAATCAGTCTTACATTATTTTTTGCATCATCTAGCAGGTAGTGGATTGATTTTTCATGTTTCCATACTATTTTTAAGAAATTTTTCTTTTCCTGGTCACTAATTGCAATCTGTCATCTATATATGATATTCCGTCCTCACACTGGCTCATTCTACTGTGTAAACTTTCAATGGAGTTTTTAATCTTCTGGATATCTGTTCGAATCTATTTTGTGGAGTCCATTTGTTTCCTGTGCTGTGATTCAATCATGTTCTTCAACTCTCCTATTTTTTTTTACCTATGTCTGTTCTAGAGTTATTAATCATGTTTTACACTATGGACACAATCTCTGTTGTTATCTGAGAAATTATTTCTAATTTCATTTTTTCAAGGTCCTCTTTCATTGCCAGTTCAGGGAGTTCCAGTGGTTGAGTATCAGATTGTTCCATCTTATTGCCCCTTGGGGTTGCCTTAGGTGATCAGGTAGTCTTGCAGTCTGGTGTTCTTCTTTATGTGCCTTCTCATTTCAACAGATGCAGCCTGATGAAGCTTTGTTGAGGCAACTCTTTTTTAAAAATTTATATATATATATATATATATATATATATATATATATTTATTCATTTTAGGTATAAAAGACATTTACATTTCTCATTGGGGGTTTGTACCAGAACATGAGGTATCTTAGCTCTTATTTTTTCTCCCACTACTTGTGCACCTTTCACACCCTACACCCTTCCCTATTTACACAGAGTTTTATTCCATTTTTTTCATAATTTTTCCTTTCCCTTCTTCCATTTACCCTACTGCTTCCACCATCCCCAAACCCTTGGAACTTTTCCTATTTTAAATTATCAATTATTCATTTTAATCATTTTCATCCTTATTTACACTTTCAATTTCTCACACTAGAGAAACTATTGGGTTTTTGCACATGTGTGTACTATTTATTTTACTTAAGAGTATGTCCTCAATATGCATCCATGTAGCTATAAATGTCTCTAGTTTCTCATTGTTTTGGCTGAGTAGTACTCCATTTTATAAAAAAAAACTCACATTTTCTTTATCCAGTCTCCAGTTGATGGGAATTTGGGCTGTTTCCAAGTTTTAATTATCACAAACTGTGCTGCTATGAACATGGGTGCACATATATCACTGTGGTATGATTCTT
>NW_004624970.1:233769-261675 GCF_000247695.1 Heterocephalus glaber | reverse complement strand
AATGATTTATCCCTAGAATTA
The DNA here is from genome assembly GCF_000247695.1 of Heterocephalus glaber. Next base: position 261,654 of record NW_004624970.1, on the reverse strand, counting down.
TGTAGCATTGCTCCCAACAGTCTGATGTGCCTTTATTGTAGAGATTCTCTTTACTTTTCTGCTAGGCTTCAGTTTTCATCGAGGAGCCTGAGAAGCCCTCTTTCTGTTATTAACTTCTGCTCTATCTTGTGCTCAGGACAAGGGTTTTTATAATCTCCTGTGTGTCTGTAGTGTGGGACCAGGTAGCAGAAAAGCCAGAAGGTAGGAGGTGCATGGGAGGTGGGGGATGGGACTGGATGGGCCTGAGCTTTGGAGAAGCCTGCATGGCTAAGAGGACCTCACCGTGCCATGGGCATGGCCCGGGACAGCCATGGAGCTTCAAGCTGCTTGTCTTACCTGGCCAGTCACAGCTTAGAGAGCCTGTTGAGGAAACTCTTTGGTCACCCATTGGCCTTCAATTCCAGCAAGGCTCAAAGAGTCCTTTTCTCTGCTACTTGCCATTGCACAAATTCCTGGGTTCATAATGGTGGCCTTCTGGATCCCTGCACTGCTCTGTTGTTGTAGGAGGGTTTTGGCTGGGGTCTGGGCACACTTAGGATGGTATCTGGGTTTGCCTCTTCTGGGGCCTGACCACCTGAAAAGCTGTTGTCTTGGAGGGCTTATGAACTTGAGTGCACCTGAGGGGCTTTGCACCTGAGTCACTGGTGTCTGAATGGGCTTCTGGCTGGGACCTGGGTACTTGCACCACTTTTGTCCAAGTGGACTTCTGGCTGGTGTCTGCACCCCTGTGCAGCTCTTTTCCAGGCAGGCTGTGATCTTTCATTCTTGAATCTTTGAATGCTTTAGAAGCATCCATGTCTTGCACACTCTTACTAAGGTGGCAGTGAGGGTGTCCACAATTGCATTCTGGGTACTATTGCTTCCTTTAATCTTAGAGATGTAGTTGCTTTATGTGTACCTTGATTCATGGGCACTCCCCAGGTGAGACCCTAGTGCTGCCATCACAATGATGGTCTGGAAATCCCGACTCAGTGCCAAGAGTGATCCCTTTAACCCCAACTCTCCCAATAAGAGAAAAGCCATTGGGAGGACAATAGAAACCACCCCACTTAAGTGCCATCACCTCAGACTTCACTGGTGTTGCAGAAATCCACAGTAGTGGCCACTGGGCATTCTTGAAATGCTTATCATCACCAACCTCACTTGAGAGAACTGTGTAAAATCTGCATAAACATATGTCTTCATTACGGCCAGGATTGCTGGAATCCTGACCTCCACTCCATAGTAAGTGCTCTTGTATTCTCTTGTGGAAAACAGTATTTCCACAGCAAAATTAGCATGTAAAATGTACAAGGAATTGCTGTTCCATTTAAGGTAAAGATATCAATGTAAGACCATAAGAAACAACAACAAGAGCAACAACAACAAAAACTGAAAGATTTTTAACACCCCAAAAGAGCAAAAGAATTGCCTAGTAGCTGGCCCCTTTGAAGAGGAACTGCTTGAAAATGAATTCAAAATAATTGTTTTAAAGATGACCAGTGAAATTTAAAGAAAACACGGGAAAAACCCCAACATAATCAGGAATGGATGATCAAAATTAGAAATTTACTAAGGAGATTGAAACAATTAAAAAATGACAGAAATTCTGGAGCTGAAAAGTACAAAGAACATAATTCAAAAAATGCAACCCAGTGTGTTAACAGTAGTATTTACGAAGCAGAAAAATCTGTGAATACAAAAACAGGTTTTAAAAAAACCTATATGTTGATTTTTTGGAGGTGAGGAAGGGGGAAGTAGGAAGGAGGTTTGAAATTATCAAATTTATGTGTCCAAAACAAATGTAAATAAAATGTACTTCAAACATATAGCAATATAAATAAATACAAAAAAGAAAAAGAGGCCCATGCATGCAAGACATGGCAGCTGGATAGCAGCATTGGGGGATCAGAAAGAGGCTCTTCAGTGAGTGATGCCATGACCTTGCAGAGGCATGGTGGCCAAAGTTGCCCACAGGCCTGGCTGGCATTCTTGCCCTCCCCTCTGGCACTAGAGGGCAGAATCTCCTGCAGCAAAAGGTCACTCACTGCTTCTAGTCAGGGGTCAGTGGCCTTATTTTGATTGCAGGTGAATGGTTACCATCATCCACTCAATTGCCTGAGACAAAACACAAGCCATAGGAGTTCATTGAAAGTACCGAAGATGTTAAAAAGAGAGAAATGTGAAAGTAAATGAAAATCTCCAAGAGGAAAAATGGAATATTGACATATGGGAAATGAATACTCAAATATATGAAACATAGAGGACCACACTGAAGCAAAATCTTCATGGAATGGAGCCTCTTCAGAAGATCTCAAACTGAAGGTGCAGCCAGATGGCACTCACTGATCATAGGCTTGGCCCTGGCCCTGAATGTTCTCTGTTCTTTATTCAAGTCAGCACTGACATGCTGGGACATTGCATGATGAGAAACTGAAGCCCACTGATAGTAAAGTTTCAAGGATATCAGTACTGAGGATCAAACTCAGGACCAAGCTCTTCTGGGGCAAGCAGAGCCCCTCTGAGTTAAATCCCTGGCCCCTAGAAAATATTCTGTGTGGCTATTTCTCTTTCTTGGAAAGTATAATACATTTAAGACATGGCTCCTCTCTCAAGAAATTTATATTCTAGTGTTCATGTCTGACCTCCAAGACAATGCACAATATCACTCATTGCTTTAAGGACCTTTTTTTGGTACCAAGGATTGAACTCATGATCTTGCACTTACTAGGCACTTACAATGCCACTGAACTACATCCCAGCCCTGTTCTAAAGATCTAAGGCCAAATAATACAGTTTGAGGATCTGTACTTGAAAAATCCAACCCAAAATGCTTCAAAATCTGAAACGTTTTGAACACTCACATGATGCCACAAGCAGAAAATACCACACCTAACCTAATGTGAGAGGCTATAGTCAAATTTCAAACTTTAGGCACACTAAAAATACTGTATAAATTACCTTCAGATTATATATGTCAGGTATATATTTGAAACAAATAAATTTCACATTTCAAATTGGATTTTATGCACAAGGTATCTCATTATGTATATGCAGATATTTCAAAGTTTAATAAATCTGAAATCTGAAACTCTTCTGACTCCAAGCATTTCAAATAAGAAACACTCAACCTGTATTTGTGTCTGTGTATACTTCACACTTTTTAATCTACTCATTTGAAGGAACTTTGTGTTGTTTTCATGTTTTGATTTTTATAAAAACAGCACTGAGAAGATGGGAGTACAGTTGTCTCTTTGAGATTCTGTTTCCAGTCTCTGAATAAATAACTCAGATGTGGGAGTGATAGAACATATGATGGCTCTATTTTTATTATTTCAGGAAACTGTATATTATTTTCCATAATCCTGGAGAGTTTTTCTTGAAGCTCAAATACAGATTTCAACAATGAATGGTGTAGTGAGGCTTGGGGCAGGTGACTGGATGAGAGTAATGTGAGGTTGTTTATAATTTACAAACTTTTAAGTATGTTTGATCTTAGAAGTGTGACTCAAAAGTTCAGTTTTTTAATTGATTTTATTGGTACATTTTAAGTATACAATATAATGACATTCATCATTGGAAATTTGTACCTTTATGTAATCTATATTGGTTTTTGTTATTTTCCCCATTCCCCTGCCCTCCCTATTTACAAAGAATTTGTTTCCATTTTTTCATTTTCTCTATTAATTCCTTTCCCTTCTTTCCTAGTAGGGACCCCTCCCACTTCACCTTCCCCTTGCCCCTTTTCTTCCTATTTCACATTATCTACTATACCTTTAAAAGTTCGTTGTTGAAGACAGGCGATACTATTAAGTATACAAAATCAGAAGACAAGCAATAGAAAATTATTTAAACGTTATTTAAAAGTGCTTAAAGTAAGGCATCTGTTATCTATTCTCATCACCTCATTTTAAATATGAGGAAAGTGAAGAGCAGAGAGACTAAGAAACAATTATAATTTTCTGTAGCTTGCTAAGAGCTTGACCATTTGTATATTTAACTTGGAAAATACAGAACTGAAATCCAAGATTGTTAACAATTAATTTAATACATTTTCCATTGTGTGAAAAAAAGAAAAAGAATGACAAAGAATGAAGAAAGCTTGAGGGATTTGTAGGAGATCATAGGAAGAGTAAATGTAAGAATCATAGGAGTTAAGAAAAAAAAGAAAGGGCTAGAAAATATACTTAAAGAAATAATTGCTGAACAACTTTACAAGCCTGAGGAAATATGTAAATATGTGGGCATCCCAAAGTTAATGATTTCCATTCAAGAATGACTAGATAATAAGTTTAGACTATACCAACACATCCAAATATTAAACTGTCAAAAATTGAAGACAAAAGGACCCCAAAGGTAGCAAGATAAAAGAAGTATATCAGATATAAGAGAATTCCAATAAAGCTAGCAGTGGATTTCTCAGGAGAAAACTTATAATCAGAATAGTGGAACATTTTCAAGATACATGAGCAAAAACAGACATCATTTGCCTTTTAATATGGTCTCTTTGGAACAGATAACCTGCAAGAAAAAATTTCCTGTCTGTCACAATTGATATTACATAAGAATATCATGTTCTCAGGCAAGAAAATGAGCCTAATGGTCAAGTATGGTTAGCTACACGTTACTGTCTCTGCTAGTGTCCTTCAGGTTGTACAGAGGGCAGAAGGAACATGGGTGTTTCCAAGTCTGGCTGAAGGACCAATGCTTGATTTCTCTTACCTTGTCTGGAAACAGTTTCAGGCTCTTTTACTGAATATTCACAGAGTAAATTTTACTTCTACACAGAAGCTGTGCTCTCAGTAGCCCAATCCAGGCGAGCCTCAGAGCCCAGTAAACACTGCAGGAGAGGATTGGAGGCAGTGCAAACTCAGAACTTTCACTCAAGTTCAGTTGAGAGCTCATCTAACTTAGTCGAGAACTTGTAGATGGTTTTGATTATTTAGTTGCTTAATTAATGCATTTATTTGGTTTTTTAGTGCATATTAGTGATACAGGATAGTGGGTTTTGTTTTAGCATATTATTAATACATAAACACTAAATATTTCAATAATTTTAACCCACATTATCCCTTGTCTTTGCCCTCCCACTTTCTCCTGATCCATTCCTTTTTCTCTAATAGTCTCTCTTCTGCTTTCATGTCATTTCTTTTAAATTTATTTGATTTATTTTTTAGTTTGTACATATGAGAAAAACAGGTGATAAATCACTTTCTGAATCTGGCTTATTTCACTTAATATAATGATCTCCAGTTCCATTCATTTTCCTGTAAATGACATGATTTCATTCTTCTTTACAGTTTAGTAATATTCCATTGTGTGTATACATCACCTTTTCTTTAACCATTCTTCAGTTGTAGGGGAGCTAGGTTGTTTCAATAGCTTAGCTATTGAGAAGTTGCAATACAACTGTTGTGGAGGCATATCCATAATTTAATGCATTCATTTGTGATACTGAGAAAAGAAATCAATATTGAACTCAGAAATGAAATGTCATTGCTGACAATGAAATTATGGTAACTGAAGCTCAACGTGAAGAGGGATTTAGAGATTTCAAGTAATTTCAGTAAAAGTTGAAATAATAGTAAGTAATTAAGCTGAGTAGGGAAATATAATATTAAGTGTTGTGGCATATGCAGAGAAGTGAGGGCATTTAAAATGTTTAATATGGAATGTATTTCATATTAATAATGCTTCAGATCAAAGGAATGCTTACAAAAATTACCTTGCAGTAGAAGTTCATGAGATGTGTATTTCATGGCATCTTCTTTCACATAAGCATTTCACTTAATTTATTAGGGAAAAAGAGATAGATAAGCTAAAGAGGTTTACTTTGCAATCATTTCATTACCTATGAAGCCAGATATATTTGCTGGCTTATTAGCCATTACTTTCTCTTTGAAAAAATTTCTCTGAAATCTTTGGCTGTTTTATATGGGGGCTAGAGTGTTTAAATTCCTGTATTTATTGCATTCATTCATTCATTCATTCATATAAAAATGGTATTTTCCATCAAATTTGGTGTTTCAACACAGTTCTTCTGTTCATGTAAGTTAGAAGTTTTTGTGTGAGGAAATATATGAGTTGCTTAATTTTGTATCATCAGATCTATATTACATTATATATTATATTACACTTCAGTTTTTACTTTAGAAAGTTCTCTGATTAGCATGGAGATGCAAATATATTTTGACATAAATATGACATTTCTTTTTTGTATGTGCGCAGGAGTGGAATGTCTGGACCATGTGGTAGTTTCATTATTAATTTTTTCAGTAGTCTCCATAGTGTTTTCCATAATGTCTGAACTAATTTACAGCTATTCTTACTAGCAGTATTATCAGACTTCCCTTTTTTTTTCCATCTTTGCCCATACATTTTATATCTTGTCTTTTTGGTGATTGCCATTCTAACAGGAATGAAATGATATCTTACTGTGGTTTTGATTAACATTTTTCTGATGTTTAATGAAGTTGATATCTATGTTTAATACAATAGTCACAATACCCAAAATATGAAATGTGCCCACATGTACTCCAGAAAATGAATGGACAAAATAACTGTCATGTATTTTTACAGCAGAAAACCACTCAGGCATTAAGAAGACTAAAATACTGTCATTTGCATCAACAGGGACACTCTGTACCAAATACTTAAGGACACAGAAGGATCTTTGAAAATGAGTAATGGGTAGAGGTTGAAAAAGTGTTGAGGTACAAGTGAAAGAAAAGCATCAGATTTAGTTGATTCTGGTAAGAGCTGAGAATGAAAATAAAGTGTACAAAAGCTTCCATCTTCTTAGACAAGATGGCTACTTAGATAACCATGAAAAGATTGTTGGTAGTCATGAACATCAAAGTCCATTCTGATGAAGGCTCTGGTGGAAATAAGAACATGATGTAGGAGGCAGGAGAAGAGACCGTTCTCTTCAAAAAATGATTTAAAAATGGCTGAAGTGTGTCATATTTTAGCATTTTTTGGAAAGCAGATCTTGAGAACAATAAACTTTGATATTTGGTTAAGAAGTTTTCTAACATAATTGTTGAAGGATCATGGTTTTTTCTGACTGAACATCATGAAATGCATGAAAGGAGAAAGTAACAGAACTGCAATTGTGGAGCAAAAGAGACTAGAAATTAAGTATATGGAAAATTCCCCATGTGTCCACATAGCAAAAAAAAAAAAAAAGATAAATTGTATTTAGAAAGAAATAAAGTAATGCAAGTGGTAAATAGATTCACCATATGATATCATTGTAGCTGGGAAGTACAGACTAAATCAATCATCTCAACCAAAACCAAGAATGGAGATGAAATTTTAACTACAGAAAGATTGCCATCTGTGACTAAAGGAAACTCAAAATGTGAGACAAAATTAAGGAGGATTATTAGATTTCTAAGACCCAACAACAGAAGAATATAGGACTATTTGAGTGCAAGTTTGCTATTCTTGAGAAAAAGGAGATAATACTCAGCATGACTGAACATAAAAATGATGCAGAAAATATTATGTTTTATATGTTCTGTTTTAACCACAATTTAACATTTCGCCACAAAAGTAGAGGAGGAATAAAAAGAGAGATATTAGGGTTGTAGATGTAGCTCAGTGATACAGTGCTTGTCAACATTGACAGGCCCCATATTTGACCCTCGCAGTTGAAAAAAGTGTTACTCACTCATCCGAAGAGTAACCAAGCTACTGTTTTTCTATATATTGCTCTGAATTATGTAAAATTAAAATTTTCTTTTACTTTCTGTCTATTTTTAAAGACAGGGTCTTGCTATGTAGTTCAGGCTGGCCTTGAACTTGTGGTGATCCTCCTGCTTCAGTCTCCTGAGTGCTGGGATTATAGGAATACATCATCACATTTGGCAAAATTTTTCTTTTGAAAAATACATTGGAGTCCAATCATGTATTAAACTGTACATGTTTGAAATGTACAATTTCCTGAATTAAAAGAGCTATAAAATTTAAGATTATATACTGCATATGATTCCATTTTTCCATAATTCATGAGTGTGCTTTAAGATTTAACTACATTCTGTATTTTAAATTGTAATCATCCTGAGCCTTAATTTTCTTACTTATGAAAGTTATGTGCATTTATAAAACAAATTTTGGAGTTGCAATTAATTCAGATGCATATAAATGAAATACATGAGAATATTTTTTGAGCCTAAAGGAACTAAATTTTTAAAGAATTTTTTAAGTATGTGAGGCACAAGTTATGCACATGCATTGGAAAATTCTCTGTAACTCGGGCAAACTGTTCTTTAAGAAAAAATGCCCTTACCCAAGGGAAGCTAATTAAATGAATGTAGAGGATGAAACTCAGTTCTCTTTTATAAAATTTTGTTAAATAAATGTATTTGATACTTATTCCTGTGGTGACAATTGTCATGAATTTGTTACAAATTGAGATTGATGTCAGCAGGTTGGCACAATGGGAACAACCCCCCCAAATATCTTTCCACAGCAACAATTTAGCAACTGTATGTGGACAAGAGTTTTTTTGTGAGCTGAGATGTTCAAGTGTAGGGTTGTGAAATCCTAGTGGAGCCAAAAATGCAGCAGGGCCATTTTGAAAGGCCAGAACCCCTGTCAACTATAGGCCCCATTGCACATCTAGCACAGGGCTAGCCTATAAGATGGGGGACCTAAGAGTGCTTATTGCTTATCTTTAAACAATACAGATATTTATTATTAAGGTGTAGATCTAAAGTCTTAGGGCAATAGACCTAACAGACACATATGGAACACCCCATCCACCAGCAGTAGAATGCACGTTTTGTAAAGTATACAGCTCATGCTCCTTGATAGATCATATGTTAAGCCCTACTATTGTCTGAACAAGTGTCCCACAAAGGCCACTGGTGTTAAGGATGGAGCTCCAAACTGTTGTGCTCTTGGGCATACTGATCATCACCATAAACCCTGGCCATGAGTCTTGGTCTCCTACAAGACAGTATGACATCTGCAAGACAGGAAAGAGAGAAAAACAATGACACAGACACAGAGAGTTGAGAGAAGAAGCTGAGTCTTGGAGCTGATCTAAGCTGCTTGGGCAGCAAGGACAAAAGGCACAAAGGACATCCAGTGTTTATTCATTACAATTGTGGGAAGTAGGGGAACTGGGCAGGCCTCAGGACTACTGAGAGGGCTTATTGCAAGGAGGGGCATCAGCATATATTTACTGAAAAAAACAAATTTAGAGAGGTTAATTTGGAGAGAAAGAATTTTGTTGGAGTTCAGTTGAGTTTGGCTGGAAGTGAACACAGCAAGGTCCTGCTCCTTTTAATATAATATAGCTAAATTATGGAGGAGCAAGAAGATTCTGCAGCAGATAAGCTTTTAATACTTGGCAGAGCTGTCTGCTACATTTGGAAGGCAGTGGAACCTCTAAGAGGTGGGGCCTAGTGGGAGGAAGTTAGATCTTTGGGGATATTGGGAACCAAGTCACCTCCCTTTCTCATTCTTTAACTTCCTGGACACTGTCATGAGGTGAGCAATTCTGGTTGATTGTTTACTCCATACCCCATTGTACTATCTCACCACAGGTCCAAAACAATAAGGCCAATTGATCACATACTTTAACATCAACAATGGTGGGGCAAAATAAAACTTTCTACTTTTTAAGTTGACTGTCTCTAGTAATTTTTACCAGTAATAAAAAGCTGACCAACATAACCATAAAACAATTCCTAACAATTCCTTTGCTCTTAGTAGAGCAAAGTTAAATTAAGTTTCTGACCACAATAGTATGAAAGCAAATATAAATAACAGAAGACAAATTTTAAAATTTACAAGCATGTGAATTCTAAGTAATATCCTTGGATGATCAGAATGTGAAAGAAGAATGAAAAAAGTGAAATTTATAAATATCTAGAGTCATATTGGGATCACAACATACCAATGATGCAGCCAATGCAGTTATAAGAGAGATATTAATAGCAGCAGACATCTATATTTTGAAAAAGAAAGATTTCAAATAAACAATTTAATATTTCATTTCAAGGACTTAGAAAAACAACAAAGTTAAAAGCTTAAATGCATTATGCTAATCCCTTAAAGAAGGTATGACATAATAATGAAATAAGGCAGATACAAAAAGAAAAATAGAAAGCCATCACATAATCTTTCCTGTGTGTGAAATATAAAAGAAAATTGTTTGAATAATAGAGAGTAGAATGGTGGTTACCAGAACCAGAGTCAGAAGAATTTGGTGACGTAGATCCAAGGCTCCAAAATTGCAGTCATCCAGGATGACTAAGCCCAGAGAGCTAATGTACTACATAATATCTATAGTTAATATTATACTGTATGGTGGAAATTTGCCAAGAGTGCAATTTTAGGTACTCATTGAATGTCACTGCATAAGTTGGTAGTTGTGCTAGTGGGCTTTATTTATTATAGTACTCATTTTGCAATGTATATGTGTATAAGCAATTGTGTTTTATAATTAATCACATATGTACAATATTAAAAATAATCATGGTGATAGATACATATTCATGTTTATAGCAGCACAATTTAGCTAACTCTTGAAAATAGCCCATGTGTCTATCAACAGATGAATGGATAAAGAAAATGTGGAATTTATACACAATGGATACTACTCTGCATAAAGAAAAACTCAAGGCATCTGTAGGTACCTCAATACCATAATGTTAAGTGAAATAAATGAGAATCACAAGCTAAAAATATCACATGGATTATCTTATATGAGAAACCCAAAATATAAGTGAAGAACAATATAAAGAATAGATAATTCAATGCAGGGAGATCTTTTTCAAATGGGAAATGGAACAAGAGGCAGAGGAAGGGAAAAGGATTTAAAAAGAGAGAATTGAAGACAAAAGTGGAAATCTAGATTTTTCCCATAGAAAAGAAGTCAAGAGTTTGAGGGATTAGGGAGGTTGTGAGGGGAGGGAGACAAAAACAAAATGAGGTATTAAATACATGTACAAACTCTGGATGACAAATTAAGTCATTATGTACTTCACATGTGTACTAATAAAATACATCATAAGTATGTGTACTGGTCTGGTTTTTTTCTGGAAGCTGCAGGAATTTGTTTTGTTTTCTATTACATTTCTAGAGACCACCTGTATTTCTGGGCTCATTGCATGTCCTCCATGAGAAAACTAGCAGTGTGTACACTCTTTATCTTTGAAGAGATAGGTGTTAATTAGTTGTCCATTATTGTGGCAAAATAACTGAAAAAATCGCTCCTAAAATGGAAGACTATTCAGCCTCCTGGTTTCAGAGGTGGCTGTCCATGTTTAGATAATCCAGTTGTTTTGGGCTTTTGGTGAGACACCACATCTTGGTGAAGAGTGCTTGGAGCAGGGCTGTTTGTCTTCTGGTGGCTGAGGAGAGGAAGAAGCAGAAGAGGCAGGGGAGGAAGAGAAATGGAGGTGGATGAGGAAGGAGATGAGGAGGAATAGGATAAAGGAGAGAGAAAATAAATGAAGTCCAAAAATTTGCTTTTAACATGCATCTTAATGACAATCACATTTAATGAAAATAATAGACATTAATAACCTTTACATGTGAATTTGAAAGAAATGTGTATCCTTTCATTCTAGAAGCTGTCCTAAAATTTTCAACTTGATTTATCAAAGCAAAGTTGAAATAAATGAATTTCTAAGTTTACTCCTTTTGTAAAAATCCAGATACAATATTTGTACATCTTTGTAGAGGGCATTATGGTAATTCAATGCATGTTTACAGGTATCATAAACAACTAATTTGTAATAAGCCCTTCTGTTCCTCAAAAGTGAATATATTTTATGGTTGGGAGATTATTAACTTCTTATTTTTTCTTTTTGTGGGGGAGATATATTCCATTTCTACTTCTAAAATTTTTAAATTAATTATTTTAATGAACATATTTATTGGATACTGTGTGAAAATTTTACACACATACATAGTATGCAGTGATCAATTATGTAGGTACCATTTTCACTTGCTTAAGCATCACTTTTTTATTAACACAATTTTATGTATTTGTGGGGTACAGTGTGAGGATCAATACAGACATACAATGTGTACTGATGATATCAGGTAATTCACATTTCTATTTCCTTATCATTATGTTGTATTTGGGACCTTTGATCTCTTGATGAAGAAATACACTGAAAAATTTCAATAAATACACACAAAAAACCCCTCAGAAGTGTAGCATTTAAAATTCCCTCCCCAGGGCCAGGGATTTAGCTCAGTGGTTTCACTGCCTGCTGAGCAAGCACAAGGACCAGGGTTCGATCCCCTGTACCAAACCCCCCCCCCCAAAAAACAATTCTCTCTCTGATTTCTATTATTTTGCCTCTCTCCTCCGCATTTAGAAGAAGCTTCAAGTTACATGAGAGCCACCTGCATAATCCATGTGTCTCTTCTCAAATTCAACTGATGAGCAATCTTATTCATCTAGCTACCTTTATCCTCCTTTCCTAAGTAAGCTCACACATTCAGAGGTTGTGGGGATGGGATGTGTAACTCTTTTGGCGGCCCTTATTCTTCCAGCTACGAAGTCCTTCAAAACTATATTATTTGATGTCAATCAAAGGCCCCTAACAATTGCATACAAAACTTAGGACAACCTTGAGGGTGAGCAAATATATTTTTATTTGAAAATTACATGCAAACAAGATTCTTTGGGGAGAGACCTGAACTATCGACAACTGATTTTTTTTTTTTTTTGGTGCGGGCTACAAATTGAACCCAAGGCCTTGTGCATTCTAGGGGCACTACCAATGAGCTACATTCACAGCTTCTGCACCTGATTATAACACAGGATCTGAGCCTTGTTACCTATAGTATTAACACCACCACTGTTGTTAGAAATGCAGTCTTTGGGCCCACAGTATCTGCTGAATCACAAATTGTATTTGATCTTGAATCCTTGGAAATTCTTATCCAATATGAAGTTTGTCTAGAATGAGTTCTTTTACCTTCTCATTTTTGAGAGTTTGATTTAAGAGAATTATTTGTGTTGGTAGCTGTATGTGCATTGTAGGTATTTAATACCATCCTTTCAGACACTACCAAATATTCTCAGAGTAAAATATCTCTCTTGCCGAGAACCAGGGGTCTAGAGTTTGAGAACTGGAAGCATTATGGCAGAATTCAAATCAATATTCTACACCTTAGTTCGTTTTTAATACTTGTCATCTCTATTTCTGCAACAGAGAGGGGCATTCACAATAGCAGAATGATTTAATAGAACAGACATCACTAAAAATCAAATCACATAATTTCTATAAGGTGCTAAGCCCTGGTTATGGTGCATCAAAAGATCTAAATCTATCTCTTGTAGTTAACAGATATTTCAAAATAAAACATTAAGTGGGAGCTCTTAATTTGAGTTGTAACTATAAAATTCTTGATCATATTGTGAAAAGGACCATAAAACCAAGAAGTGTAGTGTGCAAAGTTGTATACCAAAGGGGCACAATTTTCCCCCTTGTTAAAGATGGAATGATAAATTACTGGAGGTATCAGACACTTTGTACCCAACAAAAATCAATGTTTTGAAGATCCAAGAGATCTTATCAAGATAATTCACCAGTGTTAGATTTTAGAAAAAAAATTAACTCAAAGGATATATAAGGTGCTAAGAGATTTTATCTCTGGAGGGCAGGTGAGTTAGTGGAGAAAGGGGAATTAAAAGTAGATTTACTGGTGTATAAACTGGTGTCTTGGGAACAGAGAATCAGCATGAAGAATTTTCTGTCCTTCCAGTCCAGTGTCCCATAGGAAAGCAAAGTTAGAGGCTGAGGTAACAAGAAGGAAATATGGTTTCTGAGTACATATAGGGAACTGAAACTATCTCCTCTGATGTCCCTCAGAGTGTATGTACAGTCTTGAGCTAGACCGAACATAGTGATTTTTCTTTTGAGATCTGAAGTCTGCTTAGGGAACCAATGTTTAACCCTGTTCTACTGTCTTTTCTGAGGACAGGGCTGCAGTCTCTATCATTATCCGACAAAGGGGGGGTTTGCACTTTGACATGGGACTTTCCTCCCAGTCAGTGTATCCAGGTGAGTCTGAGAGCTCAGTAGATACTGCAGAAGAAGATCAGGAAGTGTGGAACCTGAGAATGTTTACTGGAGGTCACCTGAGAGCCAGTCTGCCCTAGCCCAGAAGAGGGATTGCTGTGGTTGCTTGTTTTCTCAATTATTTATTCACAATCCTGCATGTACTCAAAATGTTGTTTTTATTCATATTGTTAAAATGAGCAGTGAGCATTGAATCAATTGACCAGGGTTTCACTGCTGACAGAAGTGAAGATAATAGATACCTGAGTAGATAACTGAACTAGAAGCATAAAGTTCTTTCACTAAAAGAACCTAAGTCAAACAATTCTTCCAATAAAGGAAAACAGATAACAGGGGTATTAGTTATAGAGGGAGATACAGTGTAAAAAAATGAGGGCACTTTTTACTGTTTATGATAGCACATATTTGGCTATGTTTCTGTATTGGTGATAAAGGTCTGGAGAATGCATTGTGGTAAATTTCATCTTGCAATAATAGGTCATGAAACATGCTTTTCAAAGTCTCATTTCTTTGTGTATTCACAAGCAAAACTTACTTAGTATATGAATAAAGATTTACCTAAGTGCCTCAATTTGCAATGGTTTCAATGCCCTGTGAGGGTGACTATATATGCGAGTGTGTTAGCCATGTCATTTCTTTATTAGAAAAGATCTATTCCTGATTTATCTCTTTATACCCAGGTGTGGGCTTTTTATTCCTATTTTTAACTGTTTCTAAAAGCAAAATATTGGAATTTTCTTTCACATATTGTCTGTTTGCTATGTAGTTTTTTTCATGTGTTTGTAAGGGGTATTTGTGGAGACAGTAAATTTGTAAATTCTGTGTGGTGGTTATATCTATGGACATATTATATCATAGTATACATATTGTATACTTCTTTTCCTTCTGAAAGAATTAAGTTGATAAATTACTTACTTGTAAATCTTTGCTTTACATAAAAAATAAAGTGAGTATTCTACATCTTTAGTGCTGGCAAGCCATTTTATACATTTATACACATATATTTCCAGCTCTCATATTTCTGCCATTTTTTTAATTGTGTCTTTTGCCTTTTTGTGGTTTGATACATGTTTATAAAATGCATCCCCTTTAGCCATTACTTTTAAGCATCATTCTTCTTTTCCATTTGATTAAAGCACATTTAATCTTCCTTAAGGCTATTTAGACACACATTTTTTAATATAAAACAAATTAAAAATTTAGATACTATTACCTGTATGTGTTTTGGAAGACTCCCTATAGCATTCCACTGTTTCCACAAGTCTTTGGCAATTTTATCTTGAACTAATAGCCTCTAAAATAATTAGTATTTTATATCTTTTCTAATTGATGTTTCAGATTATCTTTTAATTTTGTTTAATTAGTTCATGCTATAGGCATGCATATAGACATAACACTAAATCCAAAATATAAATAATTCCAAGAACAAAAATAAAATTGATAAAGAATGGGGTAGGGAGACTGTGGAGATGGAGAAGTGACCTGGGGATCAGGAATATGGGAGAATAGGAAGGGGAAGGGGAAATAAAAATGATTAGATGTGATGTGCATATGTATACATTCCTCAAGGTGAATATGATGATTAAGCATCACAAACATATACTAATAAAAAACTCAAAATATATAGAATGAAGACATGATTATCAAAAATTTAAAAAGTTAAGAAATTGACACAGAGTAGAATATGGTTACTAGAAGTGAACAAGGATAGGGGAGGGAGACAAGAGATGTAGGGTAATAGGACTCAAAATACAATTACATGGGAGAAGTGTTGACAAGTGTTTAAGAAGGAAATATAATAACCTCAATGTGAGGTTTAAGTATTATATACTTATGTTGAATTATCACACTTTATGCCAATATTATATACAGTTATAACACATCAATTAAAAAGCCAGAGCAAGGTAGCTCAGTGTCAGAGTATTTGGCTAGAATGCAGAAAGCCCTAGGTTCAATATCTATTTGTTTCATGTAAAATAAACAAACTCTATAAAATTATTGTATTAAAGGAAAATTAAACATATCAATTTAACACTGTAAATCTCTGTTTTATAAGTTTAATTTATTTAAAAATTCTCTTTCTGGATTATGCATATCTATATGCTCACACACTTTGTATGCATATAGACAAATTAGGCCCTATGCACTCTATAAATTTAGTTTATTTGTAGTGCAGTATTCTTTTGTGGCTTGTCTCCCTTATTTTCATTCTCTCTCTCTCATAATTCCTTAGAGACTTCTCTCCAATCAATTATCATATGCAAATTAAATATTTCAAATATTCTCGAGTATTCATAATGGGGGTGTCGTATGCATACCCTTGATGACCTTTCATATTCTTTCTCATTAATTTATTATATTAATGCTACAAAAATATCTTGTTATTGTTAGTTCAGACCGTGTTTCTGAATCAGAAGTCATTTTGCCTTCCGTGTTACACTGAGTAATGTCCAGAGACATTCTTGGCTCCACCCAAGGGAGGAGTCATTAGAGGTCAGAGATCCTGCTTAACATCCTACAATACAGGAGACAGCCTTCACCAAAAAGAACACTCTGGCCCAGAATGTCAAATACAAAGTATGAAAATCTTTGAGTTAGAGAATACCTGTGCTTAAACATTTATACCTGTCTTCAGAATGTCTCCCCAGTAAATAGCACCAGCTCAAATTTCTTCCACCAAATTAGAGAGTTCTCTTATTCTATTTATTTAAAAATTCCAATCTTGAACTGGGCATGGTACTGCACTCCAGGA
The DNA here is from genome assembly GCF_000247695.1 of Heterocephalus glaber. The sequence continues at coordinate 244,863 of NW_004624970.1, read as the reverse complement.
AATCCAACACTAGAGAAGCTGAATCAGGAAGATTAAGTTTGGCCAATCTGGGCTACACAGTGAGACAGCCTCAAAAACCTAAACCAAACAAAACTACAATCTCACTCAATGTAACAAGGTATTATCCCAAAGCAAGAGGGTGTGGAAAAATATTCCTGATTTTGTAAACTATTACTGACTTTTAGCAAATATCACATAGTTTATCATCATTTCCCCTTCTATTATTATCAATTTTTCTATGTTATCAGCATTTCAAGTGATATTTATAAATTACTGTTTTTCTACTAACTCATGGGGTGTTATTTTTTGCCATCAGCAGTCTTAAATTTTATGTAGCTATATATATCTATCTTCTTACTCTCAAGTTTCTTACCACACATAATTTTCTCACTATAAATTTTATATATAATTTCTAGATGTTCATCTAAAATGAAATGTTTTCTTTTACACCTAAGACTAACTTTCTGAATATTAGCTGGAGACTAACTTAATTTCCTCTCCAACAGACATTTGAATGAACTTTTATTCCACAGTCCAATCTCTTCCTACTAAATTAAACTGAAACCTTGTAACATATTAAATTTCCACATACACCATAATTTAATTCCTGTTTCATTCACTGAAAAATTATACAGTAAATCAGGAATGGCACTAGGGGTAACCTGTGGGGACTGGATCACAAATTATATAAAATAATTTACACATTGGAAAATATAAATTAAATTAAAGCACTATATGAGTAACATCCATTTGTGTGAAGATACGCATGTTACTTTTTCTTTTTCCTGATAGTTTTATCCACCATATGGAATTAGAAAACAACACAAGAATTTCAGAATTTTTTCTTCAGGGATTTTCAAAAGATCCAGAACTGCAGCCCATCATATATGCACTTTTCCTGTCCATGTACCTGATTGCCATGCTTGGGAACCTACTCATCATCCTGGCCTTCATCTCTGACTCCCAGCTGCACACACCCATGTACTTCTTCCTCTCCAACCTATCCTTTGTGGACATCTGTTTTACCTTCACCACCATGCCCAAGATGCTGGTGAACATCCAGACACAGAGCAAGGTCATTAGCTATGCAGGCTGCATAACCCAGATGTACATTTTTTGCTTTTTGTAGAGTTGGACAACTTCCTCCTGGCTGTGATGGCCTATGACAGGTTTGTAGCCATCTGTCACCCCCTACATTACACGGTCATCATGAACTGCCCACATTGTACGTTGCTGGTATTGGTGTCCTGGGTAGTGAGTGTCCTACACGCCTTAATGCAAAGCCTAATGGTGCTACAGTGGTCCTTCTGCACTGACTTGGAAATCCCACACTTTTTCTGTGAACTTAATCAGGTGGTCCAGCTCACCTGTTCTGATACCTTTCTTAATGATTTGGTAATGTATTTTGCACTTGTGCTGTTGGCTACTGTTCCCCTTGCTGGCATCCTTTATTCTTACTCTAAGATAGCTTCCTCCATATGTGCATCTCATCAGCTCAAGGGAAGTATAAAGCATTTTCCACTTGTGCGTCTCACCTCTCAGTTGTCTCCTTATTTTATTGTACAGGTCTAGGTGTGTACCTTAGTTCTGCTGCAATCCATAGCTCACACTCAAGTGCAACAGCCTCATTGATGTACACTGTTGTTACCCCTATGCTGAACCCCTTCATCTACAGTCTTAGGAATAAAGATGTAAAGAGAGCACTGAAAAGACTTTCCAGAGGCAAAATGTAAAAGCAGAGATTGCCCTGAGGCTGAAGAACTCTCATGATGGTTGCAGGACTTTCAAAGCTTCTGAGTCTAAAACTGTGATTCTTGGATCAGATCATAAAAATAGAAATTGCTACTTGTATTTATTCCCTGGACTTTCTATTACTATGATTTCAACATCCATATGCAAAATAAGCAATTCACATTTTTATGTTTTATGCTCTGATAGCCAATGGATTTTGTCTTTTATGTTACCCAAATTCTCAACGTTATTTCAAACATTGGACCTGAAATATTTGGAAATTCCCATTTACCAGATGGGTCAGCAAGAATTTCTTAAAAGTAATTTTTTCCTTCCCTTTTGTAAATAGGGAGGTGTGGAGGGGTGGAAAGGAGGGAAGAGGAATGGGAAAAAACAAGAACTAAGATATATCATGAACAGGTACAAATTCCAAATGATGACTGTGATCATAATGTATACCTAAAATGTACCGGTAAAGTTAATTAGAAAAAATAAATTCCCATGTTGCATAATGTTTCTTTTGTTTTCTGAAGAACTAGTGATGGAGTTTGCTTTGTGTATATAAAAATTATACTTGGCAACTGATGTAATTTATCTAAATCTGAGGTCAATAGTTTTCCTTTTTCAGCTATCATTCCTTTCTATATAGCTGCTTTAGTTGTTCTTCTTGATAAAGTGGACTTCAACATGCTAGTGTATTTTATACCTAGTTATTAGGGTTTAATTTTCAAATTTCTAATTGATACATACTATTATTACATATTTATGAGATACAATATGGTGTTTTGATTCATGTATACATTTTGACTCATATATACATTAGATAATGATCAACATGGGGTAGTTAATGTCACCTTAAACTTTAATCATTTCCTTATGGTGAATAGACTCTAAAATCCTTTCTTCTAAGAATTTTGAGATATGCAATGCATTATTGTTAACTATCAGCACCCCAGTGTTCCATTGATCACCATAATTTATGCCCCCTATCAAACTGTAACATTGTTCTCATGTTCAGGAACTGAAATATCCTATTTCAGCATGGTATCCAAAGTGCTTACTATAGTCATGGGAAAAACAGGAACCTAGAGATATTTACTCATTCCTTTTTCTTAGGCAGATATTTTCATGTTCTAGATAACATTTTTGGAAGTGGTAACAGTATATGAATAGCAAATAGATTAGTGGTTATTAGAGCTCAAGGACAAGAAAGGGAGGGAACAAGATGAGGCTCTCAAAATGTCCAGGCTAAGGATCTTAGGTAGGTGGAACTGTGCAAGGTTTTGACAGTTATCATTGTCTACATCTTGAGTAATGTGAGATGTTACTGTTGGGAAAATTGAGTAAACAATGCATGGATCTGTTATATTTCCTCCTTATGTATGCCAATCTAAAGTTATCTCCAAAGTAAAGTTTAATAAAAATTATAAATGAGACAAGTTAAAAATTGATGAACAAGACTTTCTTGAAGAATGGAAATTAGGACATCTTTATTTTCCCCTTTGAATTTCTTTCCTTTCTATACTTTAAGATATGTAGGCTATCATCATATGCTTAAAATCATCTAAATATATTTTATTACAGTTAAAACATAGTCAATGTGGTACAATTTAGACCACTGCCCTGAAGTGTTTTTATGTGAAAATGTTGGATAAGGAAATATACAGAATTGGGATAACTAATAAAATATTGACTTCTGACATTCCATTTTTCCTCCTTTTCCTGCCTTGGGGAGGCAAAGAGAGACGTAGTGCAGATAAAACCTCTCTGTAGGAGTGAGGCTTCTGTAAGTGAGTACCTTGAACTCCCTTCATTTTGCCAACTCGCTCTTCATGTGATGGTTTTGTGAAAATTATTTCCTTTTTTTTCTTTGACCAAGACTACCTCATATACTCAGTTGTACTCTTTTATGACTGTAGGTACTTTTCTTTCATTATGATGTTCACACAACATTATATTTTTAGAGAAAGCAATCTGTACCATCAGCACATTGTTTTTGCTTGGAAAATTTAGCTAATATATTTTGGTATTGATTTTGTGTTTTAAGATGACATTGTGACTAACCATACATGTTCCTAAAAGCAATCACACACACACACACACACACACACACACACACACACACACACACGTATGCACCAGTCTAATTTGTCAGCCAATGAAATGTCACCATGAATAAATTGAAATGGAAAATTAGTTAAGTAATGTGATACTTTAGAGATCTGACTTTAGTCAAAGTCCTTGAAAGAACTTCCTCGAGTTAGAAATTTCTCATACTCACAGACATTGAGCAGAAAGTAGAAAAGCAGCCATCAGAGATTGTGCAGAAAGAACGATAGCTTTGAGGTGCAAGGAAGCAGTGAACAGTTGTCCTTAAACTTGTTTATGCAATCAATCCTGGGAAGGCTAGCATAAATTTCCAATATCATTTCCAGGGTACCTGATGCAGTAAGTCCTTGTGGCTTGACAGCATGGATTTCTGTCAAGTTCTCAGGTGCCATTGGCATTGGTATGCAAGGGAACAGTATTTGAGCACCACTGACTTGGAGACTGTTCCACATAGTGATGGCAACCAAAACTTGTCATCAAAGAAAGTCAATGATTATCCCAAATCAATGAGTTTATAAGTCCCAAAGGTTTGGATAAAAAAAGAATTGCTGTCATAATGGGGAAAATCTATTTCTATTGACTGTTGTATCTTTTCTCAGAAGCTTCTTGGATATAGTAAACCAAACAAGATTTGGAAATTTGCTCTTTTTGAGATTTCTAGGGGAGCAAGAGTGGTATTCCTGCCTTTTGGGGCACTTTCTGTCCATATACTTGGTCATATGTCTCGGGAATGTACTCATCATCTTGGCCATCAGCTTGGCCTTCCACTTCTACACACCCATATACTTCCTCCTTTCCATTTGATCTTTGATTGACATCTATATGACCTCCATCACCATGTCACAACATTTGCTGAAATTCCACACAAGGAAAAAGATACAAACTATGAAGTCTGCCTCAGCCCTATATTATGTTTTTATTGTGCTTGGGTGCCTGGACAAATTACTCCTGCCAGTGATAACCACTGCCACTCTGTGGCTACCTGTCTCCTTGCACTATGTAGTCATCATGGACTCCCAGCTCTGTGATTTGATGGCTTTGAGATCCTGGTTGATTGGTATCACGAACTCTCTGTCCATAATCTTGACTGTTTTGAAGCTATCTTTCTCTCACACTTCTTTTGTGATCTGCCTGAAGTCCTGAAGCTGGACTATCTCCCTCACTGATTTCCCTCTTAGTGGGAAAACAGATTTTCTTCTACATCCTGATTATTTCATCAGCTGGGGGCAAATCAAAAGTCCTCCTAAGTGTGGGTCTGATCTCTTGGTTATCTTCTTGTTTGATGGAACAGATCTTAGGGTTTATTTCTATAACCATGCCTTCTAGTCAAATCTTATAGCAATAAAAGTTAAACCTCAAAGGAAATAGAAACCTTCAGATATACAGAAAAAGGAAAATCCTTTTCCAGCTCCCAGAAAGTGCCCACAATCAATCTGGAAACTCTCACTTCAGAAAGTATACTCTAACAAACAAAGCCCTGTCTAGCTGCTTCAAGCATAAAAAAAATACACACTATAAACATTATAAATAAAACACTAGACTAAGGTGTTTTAAAAACTGCAATACTTTCACTTGGTTTTTCTGAGTGTTCGTGAAATGAGCACACTGTCATGTTTATGAGTTAACTGCATTTATTCTTCTGTATCCCTGGTTTATATCCTTGTATCATTTGTCAGAATTATTTTAAAATTCCAATTGGCTTAAAAAGTTTTATTTTGGGGAGAATTTGAGATGACTAGAGGAGGAGTCACATTGGAGCTACTTAGAGGAAAAACCAACTAAAACCACAGGTAACTGGAAGAAACGGAGGGGCATATATCCTGATGCCAAAGTCAATCTTAAATAAGGACTTATATATCACACAAAACATAGAGAAAGAACCCCATAAAACAGCCCACCAGCCCACAGGAATGGCAGTGGCTGGTCTCACATATGCGCCAAGCAAAAATCACAATACTGGGAAGTAGCCAAGAAACTGATGGGCTGAATGTGGCTAACTCAAGCCTCATACAATAGATTTGGGATATTAGGCGTCTTTCTTCTTTTGCCTTCCTACATACCAAAGGTGCTGTATCCTGGCATCAAACTCCTTTCCCAACTGTCTGACTGTTCCTTTTTTCTTCTATCTTGGCCCTAGAGGCTAACTGGAAACCCTATAAATTAAGGATTGCAGTGCAGCAGAGGTGATGGGAGAGGTGAGTGGTGACCAGCAGCTTGAGAGAAGGATGCACATGCATGCCTGGGATTTAAACAGCCATGGGAGGTAGTCACTCAACCCTCTGGAGAGAAGATTGAAGGGGAACCAAGCAGCATTTGGGTATATCCTCAGCAGCAACAATAACCCAACCCTCCTGCAGCAAGCAGAGGGACAAGAGAGACATGCTAGTAGAGGTGGAACAGAGTACAGGGAGCAGCCCCTGGTCAGTCTCTGCCTGAGGGCACAATAGCAAACCTGGGTTAGCAGTCAAGGGACATACAAAAAGCTGCTGGCTGAAGACCAGGCACAGCCTCCAGGCCAAATTCAGCCCAAAACCAGCACTAATCCTACTGCAGATTTGGCTGGGTTACACAGCACAGTTTGGGACACTACCTGTCTTGGACTCAACCACAGATTAATGGAAACCTGAGGAATTTTATTATTATATCTTTATTCATATGTTTCATTTTCCTTTTTCTGTATGGTTTGTGGTTTTTTAAAATGTTGTTTGTGTTTTTACTTTTATTTTCATTTATTCTTCTCATTTGTCTCTCCTCTCTATCTCTCCTGATTTTGTGGTATTTTCATGTGAGTGAAAATTATTTCTTGTCTTTCTAGTTTGTGTTGATATTTTTTTGCTTCAACCCTCATTCATTCTCTCCTGCCCTCTTCTCTAGTGTCCCAAAGCTTGGGTGATCCTCCTTTGTCCTCCATCCTTGCCTCTCCTATGTTTTCCTTCCTTTATTTTACTGTTTTTCTCCATCCCTCTTAAACTTACCCTCTGCATGGTAAAATTACTCCACTAAGGGAAACTCATTGCATACAAGTTCCTGGATTATGTTGGATTGTGTTGCACAACTGTAGATCTTGCTCCCATGAAAGCCAGCACCAAATTAATAGTTACCACAGTTGGTCAGTGTATAGGCTGTGCTTCATGCTATTGTTATTATTAGTTGTACTACTTTAGACAAGATATCATACCTATTGCAATCACTTGTTCTCTCTTGTATGATAACACTGTGTATGGGAACATAACCATAATCAGTGCAGTAGCAAAGGAGTTGCTGCTAAGCCAAATAGATAGCAACTTCTGATCCTTAATAAATTGGGAAGGTAGGAACTTGGGATAGACACAAAGACCAAGATCCACATATGCCCACAAGACATCTCTGGGGCATAGACATTTCCTAAGGAAACCTGGATACTAATGATAAAGCTATCTGCCATAAGAAATTTGCAAGCATAAATACAGAAAACAAAAGCAAAGAAAAGAAAAATGACAATATTCAGAAACAAAATGCAATCCTAGGCCTCCAGCATACACAGGACAAGTCCAGAGGACAGCGAAATACAAGAAATCAGAAGCCACCTACCTGAATTTTCTGAAACGATATCAGCAGAAATAGAAAAACATTTAATAAAATTATATAGATAATAATCTCTCAAATAAAAGAAATGATGATCAAAATGAAGGACATGTTCAAGGAATGTAGAGGAGAAATAGATTAAAAAAATAAAGGAGCTTAGGAAAATGATGGAAACCATAAATCCTCAGGATAGGAAAGAAGTGGAATACATGAAACAGATTCAAACAGACATCCAGAAGATGAAAAACTCTATTGAAAGTATATCCAACTGGGTGAATGAAGGTGAAGACAGGCAAAAAGACAGGATTGTGGTTAGATACCATGAAAAGAAAGATATCTTAAAAACAGCCAGAAATCACGAAAAAATCAATCCAACAGCTGCAAGATGATGTAAAAAGAACATAATCCAAATGCTATATAAAAACCCGTTCACAGAAGTAACCTCCCAAACATGGAAAAAGAATTTAGCAAATAAATAAGTGAGTCATATTGAACTCCAATTAGCCATGAACAAATTAAATCTACAATAAGGCATAAAATTATTGAGCTTTCAAAAATATAGCAAAATAAGTGAATATTAACAGCTTCTAGAGAAAATAAATAAATCACCTATAAAGCTAAGCCCATCAGAGTCACAGCAGACTTTTCAACACAAACCCTCAAGTCAAGGAGAGCCTGGAGTGAGGCTTTTCAAGCCTTAAAAGAAAGCAACCTCCAAACTAGACTGATGTATCCTGTAAAACTTTCTTTCAAAATTGATGGGGAAAAAAGATGCTTCCATGACAAAGAACACCTCAGAAAGTTCATGAATACCAAACCAGCACTCCAAACAATTCTAAACAATATCCTAGAAAAATACAAGGAAGGTCACAACTTCATGAGAACCAAAAGAGCAAATCCATAAGGCAAACCACGAAATTAAAGGGAGAGGGGGAAATAAAAAATTAGAGCCAACAAGTGGAAAATAACATATCAAGGATAAGTCAATACATATCAGTTATAACTATGAATGTTAATGGCCTCAATTCACCAATCAAAAGAAATAGATGGGCAGAATGGATTAAGAAGCAAAATCCAACAATATCCTGTATACAAGAAATGCACCTAGTTCAAAAAGAAATTCATAAACTGAAATTAAGAGCATGGAATACAGTTCTCCATGTGAGAGAAAACCAGAAAAATGCAGGGGTAGCAATCTTATTTGCAGACAAATTAAATTTCAAACCAAAACTAATTAAGAGAGACAAAGAACGTCACTACATCCTTGAAAAGGGAACAATCCAAGAGGAAGAGATGACCATCAAATACGTATGCACTAAGGACTAATGCCCCGAAATATACAAAACAAATATTAATGGACATGGAAAATCAAATAAGGACTAATACAATTACAGTGGGGGATCTCAATACCCCACTGTCACAAATAGACAAATTATCTAGACAAAAAATCACCAACAAATTACTTGAACTGAACCAAGCTTTTGAACAAATGGAGTTAGTAGATGACTACAGAGTGTTTCACCCTACAAAATCAGAATATACATTCTTTTCCACTGCACATGGGTCATTCTCCAAAACAGACCGTGCTAGCTCATAAAACATGTTTAAGTAAATACAAAGATATTGAAGTTATCCTCTGTATATTATCAAATGGTAGGGCAATTAAACTGGATATCAATAGCATAAGAAACTACAACACTCCACACACACGGAAATTGAATAACACTCTCCTGAACAACAAATCGGCCACACAGGAAATGAAAGAAAATGAAAGAAGAAATTAGAGTTTCTACAATTAAATGATAATGCCAGTAAAGCACACAGGAATATACAGGACACAATGAAAGCAGTTCTATGAGGAAAATTCAAGGCAGTGTATGCCCACACTAGGAAAACAGAGCAAGCTCAAATGAACCACCTAATGCTTAAACTTAAGTTCTTAGAAAAAGAAGAGCAAGAGAAACACAAAGCTCATACAAAAGAGGAAATTATAAAGATCAGAGCAGAAATCAATGCGATGGAGATTAAGAGAACAAAACAGAAAATCAATGACTAGAAGAGTTGGTTTTTTCATAAGAATAAATAAAATCAATAAATCCTTGGCCAACTTTATCAAAAAAAGGAAAAACAAGGCTCAAATCCATGCAATTAGGAACAAAAAAGTAGATATCACAACAGATCCAGCAGATATCCAGAGGATCACAATACCTACTTTGAGAACCTGTACTCTAATAAAATGGAAAACATAGATTAAATGGACAGATTTCTAGGTACATATGAATTACCAAAGTTGAACAAAGAAGATACAAACATTCCAAAAACCTCAATTACAATAAGTAAAATTGAAAACATAATTACATATCTACCAACAAAAACAGCCCATGTCCTGATGGCTTCATTGCTGAATTCTACAAGACATTTAGAGAAAAACTATTGCCACTACTCTTCAAACTCTACAATGAACCTGAAAGGGAAGCAATACTTCCAAATTCATTATGGTAGTGAGTGTTACCTTGATTCCAAAAGCAGTGAAAGACCCAACCCCAAAAGAGAACTACAGGCCAATCTCCCTAATGAACATAGATGCAAAAAATCCTAAACAAGATACTGGCAAACAGAAAACAGAGGGTCATCAAGAAGATGATACACACTGACCATGTCAGATTTATCCCATGGATGAAAGGATTGTTCAACATATGTAAATCAATAAATGTAATAGATTATATTAACAGAGTCAAGGACAAAAACATAAGATCATCTCAATAGATGCAGATAAAGCATTCAACAAAATCCAACACCAATTGATGATAAAACCCAAAGTAGATGCTGGTTCACCCATGGCTCTTGAAGTGATAAGAAGCTTGCTGACAGCTGGCTGTGCCTGCCTTCCCTGCATGAGAGGCTGGACTTCTGAGTCTGGAATTAAGGACTTCTAGGTAGGACAAGTTCCAAAACACTACTTCATTGTGAACAGTTTCCCATCCACCACTGTCCTCTAGGAAATGCTAACCTTGCATAATTTAAACGAGCCAGTTAGTCACATCTTTGCCCACTTGGATTTGTTTCCTTGCATCTAATCTACATCATTACGCTGCAAGCCCCTTAAGAGTCAATCCTGGTCTTAGCTCAGTGGCACCAAGCCTGCCTCACAAGTGCAAGGTCCGGACTTCCATCCCTGAGTTGGAATGCAGTACATCTCAAAAGAGAGTCTATCATAAACCATTATCTCAAGGTACATTTCTAATAGGAAGGTCAAGATAAATGTTTGAGGCAGAGAAGCTCAGCCAATCCCAGAACCTGGAAGGAAGCTCCCCGCCTCCATCCCAGGCTCTTAGGACAGAGAAGCTCAGCCAGTCCCAGCACCCAGAAGGCAGCTCCCCACCTCCATCCCAGGCTCCTAGGGCAGAGAAGGTGAGCTGGTCCAAGCACCCGGAAGGAAGCTCCCTGCCTCCATCCCAAACTCCTAGGGCAGAGAAGGTGAGCCATGTGGGCACCAGAAGCACCTCCTCCTGTGGAAATGAGAAGACACATAAATAAGTCTCAAAACCAGACTTCTGGATCACCTACAGCAACCCCAAAGGGAAACGAGATGGAACAATCTGATACTCAACCACCTAGACTCTCTGAACTGGCAACAAAAGAGGATCTGGAAAAAATGAAATCAGAAATAATTACTCAGATAACAGCAAA